>SZWC01000408.1:331796-413261 GCA_023375785.1 Penium margaritaceum
TAGTATTGAGAAACCATTATCTTCCACTCTGACCATTTGTGACTCGTGTTATGAGTTGTCAAAGTGTACCACACATGGTGACATTATTTGGTCATGGTCAGTGACATATGCCTACTTTGGTTGGTCATCGTGCATGGTATCCAGACCGTGCAAAAACTTATTGCAGCTCATTGTGCTTGCTAGTTGATACTTGGTGTTCCCAAACCATTGTTTCCCCCTCTGACGATTTGTGACTCGTATTCTGAGTTGTCAACATTGACCACACACAGCGGATTTCTTTGGTCAAAGGCAGTATACGTGCCTACTTTGGTCGGGCATTGTGCATGGTAGCCACACCGTGCTACTACTGACTGAAGGTCGTTGTAGTTGCTAGTTGGTATGTAGTATTCCCAAACCACTGTTTCCCCCTCTGATAATTCGTGACCTATATTATGGGTTGTGAACGTTGACCACACATAGTAAAACCATTTGGTCATGGTAAGTGGCACATGCGTAATCTGGTTGGTCATTGTGCATGGTAGCCACACCATTCCACTTCTTGTTTAGATTCTTTGTATTTGCTAGTGAATAAACAGCAAAAGGTTTCTCCCTTTGACACCAGGCCGGTTTTTGTTGATTTGTTACGCGTAGGTGTCCTCACTGGAATACTCCCTCCCAACCCCCTAGAGGGATGTTCCGTGGACGACCTGGAGGACAGATTTGCGACCGCATTATGACATCCCCCCTACCCCCCCCCCCCCACCGCTTATTCTTGACGTTAGAGCCGAGGTATCACAACACGGCCGCCCCCCCCCCCCTAGGTTGCGAGCCTATTCTATATTGCGCGTACGAGGATTCAAGCCCAGGACATACTACTCCGGGATCTAACTCTATAAGCACTAAGCCAGCGCACATGGTGTTCATTTGATGTGCAAATGACATTATAAGGGTTCCTATGTGTAAATGGCATAAAATAAGGGGGTGTAAGATTAGAGGGTAGTTTTCAAAAGTTTGAATGGTAACAAAGTTAGTTTAATCATAAAAAGATTGACACTGACGGAATTTCAATTTTTGCACCTTTGAGCTTGAATAACCTCTCAACCATTGCTCCAATGACCAACCGTATGAAGGAAAGTTGACCACATACAGTGAAACTCTTTTTATGATAGTCAGTGACACAAGCATACTTTGGTTGGTCATTGTGCATAATAGCCACACCGTGCCACCACTTATCGAAGGTGTTTGTACTTGCTAGTAGATACCGAGTATTCACAAACCATTGTTTCTCCATCTGCCCATTTTTGACTTGTATCATGAGTTGTGAACGTTGACCACACACACTAAACTTCTTTGGTCATGAGCAGTGATGTATGCCTACTTGGGTAGGTCATTGTGCATGGTAGCCACACTGTGCCAATGCATACAAAAAATATTTGTACTTCTTAGAAGATACACAGTGGTTTGAACCCATGTTTTCCCCCTCTGACCATTTGTGACTCATGTTATGGGTTGTGAACGTTGACCACCATTATTGAAATTCTTTGGTCATGGTTAGTGACATATGCCTAGTTTGGTTTGTCACAATACGTGGTTACCACGCCGTGTTTCTACGTATTGAAGGTCTTTATGCTTTATAGTTTGATTGCTAGTGTTCCTAAACCATTGTTTCCCCCTCTGACTATCAGTGAATCGTGTTGTGAGTTGTCAAAGCTAACCACATGAAGTGAAATTCTTTGTTCATGGTCAGTCACACATGCATTCTTTGGTTGGATACTGTGCATTGTAGCCACACTGTGCCACTACACATTGAAGGTATTTGTACTTGCTAGTCGATAACTAGTATTCACAAACCATTTTCTTCCACCCTGTCCATTTGGGACTCGTGTTATGAGTTGTCAAGGTTTACCACACTAAGTGTCATTATTTGGTCAGGGTCAGTGACATATGCCTACTTTGGTTGGTCATTGTGCATGGAATCCACACTGTCCCACAACGTATTGAAACTCCTTGTGCTTGCTATTTGATACTCGGTGTTCCCAAACCATTGTTCCCCCCTCTGACCATTTGTGACTCGTATTATGAGTTGTCAATGTTGACCACATTCAGCGGATTTCTTTTTCCAAAGGGAGTACATATGCATACGTTGGTCGTTCATTGTGCATGGTAGCCACACCGTGCTACTACTGACTGAAGGTCGTTGAACTTTCTAGTTGATAAGTGATATTCCCATAGCATTGTTTCATCCCCTGACCGTTTTAAACTCGTGTTATGGTTGGTCAACGCTGACCACCCATACTGAAATTATCTGGTCATGGTCAGTGACATATGCTTAGTTTGGTTGTTTGGTGTGCATAGTAGTCACACCGTGCCATTTCGTATTGAAGTTCTTTGTCCTTTCTTGTTGATACATAGGGTTCCTAAACCATTTCTCTCCCTCTGACCATTTGTGAGTCGTGTTATGGGTTTTCTGTGTTGACCACACATAATGGACTTCTTCGGTCATAGTCAGTGACATATGCATCCTTTGGTTGGTCACTATGCACGCTAGCCACACCGTGCCACTACTTGTTGAAAATCTGTCTACTTTCTAGTTGATAACTAGTGTTCCCAACCCATGGTTTCCTGTTAGGCGGAAATCCACCGCATCTTTGCTGGGAAGAAGGTGGATCCGCGGAAGGAAGTCGCTGCGACCCACAAGTCTGCGGAAAGAGGCAGCCGCAACCACAGATCCGCAAAGGAGGATGACGGGGAGGCCGCGGAGCACCAGAGGATGCGCAAGGGATGCTGGCTCCCGCAATGAGGTTGCGGTAGATCCTGGGAAGGCACGGACTCTAGTGGCGGTGGAGGAGGACAGGCGAGAAACGTTGTCGCCAGGGAACAAATAATCAACGTCGGCTCCTCCACGGCTATTTGAAGCGCTTGTCGCGGAGAAGGCAAAACAAGGCGGTATAGGCAGGGATGAGTGTCCGCGGTGGAAAGAGAACATGTGCCAAGCCGCGGAGAGGTGGGAGTGAAGCTGGAGCGTCGGACGTGCAAGACATCCACCGGCGGAACCGGATGTCACGAAGAGGGCGGCAGGAGCTCGGCCAATGAGAGCTTAGGGTTGGCAGCGGTGATCAAGGAGGAGGCCCGGGAGGACGCACCCGCGAGACAAATATTTAAGGAAGAACACAAGGACGGCACGCACCTAAGCTGCAGAGTGAAGGAAGAAGTAGTGGTAGGGCAAAGAAATGTACAAGAAGTAGTCTGTTGTGTGATCCAAGACAAGACCCGCGGTGCGCGTAACGCACCGCGCGGAGTCCGAAGTAGAGGGAAGAGTAACGTAGGAGGGGACTTTGAGAGCTAGGTGGGGTGACTATAAAGTAGCTGTGTAGCGGAGGACCCCGGAGGGTGTGATCTTGAGCTAATCTTGTATTTCCTGACTTGATGCAAGTATCAATTCCAGTTAAAAGATTCAAGTATTGACTCATTCATTTCCAGACCGCCGCCTCATGTATCATTGATCCGCGCAATTATCAATTAAGTTCATACATCCACTCCTGCTTCCTATTTGAGATCCGCCCTGCCTAAGGAAGAGGAAGAGTGCCCTCCGTAGAGGCATTCCGCAAAGGACACAATCTTCTCCTCAGAGTGTGTGCCTATCGTACTGGTTGCTCCACTCCTAATCTTGGGTACAACGAGGATTCCGCTAGGAATTGTCACCACCAAGGAACGCAAGTAGGGTGAAGGGTGCTTCCTGCGACGTTGCGGTCTTGCGCACGGCTACGAAACGGGGTTCCGCGGGCAGAGGAGTCAGAGGCCACGAGGTGGCAGAATCTTGTGCCGGCAACGGGTGAGTCACGGAGTACTACCCACGCGCGGGGTCCTGATGGTGGGAGGTATCCGCGGAAGACCAGGAGAAGCAGCAGAGGGCCAGTGAAGAGGTGCACCGCGGTACCGTGGAACGGCATAAACGCAGAGCAGACCCGGCGCGGAACCAGAGGGCGCGGAAGGAGAGCATTGCATAGTAAAATTGGGGGTATCAGTGTCATGGTGCGGTGAGCGTGGACAGTTCCCCGCTCTTTGTCTAGCGGAACTACACGCGACCTTCACATTCAGTCACACATGTCAGCAGCCAGTTTCGTACATCAGGACACGCGGAGATGGCACCAGCAGCATCCACAATAAACTTCTGTACGCCACATCCTACCGCGGCATGCGGCCACATAGGTGGACAGTAGAGATACCCCCCCCCCCATGCCCTCTCGCAAGCCCTTCAGTTCGTCGCCAGGTACGGATCCACTGGTGCAGTACGGAAGAGTCACCGAGTGGCTGGAACAACTACAGTGGCGGCACATCATAGACGTGTTGGAGGACCGCGTGGAGGTGGACAGTGTACACAGCCAAGATGGGTGCGGAACCCACCAGCTCCAGGCNACTTCTGTACGCCACATCCTACCGCGGCATGCGGCCACATAGGTGGACAGTAGAGATACCCCCCCCCCCATGCCCTCTCGCAAGCCCTTCAGTTCGTCGCCAGGTACGGATCCACTGGTGCAGTACGGAAGAGTCACCGAGTGGCTGGAACAACTACAGTGGCGGCACATCATAGACGTGTTGGAGGACCGCGTGGAGGTGGACAGTGTACACAGCCAAGATGGGTGCGGAACCCACCAGCTCCAGGCCAACGTCTCTATGGAGAAGTGGTGGTTTTCCAGCGTGCCACCGCCAGTAGATGGACTCTTCAAGAGCGGGAAGTCCTTGGCATACCAAGGTCCAGTCTACCAGCGGCGCAGCGGAAACGGCCGCCACGGGTAGAAGAGGAGGACTACCTGCACTCCGTGCCCCTTGCAGGGTCGGAAACCTCCCCGATTCCATATGTCTCCAGGATGCCAACCATGGAAGGTGCCCACCGCCACCAACCGCAGCTAGGGTGCATGCCGGTGGAACGCTCACCTTCAGCGGGGGGAACAAGGGGGGTGAGGCAGCCGTCGCAGGGAGTATTAACCAAACAGTTAAGCATGCCTCCTGTCATGCCAGAAGCAGAGAAGCAGTCCTACCCACAAGCAGCAGGACGGTCAGCAGAGGGACAGGTAGTTGACGTTGGGCTGCTCACTACGACAAAGGAAGTATCTCTCCAGGTGAATCCGCGATCAAATATGGTGGACAACCGAATGACACCAAGCGTAAGGGCAACGGCGAGTCAAAATCCACAATTCACGGGATGGCAAGGAACACCGCCATTGAAACAGAGAGAGGTGATGGTGCACCAACCCCTTCTGGTCCTACAGCCACTACAAGCAACACAGCAGCCACTTACAGGGTCCCATCGTCACCCCCACCCAGGACTGTCTGGGATTCCGCCGCAAGCGGGGCCTATGACAACCTCCTCTACCACAGCCCCGCCGGGCTTGATGGTGATGGGCCCGTGGGCCACGTCTTTTGCGGCAGGAGTAACACAACAGGCACCCATGCAGCAGACACCGTTGCAATCACCGCCAGTCCCCATGGCGGCACAGCTGATTCCCCTGGTGGTTGGACACTTGATCTATCATCAGGTGCCGATGGGCACCGCGCCCGCTGGAGATGCGGTTCACGCACCACCACCTACCAGCCAAGTACAGATGATCGTGCCCCACTCCGCCTATCCTGTGCCCCCGCCAACCCAAGGAGCCATTGTCACCCTTGCAGTACCCACTACCACCCTGCTCTACCACTCTACAGTATCCCACCCTCCACCGCAGGGCTATTCGCTACCAGGTACTACAGCCTCTGCCACACCGAGCACCAAGACACCGCCCCCTGGGACTACCTTTGATTTCGCACCCTACGCGACGCAAGCGACCACTACAACTCACTACTATACCATCCTAGCTGCAGCACCTATGAGCATCCCCACACCAGCACCTCAAGGGCAGCCACAAACTAGCCACGTGGGTTATTCGGCGGCTTCGGCCTCGTACCCACACCCCGCATTGACATCTATGGCTAATCGGAACACCGTGCGCCAGCTGCAATACGTGCGCGCGCAACCAGCCAATATTCCGCGGCTAGACATCTTCAAGGGAACCACTGAGGAGGACCCGTGGACCTGGTTGAAGCAGGTCACCATATATGCCAGCATAGGGCGGATCCCACCCGATCTTTGTTTGGCCACTGCGGAGCTCCATCTGCACGGTGCGGCGGAGGACTGGTACAATGCGCGAGCACCGTTCAGCTCCTTCGAGGACTTTGGCAAGGCGCTCATCGAGCGTTTCAAGCGCCTGACCAAGGAAGAGGCACTCCGCAAGATTGAAAAGGAAGTCATGCAGAAGGATGCCGACATTCATAGGTTTTTGGATCAGTTCCTCACTTGGGCATCAGTCGCAAAGAGCCCTCAAGGTGAAGGACTGCCGCTATGGGTCCTACTGCAGAATCTCATCAGCGCACTCCCCGATGAGATCAGCAGTCTGATGATCCCCGAGCGCTACCAGTCCCTGCAGGATACGGTGCCACGGCCATTTCTACGCGGCAGCGATCTATGCAACAGCATCAAGGCGGAGACTCGCACACTCCAGCACCAGCAATACAGGCCTCTCAACCGAAGCCAAAGGCCTGTTACTCCTGCCAGAGTTTGGAGCATATTGCTCGAGATTGCCCACGCAAACAACAAGGTTCTCTGCGTACCGACCCCATGCAGAAGGAACCCATGCTGTAGTAGTGCCAGCGGTACTATAATCAACCATGGCAGGCCCAGCCGCATCAGCAGCAGAAGCAAGCTGGGTGACATGCTCCGGATCATCAATACCAAGCTGCCCCAGGCGGACAAGGCATTCTGCCCAACCCACAGACATCCGCGAACCCTGCGAACGAAGCCCACAACGTCAAATTGGGGCTTCCAATGGTGGAGGACGAGACCACAGAGGTGCCTCCCACTACCGAAGAGACCACTCTCATCGCACGAGCCCAAGAACTGGGCCTGCGCGGATGGGATATACAGGTGGTAGCCAGAGTACAAGAGGACTTTAGGCGCAAGGCAGAGGCCACGGAGGAGCGATTCCAGTAGGCAGTTCTCAATTGCACCGTTGTGCCAGAGAAACCACGACAGAAAAAACCACCATTCCTGATGGATAAGCAACCTGCCCCATGTTCCCAGACACCCAACATAGCTCCAGCAGTCGCGGAGAGAAGCACTGACCCCGTCCAATGCCTCTTTACCACCCCCATTGCGGAAGTCAATTTCTTTGAGTTCCGCCACATTCATTCCGAGATTATACCGCAACTGAAGGAGGAGTTCGCCAGGGCCAATCAACGCCTCCAAGCTGTGGGCATCTCCCTCAACTGTACCACGCCTACACCCGGCACACAGAACACCCGCCGTGCGGTGCCCGAGACGTTGTTAGCTCTGAGTCTCGCACGAGGAGAGTGAGGATGGGCACCACAGCCCTTGGAACCACCGCAACGAGACGCCAACCACTGTGAGGTCGCCTGCTGTGTGGTTTGGATATGCGGAAGGAAGTTCTTGGCCATCATTGATACGGGAGCCACCCACACCACTGTGGCATTCTACGTCCTCCTGGTGGTCGGATGGGCAGAGCGCATCCTCCCCACGCATCGCCTCTTTCCCAACTCGGCGGGCGGAATGGACTATGGAGACGGGGAAGTTCACGGCCTTCCCGTGTAGGTGGGATCCCTTCATGAACCACTGAACGTCCTAGTTACGCGAGCCCGATGTATGACGTGCTCCTGGGCATGGATTACTTGGTGTCGCGGCAGGCCAACCTTCTCTTCTCCCTTGGAATCATGCAACTCAATTCCACAATTGGAGAGGAAGCATACTGCCCCATCACCATCGGCGACAAGGCAACGATACTTGTAACCAGCGAAGAACCCATCTCCCTCCTGGATGCTTCGGCAGAGGACTCTCCGGCCCACGCAAGCAGTTTGCAACCTCTCTCAGCGGATGTGCCTGACGCGGAACAGATGACAGTCGGCGAATGGCAGGAACTCGCGGAAGAGTCAGCCATGCCCGGAGTACAGACCAACCTCCTGGGACTGTGGCATCAGGGACAGCGAGTCTTTGGAGCTGGCCCTCCACTCGAGGAGGAGGAGGAGTTCTAACCACTCTTCAAAACAGCACCACCACCACCACCGCGATGGGATCACATGCTTTACTCATGACTCTCCCCCACAAAAAAGCAGGACTTCTGCGACCTGCTGGACGCATTTGCGGACATCTTCGCTGGGTCTACGGTTGATCTGGGGGTCGTTGAAACCTTCCACGTCATATCCACGGGGGATTGCGCACCCACAAAACAGAAAGCGTGGCACATTCTCCCTGAGAAGAAGAAGATCATCACAGAGGAGCTCGCGGAATTCAAGGCGCAAGGGGTGATCGTCCCCATCGTCAGCCCCTGGCGTGCCAACTTGGTCATCATGGGGAAACCGGATGGGTCCAAACGATTTTGCGTCGACTTCCGCGACCTCAACCTCGTAACCAAGGAGGATGCGTATCCCATGCCACTGATTGTCGACATATAGGAGCGGCAACAAGGTTGCGGATAGTTCGCAAAGCTTGATGTCAAGGCTGCCTTCCATGCGTTCCTCGTGAACCCAGAATCCATTGCCAAGACAGCATTCGTGACACTAGAGGGTCAATACGCATTCACGTGCATGCCCTTTGGACTCCGCAATGCCAGCGCGACGTTTCAGCGGGTCATGGACTCCACCCTTCCGGACATCCCCAATGTCAGCTGCTACATTGACGACATTATGGTTGCGGCCTACACCTTTGAAGAGCTGTTCTCCTCCCTGGCCGCTGTTTTTGCTACCCTCCAAAAGGCTAATCTCAAGGTCAAGGCAGCCAAGTGCTCCATCAGAGCTGCGAAAATGGAATTCTTTGGCTTCGTGATGAGTGCGAATGGCATCGAGACTGATCCTGAGAAGATTGTGGCAGTGCAGGAGTGGCGTCAGCCCACTACTGCGGGACAAGTCAGAATCTTCCTGGGCTTTGTCTCCTTCTACCGGAAGTTTGTCCGCGACCACGCACGCATCATCAAGGCACTCCAGGAGTTGACACACCAGGATGTGCTATTTGACTGGACATCAGAATGCGGGGACGCCTGGACAGAAATCAAGCACCGCCTAGTCACCGCACCCATGCTCGAGTTCCCCAACTTCAACCTCCCATTCTCCATCACCACTGACTAGTCGCAGGACGCGCTTGGCGCCATCCTATCCCAGACAGTACAGGAACCAACCCAGAAGGTGATTGCGTACGCCAATCGTGCTCTCACCGAAGGAGAGCGGACGTACCTGTTGGTGAAAGGCAAGTGCCTGGCTGTCCTTTGGGCACTCCAACACTTCCGCGACTACATAAAGAATGGCAAGCCATGCACGGTCTTCACGGACCACCAGGCTCTTCAATGGCTCCTCACCACCCAGAACCATGAGGGCATCCTAGCAGAGTGAGCACACCTCCTGCAAGGCTACAACATGAAGATCAAGTACCAGCCTGCGGTTGCCAACCGCAACGCGGATGCTCTTAGCGGACTTCCGCGCCATGACTGGCCAGAACCTGACCAGGCACCTCCGGATGCCGCGGAGCACATCCCTGATTTCCTGGCACTGCCACCAGACATTGAAGCACAGTGGGAGGGAGTGGCACGAGAATTTGATGAGGAGGAACAGGAGGTTGCCTTGCAACTCCTGAATGAACTCGACCCTACCGCGGAAGTAGAACTCGCGGCGACCCTACCAGCCCTCTCCATGTCTGGACTACAACTTGCCCGTCGGTACAACCCCACCATCCGCGGTTGGACGCTAGAGCAGATCGCACCCCATCTTCCCCCACGACATGCACCTCCGCGAACCTTGTGACTGTCCGCCGCTACACCACAGACCTGCCCCACAAGCAACCTGCACACTCCTCATGTTCTCGCTATCCCACTCCTTGACAACCGCCACCCTGTCACCCTGGTAGACTTCCTTCTTCACTCCCCTAAGTCCACAAAAAGTCTCCGTGTCCTCTGCACCACTCACAATCCCTCTCTTTCCCGTCTTGGCTTCCGCCTCTCATGCACGCGAGACAATATGACCGGTACCCGCTTGCTATCCAGATGCATCCTCCTCACCCACTCTAGTGTACGAGATGATGCCGCACATGTCCCGCACCTGGTCACCCGCGGCCCTCACCCCTGGACTACCCGCACCATCCGAGGTCCACGTGGCATGGTGTTATGTGTGGATATGCAGACACAAGTTCGTGGCCATAGTGGACACCGATGCCACACACACCATGATCGCACTCCGGATGGTCCGCTCGCTCCACATGCAACACCTCATCCAGCCCACGCGACTCCGCTTCTCTATCTCCACCGGTGACATCGACGCGCCACTCCGACAGATTGCGGGCCTTCCCATGCAGGTGGCAAACGTACATGCAACGCACACTGTCAAAGTTTGTGACGTCTGCACGTATGACATACCGCTCGCGGCGGACTGGCTTGCCCCGCGCCAAGCAGATATAATGATCGGCGCCGGTATCCTCAGTCTCATTTTGAGTTCTGGTGTTCAATCATTCACTCCAATCTTCACTTCGCATCGACCATCTCCCCGCCCGATTCTACCCACCTTCGACTCAGCTCTCACAGCCACTCGACGAACCCGACGGGTCATGCGGAGCTCGGCTCTCGCCCGTGGAACCATCGCCATGACTCGCCAGCAAGACACGGGGACCGCGCCTTCGTCGCGGGGGGTGAATCCTCTCGACGTCAGCCATGTCGCCCTGCTCTTAACACGGGCATGGACACCAACCGGCATGTATACCGACACCACCAGCGGGGGTAGCGGCCCCACCGCGG
The DNA here is from genome assembly GCA_023375785.1 of Penium margaritaceum. Classification (NCBI taxonomy): domain Eukaryota; kingdom Viridiplantae; phylum Streptophyta; class Zygnematophyceae; order Desmidiales; family Peniaceae; genus Penium; species Penium margaritaceum. Next base: position 342,596 of record SZWC01000408.1, read on the forward strand.
CTGCGTCCCACGAGAAGAACACCACTGGCAAGGGCACGAGCATCACACATGGCTGCAACAAGCGTGTCCCGACCTGACCCTACGGCAAGAACACCACCAACACCAGTGATGGCTACGCCAACAGTGGGTGCGGTCTCACAACGGCCAAGCCCCGCCGCATGGACAACCCCGACATGAATCCCAACATTAGCAGCGGCAATCCCACCGCGGTCCACCCTCGCGGAAGGAACAGCAACACAAGCCACGCCACCTGCGACGAGATCGACAGGCTCATTGCAACAAAGCCCCGGCCACAAGCACACCACCAACGAGGACCTTCAGGCGCACGAGCCTGCGGCAGGAGCGATGCAAACAATGACAAGAACAACCGCTATACCGACACCAAGCCCGCAACATGTGGCCCAGGTACTGACTGCCTCAGCTCCTTCCGCGGGGACGACAACGCTCTCCCAATCACCGCAACCTTCGCGCGGTAGCCCAACCCGACAACCCGCACGTCCCCTGCTGGGCTTTGGAACGGTGATGGAAGGGGCCGAGACGCACCTCACAGAAATCTCGGGGGATATTGGGGAGCAGCCAAAGGAAGCCTTGCTGCTTGAGGTTGTGAGCAGCGTCATGCTCCAACTGCTGACGGAGGTTCCGGACGTGATCGGCGTGGAATTTGAGAATTCACTGCTCGGCAACATGTGGCAGGTGGCGCTGAAGGGAGCGGCAACGCGAGCGCTAGCCATCGGACTGCACAAAAGGCAGGTTCAATTACTAGAAACAGCAGGCGCGGAACGCCCTGTTTTGGCATTGCGGGACAGCCTGAGCATCAACCCAAGGCTGGCCAGTGACATAACCGGTGTCACGGAACTGTTGGATACCGAGCGGCCGGATCCATCACAGGAGGCCGCTCGAGTGTGGTGGATCAAGGTGCGGAGGGACGAGCGGAGCAGTCCGAAGAAACGATACATGCATATGCTCCAGGAGAGGGCCAGAGCCCTCACTTTGTTCCACGTGAACGACCTGACACCAGGATCGGCGGAGGCACCACGACAAAAATCTGCGGCGGATGAGTGGAGGGGGGGATACTTGCTCAACCTCACCTACGCCAAGTGGAGTGTCCAGTACATGCAGGAGGAGAGATCCCGGCTTGCTGACATTCAGGTACATGAGGGACGCTGGATGGAGGCAATGGAGAAGTGCTGGACGCTGACGCTTCAGAATCTATCACGCACGAGGGTGACCATAGCGGTTGCGGAAGGACAGTGACGCCTTGCAAGGAAAGGGACTGCAACTCGAGAAGGGGGAACTGCGATACTTGGCCAAGGAGGTGACGGAGATAAGCCGGGAAGAGAAGAGCAGGAGGGACGCGGAGGTAGAAGAGGCCCGTGAGTATGCTGAGTCCACCCTTTAGCTGCAGCAGATGCAAGAACGCCTGTGGAAAGTATGGGAGGAGGAGGCTGCCAAGGCGGAACAGGGGACCACAGATCCTGCGGCGACGGAGGCCCGATTGGCCCAAGAGCGGGAAGCGGTGGCTGAGGCGGATAAGGAAGCTACGGAGCAGTGTATAAAGGAAATCATGGTGGAAGCAGAAGCAGCGGTAGCAGCAGCGGAAGCATAGGTGGCGGGAATAGCGGCAGCAGAGGCAATGGCAGCGGCGATAGGGGTAGCGGGAGCAGCAGCCACAGAGGCACAAGTAGCGATAACAGCACAAGCAGCTACAAAGGTAGCCAGAGCAGGAGTAGGTAGTACAACGGCAGAGACAGTAAGGGGAACGACGACAGCCAAAGTAGCGGAGAGGCATATAGCAAGAGAGCAGACAATGAAGAGGTACAAGGCTGCCAAGCGCCACCGTTTGGAGCCATCTGCTGGCTCCTTCCGGCGGAGGGCACAACTTAAGGCCCGAGCGGCGGCGGTAGTGCGGAAAGCAAAGCGACGGTCAGCCAGACCAGGGCGGTAGCGCCGGCAGCGGACACCGGCTGAAGCAAAGAGCCAGAGCAGACTTTCCCGGAGGAAATTACTCCCGCCTCGAAAGGAAAGCGAAAGGCGGACGAGGCAGCGGCCGCGGAGCCACGGAGGTAGAAACAGCCTTGAACACACGAAGGCTCTAGCTCCAGCAGCACACCGGAGCAGTTGGCGCAAGCCTAGCGGGAGGCCGCGCAAGTAGCGGAGCTCCTGATGGCAGTCTGCTGCAAGGTTCAGATGCCGATTGAAATGGTGCCGGCCTCATTGCGGCCTGTCTTGGGGGAAACCGCTGCAGCAGCCGTCCGCAAAGGGGCACAAAAGAGAGGACGTAAGGAGAAGGAGGCGGCGGTGATGGTGGTCTCCGAGATCAGTGAATCACCAGGAGAGTCAGGACAGGTGCAGCCCATCGCACATAGCCAGGGACTACTACGGGGCCCGGGAGTGGCCCCAAAGAAAAGGGAGGAGGTGATTGAGCTGCACTGCGTTGGTGGACGCGGCAGACGACCAAGTCGTCCCACTGAGATGAGGTTGCGAGACCAGTGGGACAAAGGGGAACTTCGAGCGGTTGGACTCCTTCCGTTGTTCCCTGCACCCGATTCCTGGGACAGAGAGCCACCAGTCTACGACGAGGACAACCGCAAGAAGTTAGAGGCAATGAAGGCGGAGCCGGATGGGAGGCGAGCGCGTGAACTGCTGGCAAGAGTGCCGGAGAGAAAACGAAAGTCGAGGGAAGCGGGGGCAGAAAAGGCGGGGAGGAAGGGGCCCATGGAGACGCAGGACTGGTGGATCTGAGAGACCGCCCTCATCCTTCTCTGTGCCAGCAGCAAGGAGCAGCAAAAGGCGGAGGCGCAGAAGGTGTACGCGGATCTACACACACGGCTGGGTGTGGAGTTCCAGCGGAGGACGAAGGATGACCTGGCCCGTCCATGTGAACATTATGCATGGGAGGATGGCCGCCTCTGGAAACTAACTCCGCGCGTCTTGTGGGTGCTCCCATCCAAGCTGCAGAGGGCGGTGGTGGAGGCCTACTACTGCCATCACCACACCGGCACATAGGCACTAAAGGATCGCCTCACGCCCATCGTCCATGTGCCAAATCTGGTGGCTCTCATTAAGGAGGTGGTGCAGCACTGCGCCCCCTGCGAGCGAGTGCGGAAGACAACACCACGGGACCTGCTGCTGTTCCAACCTTCCCCCATCGGCAAGCCGCTAGAGAAGATCATTATTGACTTCCACAGCCCCTGCGCACACCGCGACTAAGAGAACCGGTACTAGATCGCATCGGTGGACCACTTCACAAAGTACTTCTGGGTCCGCACTGTGCCCAACAAGAGCTCTGCCACCACGGCAAAGTTCATCCGTGAGGAGATCTTTTACCGCTTTGGTGGATGCAGCGTGGTGCACAGCGACAACGGCACTGAATTCATGGGGGCCTTCAGAGAGGAGCTGGAGGAACAGGGGGTCCGCCACGTACATTCCAGGCGGTACAGGGCAGAATCACAGGGGCAAGTGGAGCGGGTGCATGAGATACTGGAGCGAGTAGTGGCCACCGCGGAGGGCAGCAGCTGGGCAGAGAAGCTGAAGAAGACGGCGCACTTCATCAATACAACGCCTAGCCATGCAACCTCCTTCTCATCCCACATGCTGCTCGTCGGTCAGCCACTGCGGGCGCCAATGGGCATGCCCCAGAAGCGGCTCAGGCTACCACTTGCTCTGGAGGAACAGGAGAAGCGCTCGAAGGAGGAGGACAGGGAGGTCGCGGAGTGGTTCCGGTAGCGCTGTGAAAGGACGAAGGCCATGCAAGTAGAGGCGCGGTTGAGTGGTTATGTCGCTGCCTGGCGCGGATGCGATGCACCCAACCGACGGCTGATCCATGGGCCCATCAAAGAGGGCCACTTGGTGTATCTCCGCCCCTTCCCCAACACGGGCCGAGAGGCAGGAGAACCGCGTGAGGTGTACCGCGTGGCCAGCGTCGAAGTAGGGCAAGTGTGGCTAGAGGGGTCGGAAGGGTTCAGCAACCGCAGTTATCCGGCCACTGAGTTTGTGCTGCTGCCACCAGCATGGCAAATGCACATTCTCGGGACGAGAGGTCGCCTATCGCCTCTTGGACAGCAAAAGGACTCGTGGGGATGGAGAGTGGAGGAGGTGCTAGACGTCTGTGAAGAACACGTGTCGCAGCAGAAGCAGGAGTGGAGCCAGGAACCAGAGGAGGTGGAGGAGGAAGAGTCCGATGTTTGCAAACTGGTTGCGGAGGAGGTGAGGAAGGAACCACGACGAGAGCAGCCGCGGCAAGGGCAGCAGCTGGAACAACGGGAGGAGAGGCGCCATGAAGAGAGGGAGCAGCACGAACGGAAAAAGAGGAAGGAGCATGAAGGTAGGCTCAAGCGACAGCCTGAGCAAACCTCAGCGGGGGTTGCCTAGCTGCCATCCCAGAGAGCACCACCGCGGACCGGGCTACGGATGAGCCCCAAGACCTTGGCCAACTACACTGGCCTATGCATATGGTGTGGAGAGAATCTCCTTGTTGAGCCACATCTAAAGGTGGTGTACCGGGTGTGCGGAAACCACGCACACCAGTATGCCGGCGGAACCTCCAAAACTTGCATTGGACAAAACCGCACCTGCTTGCGGTGCTTGAGGGAGGCAGATGAGGAGGAGGCCACGAAGGAGCGAGAGGAGGAGGAAGGAGCAGGACCAGGCGCTGGGAGAGCACTACCCTGCGGAATGAGGGACCCAGAAGAGGAGGAGGAAGAGGAGGAAGAGGAAGAAAAGGAGGGCCCCTCTGAGCAAAGGAAAGGTCCGCGCACGGTTTTTGGAATCACAATGAGGCAGTGGCAGGCGGAGGGACGGGTTACGATAGAAGAAAGAAAACAAAAGGAGCTGGAGGAGAAGAAGTGTGCCCAATGCGGCCTATGGTGGGGAGTGGCGGTACGGGATTGTGGCGGATGCCTCTGTAAAATCAGCACTGGATGCATGGCGTTGCCTCGTGATGGGTGCGGAGGGCGAAGTGGGCTGCGGTGTGTAGAAGGTGCACAGAAGAAACAGAAAAGATACGAGGTGTCCGCAAGGCATCCCAAGTGAATGAGGAGGAGGAAGAGGAAGAATCGAAAGAAGAGGAGGAGGTACCGGGAGAGGAAGGACATCAATCCGAGGCATGTCCAACATGCCTGAAGACGGTGCAAGATGGGGGAAGGTGTGCTGTCTGCACGAGGAGTGCCCCCCTCGAATGCGTGGTGACACGCAGCTCCGCCTGGAAGGGCCAATGTCACCAATGTGTGGGCAATGAGCTCCATTAGACGGATTGCTACCTCAACTTCATCGCGGAGACCCGAGAACCTACATGTGCTGCCTGTCCGGAAGGGATGGCAGAGTTTGGGAAGGGATGTTGCATGTGCCTGAAGATGTGCCACCAACGGTGTGGCAAGAGGGGTAAGGAAGGAGTGCGAAACTGTCACCGTTGCCTCGTTCAGCCTAGAAAAGAGCATTGGGGGACAGAAGGTTCCGGGCTGCATTTCTGCGGAGACAGATGCATGGGGACCGTCACAAGGATGGCATGCCACTGTGAGCATTGTGGAGGATGGTCACACGCGCAGTGTGCCACATAGGTGGGAAGGAATAAGGAAGGGCAGATGGTGTACCGCTGCACCAGTTGCAGGACGTATGAACGGAGCCCACACTGCTCTACCTGCAAAAGAAGACTGGGCGTGGAGGACATCATTGCAAGAGCTCGGTGCGAGGGGTGCCAGTTATACGTGCATGAGGAGTGCTCTGCAAGATACCAACGAGAAGGCGGGGAGGTGGAGACGTACTGCCACCATTGCCAACAACGGCAGCGGCCGGGTCCCCAAGAGATGTTAACGCGCTTGCTGTGTTGACGAGACTCTGGGACAGAGTCTTGAAAAATGGAGGGTTGGGGGCATCAGTGTCAGGTGGAAATCCACCGCATCTTTGCTGGGAAGAAGGTGGATCCGCGGAAGGAAGTCACCGCGACCCACAAGTCTACGGAAAGAGGCAGCCGCGACCACAGATCCGCAGAGGAGGATGAAGGGGAGGCAGTGGATCACCAGAGGATGCGCAAGGGATGCTGGCTCCCGCAATGAGGCTGCGGTAGAGCGTGGGAAGGCGCGGACTCCAGTGGTAGTGGAGGAGGACAGGCGGGAAACGTTTCCGCCCGGGAACAAATAATCAACGGCGGCTCCTCCACGGCTATTTGAATCGCTTGTCGCGAAGAAGGCAAAAAGAGGCGGGATAGGCAGGGATGAGAGTCCGCGGTGGGAAGAGAACATGTGCCAAGCCGCGGAGAGGTGGGAGTGAAGCAGGAGCGTCGGACGTGCAAGACATCCGCCAGCGGAACCGGATGTCAGGAAGAGGACGGCAGGAGCTCAGCCAATGAGAGCCTAGGGTTGGCAGCGGTGATCAAGGAGGAGGGCCGAGAGGACGCACTGCGCGAAGACGAAGATTCAAGGAAGAACACAAGGACGGCGCGCACCCAAGCCGCGGAGTGAAGGAAAATGAAGTGGTAGGGCAGAGAAATGTAGAAGAAGTAGTCTGTTGTGTCCTCAAGGACAAGACTCACGGTGCGCGTAACGCAACGCGCAGAGTCCGAAGTAGAGGGAAGAGTAATGAAATAGGGAACTTAGAGAGCTAGGTGAGATGACTATAAAGTAGCTGTGTAGCGGAGGACCGGGAGGGTGTGATCTCGAGCTGATCTTGTATTGCCTGACTTGATGCAAGTATCAATTCCACTTGAAAGATTCAAGTCCTGACTCATTCATATCAAGACTGCCGCCTCATGTATCATTGATCCGTGCATTTATCAATCAAGTTCCTACCTCCACTCCTGCTTCCTACATGTGATCCGCCCCGTCTAAGGAACAGGAAGAGTGCCCTCTGCGAAGGCATTCCGCAGAGGACAAAATCATCTCCTCCGACCGTGTGCCTGTACTACTGGTCGCTCCACTCCTAATCTTGGGTCCAAGAAGGATTCCGGTAGGAATTGTCACCACCAAGGAACGCAAGTAAGGTGAAAGGTACTGCCAGCAACGTCGCGGTCTTGCGCACGGCCACGGAACGGGGTTCCGCGAGTAGAGGAGTCAAAAGCCACGAGGTGGCAGACTCTCATGCCGACAAGGAGTGAGTCACGGAGCACTACCCACGTGCGGGGTCCTGATGGTGGGAGGCATCCGCAAAAGACCAGGAGAAGCAGCAGAGCGCCATTGAAGAGGTGCACCGCGGTACTGCAGAACGGCAGAAACATGGAGCAGATCCGGCGCGGAACCAGAGGGCGCGGATGGAGAGCATTGAAAGGAAAAATTAAGGGCATCATTTCCCCCACTGACCAGTTGTGACTCGTGTTATGAGTTTTCAATGTTGACCACATACTGTAACATCCATTCGGTCATGCTTTGTGACACATGCCTACTTTGGTTTGTTACTGTACATGGTTACCACGTCGTGTCATTACGTATCAAAGGTCTTTGTGCTTTCTTGTTGACAGCCAGTGTTCCGAAACCATTGTTAGCCCCCTCTGACTATATGTGACCCGTGTTGTGAGTTTTAAACGTTGACCACATGAACTGAAATTCTTTGTTCATGGTCAGTCACATATGCATACTTTGGTTGGTCACAGTGCATTGAAGCCACACTGTGCTAGAACATATTGAAGGTATTTGTACTTGATATTCCATAACTAGTATTCACAAACCATTATAATCCACCCTGACCATTTGTGACTCGTGTTATGAGTGCCATTATTTGTTCATGGTCAGTGACATATGCCTACTTTGGTTGGTCATCGTGCATGGTATCCACACCATGCTAAAACGTATTGAAGCTCCTTGTGCTTGCTATTTAATACTTGGTGTTCCCAAACCGTTGTTTTCCCCTCTGACCATTTGTGACTCGTATTGTGAGTTGTCAATGTTGACTACACACAGCGGGTTTGTTTGCTCAAAGGCAGTACATATGCCTTCTTTGGTCGGTCATTATGCATGGTTGCCACGCCGTGCTACTACTGACTGAAGGTCGTTGTGCTTTCTCGTTGAGAACTGATATTCCCATAGCATTGTTTTCTCCCCTGACCGTTTTGTCTCGTGTTATGGTTGGTCAACGTTGACAACCCATATTGAAATTCCACGGTCATGGTCAGTGACATATGCCTAGTTTGGTTGTTTGGTGAGCATATTAGCCAGACCGTGCCACTACGTATTGAAGTTCTTTGTCCTTTCTAGTCGATACATAGGGTTCCCAAACCATTGTCTCTCCCTCTGACCATTTGTGACTCCTGTTATGAGTTGTCAATGTTGACCAGACATAGTGGACTTCTTCGTTCATTGTCAGTGACATATGCATCCTTTGGTTGGTCACTATGCACACTAGCCATACCATGCCACTACTTGCTGAACATATTTCCACTTGTTAGTTGATAACTAGTGTTCCCAACCTATGGTTTCACCCACTGACTACTTGTGACTCGTGTTATGAGCTTTCAACGTTGACCACACACTGTGAAATCCGTTTGGTCTTGGTTTGTGACACATGCCTACTTTGGTTTGTCAGTGTACATGGTTACCACGCAGTGTCATTACACATCGAAGGTCTTTGTGCTTTAATGTTAACAGCTAGTGTTCCCAAACCATTGTTAGCCCCCTCTCACTATCTTTGACCCGTGTTGTGAGTTGTAAATATTGACCACGTGAAGTGAAATTCTTTGTTCATGGTCAGTGACATATGCATACTTTGGTTGGTCACTGTGCATTGTAGCCACACTGTGCCACTACATATTGAAGGTATTTGTAGTTGCTAGTCGACAACTAGTATTCACAAACCATTATCTTCCACCCTGAGCATTTATGACTCGTGTTCCGAGTTGTCAAGATTTACCACACTTAGTGCCATTATTTGGTCATGGTCAGCGACATATGCCTATTTTGGTTGGTCATCGTGCACGGTATCCACACTGTCCCACATCATATTGAAGCTTCTTGTGCTTGCTATTTGATACTCGGTGTTCCCAAACCATTGTTTCCCCCTCTGACCATTTGTGACTCGAATTATAAGTTGTGAATGTTGACCACACATAGCGGATTTCTTTGGTCAAAGTCAGTACATATGCATATTTTGGTCGGTCATTGTGCATGGTAGCCACACTGTGCTACTACTGACTGAAGGTCGTTGTACTTGCTAGTTGAGAACTGATATTCCCATAGCACTGTTTGCTCCCCTGACCATTTTTGACTCATGTTATGGTTGGTCAACATTACCACCCATATGGAAATTCTCTCGTCATGGTCAGTGGCATATGCCAAGTTTGGTTGTGCGGTGTGCATATTAGCCACACGGTGCCACTACGTATTGAAGTTCTTTGTCCTTTCAAGTTTATACATAGGGTTCCCAAACCATTTTCTCTCCCTCTGACCATTTGTGACTCTTGTTATGAGTTGTCAATGTTGACCACACATTGTGGAATTCTTTTGTCATAGTCAGTGACATATGCATCCTTTGGTTGGTCACTGTGCACGCTAGCCGCACCGTGCCACTACTTGTTGAAAATCTTTCTACTTGCTAGTTGATAAATAGTGTTCCCAACCCATGGTTTCCCCCACTGACCAGTTGTGACTCGTGGTATGAGTTTTCAACGCTGACCACACACTGTGAAATTTGTTTGGTCATGGTTTGTGACACATGCCTAATCTGGTTTGTCACTGTACATGGTTACCACGCCGTGTCATTACGTATCGAAGGTCTTTGTGCTTTCTTGTTGACAGCCAGTCTTCCCAAACCATTGTTAGCCCCCTCTGACTATCTGTGACCCGTGTTGTGAGTTGTACATGTTGGCCTGAGGGTGAGTGTGCACCCTGGAGGGTCCCTAGCAGGGGCTGGTTCACACCACCAACTGTTTTTGGAGAGACTGAAACTATGGAGGCAACTGGTTCCAAGGATGGCAAAATCTGGTCAGAGAGTGAGGCAATAGTTTTGGCCTCAATTGCATGGGAATTAACACTTTATCAAGGTTCACAAGCAGTGGCATTTTATAACCACTCATCTAAGCTTTATATAACACCAGAGCATGCCAGATTTGGACCTTCCTAGCAGATTCTATGGCTTCTAGAGTGCTCCTTGGTAGGCTGTCCTTTTCCCACCTAGGAAGGCATCCCTTCCCTCCTATAGAAGCTTCTGCCCCTTCCTAGATTCCTCAGCTTGCTTCTAGTAGGAGGGAAGGTGTCCAGAAGACCAAGACACCTCTAGATGCCTTGTAGGACAAGTCACCCCTTCTAGAAGGTGTGCCACCTTCCTGGACCCTCACCTGGCCTTCTAGAAACTTAAAGAGGAACTCTAGAGGATGAGCTAGCTTCCTGGCATCTGTTTTCCACCTCCCTTGAGGCAGGGCATAATTTAATCCTATGGGACTTGAACCCGGGTCCCTGCCTCTAGAGGTGGACACCATTATCCACTAAGCCACTAAGGCTTGTCTTTTTGGTGTTCCTTTTTGGAGTCACTCCTGCCATGGTGAGGAGCATCATTCCAACAGTAAATGTTGACCACATGAAGTGAAATTCTTTGTTCATGGTCAGTCACATATACATACATTGGTTGATCACAGTGCATTGTAGCCACACTGTGCCACTACATATTGAAGGTATTTGGACTTGCTAGTCGATAACTGGTATTCACAAACATTTATCTTCCATCCTGCTCATTTGTGAGTCGTGTTATGAGTTGTCAAGGTTTACCGCATTTAGTGCCATGCTTTGGTCATGGTCAGTGACATATGCCTACTTTGGTTGGTCATCTTGCATGGTATCCACACTGTGCCACAATGTATTCAAGTTCCTTGTGCTTGCTATTTGATACTCGGTGTTCCCAAACCATTGTTTCCTCCTCTGGCCATTTGTGACTAGTATTATGAGTTGTTAACGTTGACAACAGACAGCGGATTTCTTTGGTCAGTGGCATTACATATGCTTACTTTTGTTGGTCATTGTGCATGGTAGCCACACCGTGCCACTACTGACTGAAGGTCGTTATACTTGCTAGTTGAGAACTGATATTCCCATAGCATTGTTTCCTCCCCTGACCGTTTGTGACTCGTGTTATGGTTGGTCAACATTGACCACCCATATTGAAGTTATCTGGTTATGGTCAGTGACATATGCCTAGTTTGGTTGTTTGGTGTGCATAGTAGCCACACCGTGCCGCTACGTATTGAAGTTCTTTGTCCTTTTCAGTTGATACATAGAGTTCCCAAACCATTGTCCCTCCCTCTGACCATTTGTGACTCGTGTTATGAGTTGTCAATGTTTACCACACATAGTGGACTTCTTCGGTCATAGTCAAGGTCATATGCATCGTTTGGTTGGTCACTGTGCAAGCTAGCCACACCGTGCCACTACTTGTTGAAAATCTTTCTACTTGCTAGTTGATAAATAGTGTTGCCAACCCATGCCTTCCCCCACTGACCAGTTGTGACTCGTGGTATGAGTTCTCAACGTTGACCACACTCTGTGAAATCCGTTTGGTCATGGTTTGTGACACATGCCTAATTTGGTTTGTCACTGTACATGGTTACCACACCGTGTCATTACGTATCGAATGTCTTTGTGCTTTCTTGTTGACAGCCAGTGTTCCCAAACCATTGTTAGCCCCCTCTGACTATCTGTGACCCGTGTTGTGAGTTGTAAATGTTGACCACATGAAGTGAATTTCTTTGTTCTAGTCAGTGACATATGCATACTTTGGTTGGTCACTGAGCATTGTAGCCACACTGGCCCACAACATATTGAAGATATTTGTACTTGCTAGTTGATGACTAGTATTCACAAATCATTACATTCCACCATGACCATTTGTGACGCATGTTATTAGTTGTCAAGGTTTACCACACTTAGTGCCATTATTTGGTCATGGTCAGTGACATATGCAACGTTTAGTTGGTCATCGTGCATGGTACCCACACCGTGCCACAACGTATTGAAGCTCCTTGTGCTTGCTATTTGATACTTGGTGTTCCCAAACCCTTGTTCTCCCCTCTGACCATTTGTGACTCGTATTATGAGTTGTCAACGTTGACCACACATAGCGGGTTTCTTGCTCAAAGGCAGTACATATGCCTATTTTGGTCGGTCATTGTGCATGGTTGCCACGCCGTGCTACTACTGACTGAAGATCGTTGTACGTTCTTGTTGAGAACTGATATTCCCATAGCATTGTTTCCTCCCCTGACAATTTTTGTCTCGTGTTATGGTTGGTCAACGTTGACCACCCATATTGAAATTCCTTGGTCATGGCCAGTGACATATGCCTAGTTTGGTTGTTTGGTGTGCATAGTAGCCACACCGTGCCGCTACGTATTGAAACTCTCTGTCCTTTCTAGTTGATACATAGGGTTCCCAAACCATTGTCTCTCCCTCTGAACATTTGTGACTCGTGTTATGAGTTGTCAATGTTGACCACACATAGTGGACTTCTTCGTTCGTAGTCAGTGACATATGCATCCTTTGGTTGGTCACTGTGCACGCTAGCCACACCGTGCCACTACTTGTTGAAAATCTTTCTACTTGCTAATTGATAACTAGAATTCCCAACCCATGGTCGCCCCCACTGACCAATTGTGACTCGTGTTATGAGTTTTCAACGTTGACCACACACTGTGAAATCCGTTTGGTCATGGTTTGTGACACATGCCTACTTTGGTTTGTCACTGTACATGGTCACCACGCCGTGTCATTATGTATTGAAGGTCTTTGTGCTTTCTTGTTGACAGCTAGTGTTCCCAAACCATTGTTAGCCCCCTCTCACTATCTGTGACCCGTGTTGTGAGTTGTAAATGATGACCACATGAAGTGAAATTCTTTGCTCATGGTCTGTGAGATATGCATACTTTGGTTGGTCACTGTGCATTGTAGCGACACTGTGCCACTACACATTGAATGTATTTGTACTTGGTAGTCGATAACTGGTATTCACAAACCATTATCTTCCACCCTGACCATTTGTGACTCGTGTTATGAGTTGTCAAGGTTTACCACACTTAGTGACATTCTTTGGTCATGGTCAGTGACATATGCCTGCTTTAGTTGGTCATCGTGCATGGTATCCACACCGTGCCACAATGTATTGAAGCTCCTTGTGCTTGCTTTTTGATACTTGGTATTCCCAAACCATTGTTACCCCCTGTGACCATTTGTGACTCGTGTTATGAGTTGTCAATGCTGACCACACACAGCAGATTTCTTTGGTCAAAGGCAGTACATATGCCTACTTTGGTCGTTCATTGTGCATGGTAGCCACACCGTGCTACTACTGACTGAAGGTCGTTGTACTTGCTAGCTGATAACTGATATTCCCATAGCATTGTTTCCTCCCCTGACCATTTTTAACTCGTGTTATGGTTGAAAAATGTTGACCACCCATATTGAAATTCTCTCGTCATGGTCAGTGACTTAGCGTAGTTTGGTTGTTTGGTGTGCATATTAGCCACACCGTGCCACTACGTATTGAAGTTCCTTGTCCTTTCTAGTCGATACATAGGGTTCCCAAACCATTGCATCTCCCTCTGACCATTTGTGACTCTTGTTGTGAGTTGTCAATGTTGACCACACATAATGGACTTTTTCGGTCATAGTCAGTGACATCTGCATCCTTTGGTTGGTCACTGTGCATGCGAGCCACACGCTGCCACTACTTGTTGAAAAGCTTTCTACTTGCTAGTTGACAACTAATGTTCCCAACCCATGGTTTCCCCCACTGACCAGCTGTGACTTGTGTTATTAGTTTTCAACGTTGACCACACATCCTGAAATCCGTTTGGTCATGGTTTGGGACACATGCTTACTTTGGTTTGTTACTGTACATGGTTACCACGCCGTGTTATTACGTATCAAAGGTCTTTGTGCTTTCTTGTTGACAGCCAGTGTTCCCAAACCATTGTTAGCCCCCTCTGACTATCTGTGACCCGTGTTGTGAGTTGTAAATGTTGACCACATGAAGTGAAACTCTTTGTTCATGGTCAGTCACATATGCATGCTTTGGTTGGTCACAGTGCATAGTAGCCACACTGTGCCACTACATATTGAAGGTATTTGTACTTGCTAGTCAATAACTAGTATTCACAAATCATTACATTCCAGCCTGACCATTTGTGACTCGGATTACGGGCTGTCAATGTTTACCACACTTAGTGCCATTGTTTAATGATGGTAAGTGACATATGCCTACTTTGGTTGGTCATCATGCATGGTATTCACACCGTGCCACAACGTATTGAAGCTCCTTGTGCTTGCTATTTGATACTTGGTGTTCCCAAACCATTGTTTTCACTTCAGACCAGTTGTAACTCGTGTTATGGGTTGTCAATGTTGACCACACATTGCGGGTTTCTTTGCTCAAAGGCAGTACATATGCCTACTTTGGTCGGTCATTGTGCATGGTTGCCATGCCGTGCTACTACTGACTGAATGTCATTGTACTTGCTAGTTGAGAACTGATATTCCCATAGCATTGTTTTCTCCCATGACCGTTTGTGACTCGTCTTATGGTTGGTCAACGTTGACCACCCACATTGAAGTTATCTGGTCATGGTCAGTGACATATGCCTAGTTTGGTTCTTTGGTGTGCATAGTAGCCACACCGTGCCACTGCGTATTGAAGTTATTTGTCCTTTCTAGTTGATACATAGGGTTCCCAAACCATTTTCTCTCCCTCTGACCATTTGTGACTCGTGTTATGAGTTGTCAATGTTGACCACACACAGTGGACTTCTTCGGTCATAGTCAGTGACATATGCATCATTTGGTTGGTCACTATGCACGCTAGCCACACCGTGCCACTACTTGTTTAAAATATTTATACTTGATAGTTGATTACTAGTTTTCCCAACCCATGGTTTCCCCCACTGACCATTTGTGACTCATGTTATGAGTTTTCAATGTTGACCACACACTGTGAAATCTGTTTGGTCATGGTTTGTGATACATGCCTACTTTGGTTTGTCATTGTACATGGTTACAACGCCGTGTCATTACGTATGAAAGGTCTTTGTTCTTTCTTGTTGACAGCTAGTGTTCCCAAACAATTTTTACCCCCTCTGACTATCAGTGACTTGTGTTGTGAGTTGTAAATGTTGACCATATGAAGTGAAATTCTTTGTTCATGGTCAGTGACATATGCATAATTTGCTTGGTCACTGTGCATTGGAGCCAAACTGTGCCACTACATATTGAAGGTATTTGTACTTGCTAGTCAATAACTAGTAATCACAAATCACTATCTTCCACCCTGAGCAGTTGTGACTCGTGTTATGAGTTGTCAAGGTTTACCACACTTAGTGCCATTATTTGGTCATGGTCAGTGACATATGCCTACATTGGTTGGTCATCGTGCATGGTATCCACACTGTGCCACAACGTATTGAAGCTCCTTGTGCTTGCTATTTGATACCCAATGTTCCCAAACCATTGTTTCCCCCTTTGACCATTTGTGACTCGTATTACGAGTTGTCAACGTTGACCACACACAGCGGATTTCTTTGGTCAGAGGCAGTACATATGCCTACTTTGGTCGGTCATTGCGCATGGTAGCCAGACCGTGCTACTTCTGACTGAAGGTCATTGTACTTGCCAGTTGAGAACTGATATCCCCATAGCATTGTTTACTCCCCTGACCATTTGTGACTCTTGTTATAGTTGGTCAACGTTGACCACCCATATTGAAATTATCTGGTCATGGTCAGTGACATATGCCTAGTTTGGTTGTTTAGTGTGCATAGTAGCCACACCGTGCCACTACGTATTGAAGTTCTTTGTCCTTTCTAGGCGATACATAGGGTTCCCAAACCATTGTCTCTCCCTCTGACCATTCCTGACTCGTGTTCTGAGTTGTCAAAGTTGACCATATATAGTGGACTTCTTCGGTCATAGTCAGTGACATATGCATCCTTTGGTTGGTCACTATGCACGCTAGCCACACCGTGCCACTACTTGTTGAAAATCTTTCTACTTGTTAGTTGATAACTAGTGTTCCCAACCCATGGTCTCCCCCACTAACCATTTGTGACTCGTGTTATGAGTTTTCAACGTTGACCACACACTGTGAAATCCGCTTTGGCATGGTTTGTGACACATGCCTACTTTGGTTTGTCACTGTACATTGCTACCACGCCGTGTCATTACATTTCGAGTGTCTTTGTGCTTTCGTTTTGACAGCTAGTGTTCCCAAACCATTGTTACCCCCTCTGATTATCAGTGACTCGTGTTGTGAGTTGTAAATGATGACCACATGAAGTTGAATTTTTTGTTCATGGTCAGTGACATATGCATACTTTGGTTGGTCACTGTGCATTGTAGCCACACTGTGCCACTACATATTGAAGGTGTTTGTACTTGCTATAAAATAACTAGTATTCAGAAATCACTATCTTCCACCCTGACCATTTGTGATTGTGTTATGAGTTGTCAAGGTTTACCACACTTGGTGCCATTATTTGGTCATGGTCAGTGACATATGCCTACTTTGGTTGGTCATCGTGCATGGTATCCACACCTTCCACAATGTATTGAAGCTCCTTGTGCTTGCTTTTTGATACTTGGTGTTCCGAAACCACTGTTTCCCACTCTGACTATTTGTGACTCATATTATGAGTTGTCAAAGTTGACCACACATAGCAGATTTCTTTGCTCAAAGGCAGTACATATGCCTACTTTGGTCATTCACTGTGCATGGTAGCCATAATGTGCTACTATTGACTGAATGTCGTTGTACTTGCTAGTTGAGAACTGATATTTACATAACATTTTTTCCTCCCCTGACCGTTTTTGACTTGTGTTATGGTGGGTCAATGTTGACCACCCATATGGAAATTCTCTCATCATGGTCAGTGACATATGCCTAGTTTGGTTTTTTGGTGTGCATATAAACCACACAGGCCACTACGTATTGAAGCTCCTTGTCCTTTCTACTCGATACATAGGGTTCCCAAACCATTGTATCTCCCTCTGACCATTTGTGACTCGTGTTATGAGTTGTCCATGTTGGCCACACACAATGGACTTCTTCAGTCATAGTCAGTGACATATGCATCCTTTGCTTGGTCACTGTGCACACTAGCCACACCGTGCCACTACTTGTTGAAAATGTTTCTACTTGCTAGGTTATAACTAGTGTTCCCAACCCATGGTTTCCCCCACTGACCAGTTGTGACTCGTGTTATGAGTTTACAACGTTAACCACACACTGTGAAATTCGTTTGGTCATGGTTTGTGACACATGCTTAGTCTGGTTTGTTATTGTACATGGTTACCACGCCGTGCCATTACGTATAGAAGGTCTTTGTGCTTTCTTTTTGACAGCCAGTGTTCCCAACCCATTTTTAGCCCCCTCAGACTGTACGTGACCTGTGTTTTGAGCTGTAAATGTTGGCCACATAAAGTGAAATTCTTTTTTCATGGTCAGTCATATATGCATACTTTGGTTGGTCACAATGCATTGTAGCCACACTGTGCCACTACATATTGAAAGTATTTGTACTTGCTAGTTGAGAACTGTGACATATGCCTAGTTTGGTTGTTTGGTGTGCATAGTAGCCACACCGTGCCACTACGTATTGAAGTTCTTTGTCCTTTCTAGTTGATACACAGGATTCCCAAACCATTGTCTCTCCCTCTGACCATTTGTCACTCGTGTTAGGAGTTGTCAATGTTGATCACACATAGTGGACTTATTCGGTCATATTCAGTAACATATGCATCCTTTGGTTGGTCACTGTGCACGGTAACCACACCGTGCCAGAACTTGTTGAAAATCTTTCTACTTGCTAGTTGAAAACTATTGTTCCCAACCCATGGTCTCCCCAACTGACCATTTGTGACCCGTGTTATGAGTTTCAACGTTGACCACACACTTTGAAATCCGTTTGGTCATGGTTTGTGACACATGCCTACTTTGGTTTGTCACTGTACATGGTTACCACGCCGTGTCATTACGTTTCAAAGGTCGTTGTGCTTTCTTGTTGACAGCTAGTGTTCCCAATCCATTGTTACCCCCTCTGACTATCAGTGACTCGTGTTGTGAGTTGTAAATGTTGACCATATGAAGTGAAATTATTTGTTCATGGTCAGTGACATATGCATGCTTTGGTTGGTCACTGTGCATTGTAGCCACACATTGCCACTACATATTGAAGGTATTTTTACTTGCTAGTTAATAACTACTATTCACAAATCATTATCTTCCACCCTGATCATTTGTGACTTGTGTTATGAGTTGTCAAGATTTTCCACACTTCGTGCCATTATTTGGTCATGGTCAGTGCCATATACCTACTTTGGTTGGTCATCGTGCATGGTATCCACACCGTGCCAGAACGTATTGAAGCTCCTTGTGCTTGCTTTTTGATACTTGACGTTCCCAAACCATTATTTCCCCCTCTGACCACTTGTGACTGGTATTATGAGTTGTCAATGTTGACCACACACGGCAGATTTCTGTGGTCAAAGGCAGTACATGTGCCTACTTAGGACGTTCTTTGTGCATGGTAGCCACACCGTGCTTCTACTGACTAACGGTCATTGTACTTGCTAGTTGAGAACTGATATTCCCATAGCATTGTTTCCTCCTCTGACCGTTTTTGACTAATGTTATGGTTGGCTAACGTTGACCACCCATGTTGAAATTCTCTTGTCATGGTCAGTGACATGCCTAGTTTGGTTGTTTGGTGTGCATATTAGCCACACCGTGCCACTACGTATTGAAGATTCTTGTCCTTTCTAGTCGATACATACGGTTCCCAAACCATTGTATCTCCCTCTGACCATTTGTGACTCGTGTTGTGAGTTGTCAATGTTGACCACACATAATGGACTTATTTGGTCATAGTCAGTGACATATGCATCCTTTGGTTGGTCACTGTGCACGCTAGCCACACCGTGCCAATGCTTGTTAAAAATCTTTATTCTTGCCAGTTGATAACTAGTGTTCAAGACCCATGGTTTCCCCCACTGACCAGTTGTGACTCGTGTTATGCGTTTTCACCGTTGACCACACACTGTGAAGTCCGTTTGGTCATGGTTTGTGACACATGCCTACTTTGGTTTGTTACTATACATGGTTACCACGCCGTGTCATTACGTATCAAAGGTCTTTTTGCCTTCTTGCTGACAGCCAATGTTCCCAAACTATTGTTAGCCCCCTCTGACTATCTTTGACCCGTATTGTGTGTTGTAAATGTTGACCACATAAAGTGAAATTATATGTTCATGGTCAGTCCCATATGCATACTTTGGCTGGTCACAGTGCATTGTAGCCACACTGTGCCACTACATATTGAAGGTATTTGTACTATCTAGTCGATAACTATTATTCACAACCCATTACATTCCACCCTGACCATTTGTGACTCGTGTTATGACTTGTCAAGGCTTACCACACTTAGTGCCATTATTTGGTCATGGTCAGTGACATATGCCTATTTTGGCTGGTCATCGTGCGTGGTACCCACACCGTGCCTTGACGTATTGAAGCTCCTTGTGCTTGCTATTTGATACTTGGTGTTGCCAAACCATTGTTTTATCCTCTGACCATTTGTGACTCGTATTATGAGTTGTCAATGTTGATTACAGATAGCGGGTTTCTTTGCTCAAAGGCAGTACATATGCCTGCTTTGGTCGGTCATTGTGCATGGTTGCCACACCGTGCTACTACTCACTGAAGGTCGTTGTACTTTCTCGTTGATAACTGATGTTCCCATAGCATTGTTTCCTCCCGTGACCGTTTTTGTCTTGTGTAATGGTTGGGCAACGTTGACCACCCATATTGAAATTCCGTGGTCATGGTTAGTGCCATATGCCTAGTTTGGCTGTTTGGTGTGCATATTAGTCACACCGTGCCATTACGTATTGAATTTCTTTGTCCTTTCTAGTCGATACATAGGGTTCCCAAACCATTGTCTCTTCCTCTGACCATTTGTGACTCGTGTTATGAGTTGTCAATGTTGACCACACACAATGGACTTCTTCGTTCATAGTCAGTGACATATGCATCCTTTGGTTGGTCACTGTGCACGCTAGCCACACCATGCCACTGCTTGTTCAAATTTTTTTGACTTGCTAGTTGATAACTAGTGTTCCCAACCCATGGTTTCCCCCACTGTCCATTTTTGACTCGTGTTATGAGTTTTTAACGTTGACCACACACCGTGAAATCCGTTTTGTCATGGTTTGTGACACATGCCTACTTTGGTTTGTCACAGTACATGGTTACCACGCTGTGTCATTACGTATCGAGTTTCTTTGTGCTTTCTTGTGTACAGCTAGTGTTCCCAAACCATTGTTAGCCCCCTTTGACTATCTCTGACCCGTGTTGTGAGTTGTAAAATTTGACCACAGAAACTGAAAATCGTTTTTCATTGTCAGTGACATATGCATACTTTGGTTCGTCTCTGTGCATCGTAGCCACACTGTGCCACTACATATTGAAGGTATTTGTATTGGCTAGTCGATAGCTAGTATATACAAACCATTATCTTCCACCCTGACCATTTGTGGCTCGTGTTATGAGTTGTCATGGTTTACCACACATAGTGCCATTATTTGGTCATGGTCAGTGACATATGCCTAATTTGGTTGGTCATCATGCATAGTATCCACAATATGCCACAACGTATTGAAGCTTCTTGTGCTTGCTCTTTGATACTCGGTGTTCCCAAACCATTGTTTCCCCCTCTGACCATGTGTGATTCGTATTATGAGTTGTCAACGTTGACCACACACTGCAGATTTCTTTGGTCAAAGGCAGTACATATGCCTATTTTGGTCGGTCATTGTGCACGGTAGCCACAACGTGCTACTATTGACTGAAGGTCATTGTACTTGCTAGTTGAGAACTATTATTCCCATAGAATTGTTTCCTCCCCTCACCGTTTGTGACTCGTTTTATGGCTGGTCAACGTTGACCACTCATATGAAAATTATGTGGTCATGGTGAGTGACATATGCCTAGTTTGGTTGTTTGGTGTGCATAGTAGCCACACCGTGCTACTACGTATTGAAGTTGTTTGTCCTTTCTAGTTGATACATACGGTTCCCAAACCATTGTCTCTCCCTCTGACCATTAGTGACTCGTGTTATGAGTTGTCAATGTTGAACACACATAGTGGACTTCTTCGGTCATAGTCAATGACATATGCATCCTTTGGTTGGTCACTGTGCACGCTAGCCACACCGTGCCACTTCTTAATGAAAATCTTTCTACTTGCCAGTTGATAGCCAGTGATACCAACCCATGGTCTCCCCCACTGACAATTTGTGACTCGTGCTATGAGTTTACAACGTTGACCACACACTCTGAAATCTGTTTGGTCATGGTTTGTGACACATGCCTAGTTTGGTTTGTCACTTTACATGGTTACGGCGCCGTGTCATTACGTATCGTAGGTAGTTGTGCTTTCTTGTTGACAGCTGGTATTCCCAAACCATTGTTACCACCTATGACTATCAGTGACTCATTTTGTGCGTTGTAAATGTTGACCACATGAAGTGAAATTATTTGTTCATGGTCAGCGACATATGCATACTTTGGTTGGTCACAGTGCATTGTAGCCACACTGTGCCACTACATATTGAAGGTATTTGTTCCTGCTAGTCAATAAGTAGTAGTCACAAATCATTATCTTCCACCCTGACCATTTGTGACTTGTGTTATGAGTTGTCAAGGTTTACCACACTTAGTGTCATTATTTGGTCATGGTCAGTGACATATGCCTACTTTGGTTGGTCATCTTGCATGTTATCCACACTGTGCCACAACGTATTGAAGCTCCGTGTGCTTGATATTTGATACTCGGTGTTCCCAAATCATTGTTCCCCCCTCTGACCATTTGTGACTCGTATCATGAGTTGTCAATGTTGACCACATACAGCGGATTTCTTTGGTCAAAGGCAGTACATATACCTACTTTGGTCGGTCATTGTGCATGGTAGCCACGCTGGCTACTACTGAATGAAGGTCGTTGTACTTGCCCGTTGAGAACTCATATTCCCATAGCATTGTTTCCTCCCCTGACCGTTTGTGACTCGTGTTATGGTTGATCAGCTTTGACCACCCATATTGAAATAATCTGGTCATGGTCAGTGACATATGCCTAGGTTGGTTGTTTGGTGTGCATAGTAGCCACACAGTGCCACTACGCATTGAAGTTCTTCGTCCTTTATACTTGATACACAGGGTTCCCAAACCATTGTCTCTCCCTCTGACCATTTGTGACTCGTGTTATGAGTTGTCAATGTTGACCACACATAGTGGACTTATTCGGTCATAGTCAGTGATATATGCATTATTTGGTTGGTCATTGTGCACGCTAACCACACCGTGCCACTGCTTGTTGAAAATCTGTCTACTTGCTAGTTGATAACCAGTGTAACCAACCCATGGTCTCCTCCAATGACCATTTGTGACTCGTGTTATGTGTTTTCAACAATGACCACACACTGTGAAATCTGTTTGGTCATGGTTTGTGACACATGCCTACTTTGGTTTGTCACTTTACATGGTTACCGCACTGTGTCATTACGTATCAAAGGTCTTTGTGCTTTCTTGTTGACAGCTAGTGTTCCCAAACCATTGTTACCCCCTTTGACTATCAGTGACTCGTGTTGTGAGTTGTCAATGTTGACGACATGAAGTGAATTTCTTTGTTCATGGTCAGTCACATATGCATACTTTGGTTGGTCACTGTGCATTGTAGCTACACTGTGCCACTGCATATTGAAGGTATTTGTCCTTGCTAGTCGATAACTAGTATTACAAATCTTTATCTTCCACCCTGACCATTTGTGACTCGTGTTACTTGTTGTCAAGGTTTACCACACTTAGTGCCATTACTTGGTCATGGTCATTGACACATACCAACTTTGGTTGGTCATCGTGCATGGTATCCACACTGTGCCACAACGAATTGAAGCTCCTTGTGCTTGCTATTTGATACTTGGTGCTCCCAAACCACTGTTTTCCCCTCTGACCATTTGTGACTCGTATTATGAGTTGTCAATGTTGACCACACACAGCTGGTTTCTTTGCTCAAAGGCAGTACATATGCATACTTTGGTCGGTCATTGTGCATGGTTGCCACGCCGTGCTACTTCTGACTGAAGGTTGTTGTACTTTCTCGTTGAGAACTGATATTCCCATAGCATTGTTTCCTCCCCTGACCGTTTTTTTCTCGTGTTATGGTTTGTCAACGTTGACCACCAATATTGAAATTCCCTGGTCATGGCCAGTAACATATGCATAGTTTGGTTGTTTGGTGTGCATATTAGCCACACCGTGCCACTACGTATTGAAGTTCTTTGTCCTTTCTAGTCAATACATAGGGTTCCCAAACCATTGTCTCTCCCTCTGACCATTTGTGACCGGTGTTATGAGTTGTCAATGTTGACCACACATAGTGGACTTCTTCGTTCATAGTCAGTGACATATGAAACCTTTGGTTGGTCACTCTGCACACTAACCACACCATGCCACTACTTGTTGAAAATATTTCAACTTGCTAGTTCATAACTAGTGCTCCCAACCAATGGTTTCCCCCACTGACCAGTTGTGACTCGTGTTATGAGTTTTCAACGTTGACCACACAGTGTGAAATCCGTTTGGCCATGGTTTGTGACACATGCCTGCTTTGTTTTGTCACTGTACATGGTTACCAAGCCATGTGAGTACGTATGGAAGGTATTTGTGCTTTCTTGTTGACAGCTAGTGGTCCCAAACCATTGTTACCCCCTCTGACTATCAGTGACTCGTGTTGCAATGCGTAAATGTTGATCACATGAAGTTAAATTCTTTGTTCATGGTCAGTCACATATGCATACTTTTGTTGGTCACTGTGCATTGTAGCCACACTGTGCCACTACATATTGAAGGTATTTGTACTTGATTGTCAATTACTAGTGTTCACAAATCATTACCTTCCACCCTGGCCATTTGTGACTCGTGTTATGAGTTGTCAAGGTTTACAACACTTAGTGCCATTATTTGGTCATGGTCAGTGACATATGCCTACTATGGTTGGTCATCGTGCATGGTATCCACACTGTGCCACAACGTATTGAAACTCATTGCGCTTGCTATTTGATACTTGGTGTTCCCAAACCATTGTTTTTCCCTCTTACCATTTGTGACTCGTGTTATGAGTTGTCAATGTTGACCACACATAGCGGGTTTCTTTGCTCAAATGCAGTACATATGCCTAATTTGGTCGGTCATTGTGCACGGTTGCCACGCCATGCTACTACTGACTGGAGGACGTTGTTCTTTCTTGTTGAGAACTGATATTCCCATAGCATTGTTTCCTCCCTTGACCGTTTTTGTCTTGTGTTATGGTTGGTCAACGTTGACCACCCATATTGAAATTCCCTGGTCATGGTCAGTGACATATGCCTAGTTTGGTTGTTTGGTGTGCATATTAGCCACACTGTGCCACTACGTATTTAAGTTCTTTGTTCTTTCTAGTCGATATGTAGGGTTCCCAAACCATTGTCTCTTCCTCTGACTATTTGTGACTCCTGTTATGAATTGTCAATGTTGACCACACATAGTGGACTTCTTCGTTCATAGTCAGTGACATTTGCATCTTTTGGTTGGTCACTGTGCACGCTAGCCACACCATGCCACTACTTGTTCAAAAAAATTCGACTTGCTAGTTGATAACTAGTGTACTCAACCCATGGTTTCCCCCAGTGACCATTTGTGACTCGTGTTATGAGTTTTCAATGTTGACCCCTTACTGTGAAATCCGTTTGGTCATGGTTTGTGACACATACCTACTTTGGTTTGTCACTATACATGGTTCCGAAACTGTGTCATTATGTATCAAAGGTCTTTGTGTTTTCGTGTGGACAGCTAGTGTTCCCAAACCATTGTTAGCCCCCCTCTGACTATCTGTGACATGTGTTGTGAGTTGTAAATGTTGACCACATGAAGTGAAATTCTTTATTCATGGTCAATGACATATGCATACTTTGGTTGGTCACTGTGCATTGTCGCCACACTGTGCCACTACAGATTGAAAGGTATTTGTACTTGCTAGTGGATAACTAGTATTCAAAAACCATTATCTTCCACCCTGACCATTTGTGACTTGTGTTATGAGTTGTCAAGGTTGACCACACTTAGTGACGTTATTCGGTCATGGTCAGTGACATATGCCTACTCTGGTTGGTCATCGTGCATGGTATCCACACTGTGCCACGATGTATTGAAGCTCCTTGTGCTTTTTATTTGATACTTGGTGTTCCCAAACCATTGCTTCCCCCTCTGACCATTTGTTATTCGTATTACGAGTTGTCAACGTTGACCACACACAGCGGATTTATTTGGTCAAAAGCAGTACATATGCCTACTTTGGTTGGTCATTGTGCATGGTAGCCACACTGTGCTGCTACTGATTGAAGGGCGTTGTACTTACTAGTTGAAAACGGATATTCCCAACCCATTGTTTCCCCCTCTGACCAGTTGTGACTCGTGTTATGGTCGGTGAACGTTGACCATCCATATTGAAATTCTTTAGTCATGGTCAGTGACATATGCCTAGTTTGGTTGATTGGTGTGCATAGTAGCCACACCGTGCCACTACGTGTTGAAGTTATTTGTCCTTTCTAGTCCATGCATAGGGTTACCAAACTACTGTCTCTCCCTCTGACCATTTGTGACTCGTGTTATGAGTTGTCAATGTTAACCACGCATACTGGATGTCTTCGGTCATAGTCAGAGACGTATTCATCCTTTGGTTGGTCACTGTGCACGCTAGCCAAACCGTGCCACTTCTTGTTGAAATTCTTCGTACTTGCTGGTTCACAACTAGTGTTCCCAATCCATTCTTTCCCCCTCTCACCATTTGTGACTCTTGTTATGAGTTTTCAATATTGACCACACACTGTGAAATTCGTTTGGTCATGGTTACTGACATGTGCCTGCTTTGGTTTGTCACTGTACATGGTTACCACGCCATGTGACTACATATTAAAGGTGTTTCTGCTCTCTGGTTAATAGCTATTGTTCCCAAACCATTGTTACCCCCCTGATGCCCCCATTTTTGCCACGCACTGTTCTGCTTCCGCGCTCTCTAATTTTGCGTCTGGTCTGCTCTGCAATTCTGCCGCTCCGCGGTTCCGAGCAGCACCCGCTTGCTGCTCCTCCGCTACCTCTTGTGGTCTTATGCGGATGCTTCAGACCCTCTAGGTCCAGCTCGTGGGAAGTGCTCCGCAGCTGGCTCCTTGCTGGCACAGGAGTCTGCTACCTCGTGGCATCTGACTCCTACGTCCGCGGAACCCCGTTCCGTGGCCGTGCGCAAGGCCGTAGAGTTGCCGGCAGCACCCTTCACTCAACTTGCGTTCCCTAGTGGTGACAATACTCGGCGGAATCCTTTTTGGACTCAGGATTGGGAGCGGATCGAGCAGTTTGCTCCGCACACACTCGGAGGGGAAGTATTCGTCCTGAGCGGAATACCTGCGCGGAGACTAACCTAAGGGCTCCTTAAACAGCTGCGGATCTCAGAAGGGGAAGTGGGAGTGTGAACCAGACTGACACTTGCGCGGATTAATGAGACAAAAGGTAGCAATCAGATACTGAACAAGTCAGGACTTCATAACTGGGAACCAGGCTTGTATCAAGTCAGATTGCACAAAATGTCATACAAAGGGTCAGCTTACTTGGTCACTCTAGTTCCTCCGCTACACTACTATTTTGTATTCACCAAACCTAGCTCTCTAAGTCTCCTCCTTCCACACTCTTCCCCTACCTTGGATTCCGCGCGGTGCGTCAGGCGCACTACGAGTCTCGTCCTTGATCACACACACACTTGACTCCTTCTACATTTCCCTGTTCTACTACTACTTCTTCCTCTACTCCGCGGCTTGGGTGCTCGTGGTCTTGTGTTCTTCCTTGAATCTTGGTCTTCGCACAGTGCGTCCTCCCAGTCCTCCTCCTTGATTACCGCTCCCCCCCTGAGCTCTCATTGGTCAAGCTTCTTCCTGAAATCTGGTTCTGCCGTCGTGTGTTTTTGCACATCCGAGGCTCCCACTTCTCCGCGGCTTGGTTCATGTTCTCTTCCCATTGCGGATTCTCACCTTGCTGTCCCGCCCATTTTGGCTTCTCTGCAGCCATTGCTTCCTACAGCTGTAGAAAGATCACCGTCAATTTTTGCTTCCTTGCGGCAACTTTTCCGCTTCTTTTCCTTCACCGCTCTTGGATTCCGCATCACCCCACGCTCTACCGCACCCTTGTTGCGGGAGCCAGCATACCTTGCACGTTCTCCAGTGCTTCGCGGCCTCCTCATAATCCTCCTCCGTGGATCTCTAGTCGCGAACGCCACGTTCCGCGGATTTCTGGATTGCGGCGATTTTCCCTCCGCGGATCCATCTTCTCCTCAGCGGAGATGCGGTGGATCCCCGCCTGACACGTATGCCCCCAACCCCCCCCCCCTTTTCAAGACCATGTCCCAGAGTCTCCTTAGCAGAACAGGCGTGTGAACTTTCCTTGGGGACCCAACCGTTGCCGTTGCTGGCAAGGGCGGCAGTACGTTTCCACCTCTTTGCCTTCCCGTTGATATCTTGCGGAGCACTCTTGATGTACATACAGATTGAATCCTTCACACCTGGCCCCTGCAGTGATGTCACCCGCACAAGTCTCCTTTTGCAGGTGGCGCAATGCAAAATCCGTTCATACATCCTGCAACTGGTGCATCGGTACACCATCTGCCCCTCCTCATTCCTTCCCACCTCTGTGGCACACTGCGCGTGGGCCCATCCTCCGTAGTGCTCACAGTGGCATGCCATCCCTGTGATGATCCCCATGCATCCGTCTCCGTAGCAATGCAACCCAGAGTTTTCTGCACCCCAATCTTCTTTCCTGGACTGAGCCAAGCATTGGCGGCATGTCCACACTCCCTCCTTGCCCCTCTTGCCACGTTTTTGGTGGCACATCTTCAGCCACATGCCACATCCCTTGCCAAACTCCGCCATCCCTTCCCGACAGGCGGCGCATGCAGGTTCTTGGGTCTCCGTGATAAAGCTAATGTAGCAGTCTGTCTCCAGGAGCTCATTGCCCACGCACTGGTGACATCGGCCCTTCCAAACAGAGCCGCTCGCTACCAGGCATTCGCCGTGCGCAGACCTCGTGTAGACAAGACACCTTTCCCCATCCGGCACCGTCTTTAGGCATGTGGGACATGCCGCGGATTGGTGCCCTTCCATTTCCGGTCCCTTCTCTTCCTGCGATTCTTCCTCTTCTTCTTCCTCATTCACTCGCGGTGCCCTGCAAACGCCTCGTTGCTTCTTGACCTACTCCTTGCACCTTCTGCACAGCGCAGCCCCGCTTTGCCCTCCACGCCCATCACAAGGTGGTGCTAGGCAACCAGTGCAGATATTGCGGCGGCATACGCCACAGTCTTGCACTGCCATTCCCCACTACTGGCCGCATTGAGCGCATTTCTTTTCTTCCAGTTCCTTCCTCCTTCTTTCCTCTGCCGCGACCCGTCCCTCCGCCTGCCAATACCTCATCGTGGCCCCGGAAATGGAGCGCGGTCCTCTCCCTCGCTCTGGGGGCCCTTCTTCTTCTTCCTCCACTTCATCCTCCTCCTCTACTGGGTCCCACCTCCCGCGGGGTGGTGCTCCCCTAGCGCCGAGTCCTGCTCCCTCTTCCTCATCCTTTTTCCTTGCGGCCTCCTGTTCAGCACCCTCCTTCAAACACCGCAGGCAGGTGCGATTTTGTCCGATGCAAGTCTTGGAGGCTCCGCCGGCGTACTGGTGCGCTGGATTCCTGCACACCCGGTACACCACCTTTTGGGAGTGGTTCAGTAGGGAGATCTTCTCCGTACCACACACACGGGCCAGTGTAGTCAGCCAATGCCTTACGGCTCATCGACACCCTCGTCCGCAGTGGTGCTTTCTGGGGTTGCTGCTGGGCTACATCCGCTAAGGCGTGCTCGGGCTGTGGCTCGAGCCTATCTTCAGACTCCTTTCTCTGGTCCTGCTGCTCTCTCTGCTCTTGCCGTCTCTCCTCTTGTTGCTCCTACTGTTGCCCCCGCCGCGGCGGCTCACGCCGTTGCTCCTTCCTCACCTCTTGTGCGGCCAGTTCGCATACATCGGACTCCTCCTCTTCCATGTCCTCTGGTTCCTGGCTCCATTCTTGCTCTTGTTGCGACACATGCCTTTCGCAAACGTCCAGCACCTCCCCCGCTCTCCATCCCTGCGAGCCCTTCCACTGTCCCAAAGGCGGCAGGCGACCTCCCATCCCGGGGATGTGCGTTTGCCATGCTGGTGGCAGCAGCACAAATTCCGTGGCCGGGTAACTGCGGTCGCTGAACCCTTCCGGTCCTTCCAGCCACACTTGCCCCGCCTAAACGCTAGCCACGCGGTACACCTCCCGCGGCTCCCTTGCCTCTCGCCCCGCTCTGGGGAAGGGGCAGAGATACACCAAGTGGCCCTCCTTGATGAGCCCATGGTTCAGCCATCGATTGGCCACATTACATCCGCTCCAGGCAGCGACCGAACCCCTCAACCGCGCCTTCGCCTGCATGGCCTTTGTCCGCTCAAAGCGCTCGCGGAACCATTCCGCGACCTCCTTGTCCTTCTCTTCCTCCGAGAGTTTCTCTTGCTCCTCTGGAGCAAGTGGTAGCCTCAGCGGCTTCTGGGGCATGCCCCTCGCCGCCCGCGGTGGTTTTTCGAAGAGTAGCATGTGGGGTGAGAAGGAGGTTGCTCGGCTGGGTGTTGTGTTGATGAAGTGCACCGTCTTCTTCAGCTTCTCTGCCCAGTTGCTGCCCTCCGCGGTGGCCACTGCTCGCTTCAGTATTTCATGTACCCGCTCCACTTGCCCCTGGGACTCTGGTCTGTACCACCCGAAGTGTACGTGGCGGACCCCCCACTCCTCTAGCTCCTCTCTGAAGGCCCCCATGAACTTTGTACCGTTGTCGCTGTGCACCACGCTGCACCCACCAAAACGGTAAAAGATTTCTTCGCGGATGATTCTTGCCGCGGTGGCTGAGCTTTTATTGGGCAGAGCGCAGACCCAGAGGTACTTTGTGAAGTGGTCCACTGCTGCAATCCAGTACCAATTCCCTTGGTCACGGTGCGCGCGGGGGCCGTGGAAGTGGATGATGATCTTCTCCAGCGGTTCGCCGATAGGAGAAGGCT
This sequence comes from Penium margaritaceum, assembly GCA_023375785.1. NCBI lineage: Eukaryota > Viridiplantae > Streptophyta > Zygnematophyceae > Desmidiales > Peniaceae > Penium > Penium margaritaceum. Next base: position 372,718 of record SZWC01000408.1, read on the forward strand.
GGAACAGCGGTTGGTCTCGCGGCATGGTTTTCCGCGCTTGTTCGCAGGGGGCGCAGTACTGCACTACCTCTTTGATGAGAGCCGCCAGGTTGCGTACGTGAATGATGGGCGTCAGGTGACCCTTCAGCGCCTGCGCACCAATGTGGTGATGGCGGTGGTAGGCCTCCACAACTATCCTGTGCAGCGTGGGTGGTGGTACCCAAAAGAGACGCGGAGTCAATCTCGAGAGGCGGCTGTCCTCCCATGCATAATGCTTGCACAGACGGGCTAGATCATCCTTTTTCCTCTGGTCGAATTCCACGCCCAGCCGTGCTTCCAAACCCGCGTACACCTTCTGCACCTCGGCTTTCTGCTGCTCCTTGCTGCTGGCGCGGAGAAGGATGTGGGCGGTCTGCCGATCCGCCAGTCCTACGTCTTCATGAGCCCCTTCCTCCCCGCTTTTGTTGTCACCGCTTCCCCCGGCTTTTGCTTTGTTTCCGGCATTCTTACCGGCAGTATGCGTGCTCGCCTTCCATCTTGCTCCACTTTCATCACCTCGAACGTCTTGCGGTTCTCTTCATCATAGACCAGCGGCTCCCTGTCCTGGGAATCAGGTACAGCCGAAGGATGCCAACCGCTCGAAGTTCGCCTTCATCTCGCAGCCTGCTCTCAGCGGGGCCGCTCGATCGTCTGCCGCGACCAGCAGTGCGGTGCAGCTCAATCACTTCCTCTTTTTTTTGCGGAGCAGTTCTCGGAGCTCGTAGTAGCCCCTTGCTGCGTGTGATGGGCTGTTCCTGTTCTGAGCCTCTCGGCGACTCAGTGATTTCGGAAGCCACCATCACCGTCGCCTCTTTCTCTGTGCGTCCCCTCTTTTCTGCCCCCTTCCGTGCGGCTGCTATAGTGGCTTTGCCCAATACAGGCCGCAATGATGCCAGCACCATCTCTGTTGGCATGTGGACTTTGCGGAAGACTGCCATCAGGAGCTCAGCTACCTGCGCGGCCTCCTGCTGGGCTTGCGCTAACTGTTCCGGAGTTACACTGGGGCTGGGGCCTTCATGTGTACGTGGTTGTTTTTTCTCTTCGTGGCTCCACAGCCGCTGCCTCTTCCGCCTTCCCCTTTCCTTTCGAAGCAAAAGTGGTTTCCTCTGGGAGAGTCTGCACCGGCTCCTCACTTCGGCTGGTATCTGCCGACGCTGTTGTTGTGGTCTGGCTTAGCGCTGCTGCTGCTTTTCGCACCACTACCGCCGCTCGGGCCTGAAGTTGTGCCTTCTGCCGCAGGGAGCCAGCGGATGGCTCCGGGCGGTGGCGCTTGGCACCAGCTTTGTACCTCTTCCCCATTTTTTCTTCTCCTTCTGGTGCTGCCTGCCTCGCCGCAGCTCTATCTATTGTCGCTTCCCTTGCTGCCTCTGATGTTGTGCTACGTACTTCTTCTCCGACCGCCTCCGCGTTGCCCGTGTTCCTGTTGCTACATGTGCCTCCGTGGCTCCTATTCCTGTTGCCTTTTCTCTCGCTGCTGCCGTTGACTCTGCTGCCGCTACTGCTACCTCGTTTTCTTGTACCGTTGCCACCGCTGCCGCTTCTGGTGCTGTCTCTGCCTTTGCCGCTGCCGCCGCTATTGTTGCTACTGCTGCCTCTACCTTCGCCGCTGCCGCCGGTGCTTCTGATTCACCCATGATTTCCCTTATGAGTTCCTCCATAGCTTCCGTACCTGTCTTAGCCGCCGCTTCCCGCTCCTTGGCCAATCAGGCCTCTTTCACCGCGGCCTCTGTGTCCGCCCGTTCTGTCTCGGGTGCCTCCTCCTCCCATTCTTTCCGCAGGCGTTCTTGCATCTGCTGCAACTAAGGGGAGGGCTGGGTGTATTCATGGGCCTTTTCCACTCTCGCATCCCTCTTGCTCTTGTCTTCTTGGCATATATTCGCTGCCTCCTTGGCCCAGTATCTCACATCTTCTTGCTTGAGACGCAGTCCTTTCTCTTGTACCACGGTCCACTGTGCTTCCACAACTGCTGTCGCCACCCTGGTGTGTATCACATTCTCGAGCGTCAGCATCCAACATTTTTCCATGGCTTCCATCTAGCGTCCCTCAGGTACCTGGGTGTCAGCAAGTCGCAATCTCTCCTCTTGCGGATGTTGAACGCTCCACCTGGCACAGACGAGGTTGAGCAAATATCCCCACTTCCACTCGTCTGACGTGGATCTTTCCCGTAGTGCCTCCGCCTATCCGGGTGCCTGGTCGTTCACGTGGTAGAGGATGAGGGTCTGGCCCTCTCCTGGAGCATATGCACGTACCGTCTCTCAGGACTGCTCCGCTGGTCCTTCCGTACCATGTTCCACCACACTCGAGCAGCTTCTAGTGATGGGTCTGCCCGCTCAGTGTCCAGTAGTTCCACGACGCCAGTCATGTCACTAGCCACCCCCGGTTTGATGCTCAGGCTGTCCCGCAATGCCAAGACAAGGCGCTCTACGCCTGCTGTTTCCAGCAAGAGCACCTGCCTCTCGTGCACTCAGAGGGCTAGCACCCCCATTGCTGCTCCCTTTAGCACCACCTGTCACATCTTGCCGAACAGTGAATCCTCAAACTCCGCGAGATCACTTTCGGAATCTGTGTCAGCAGTTGGAGCATGACGCTGCTCACTACTTCAAGCAGTAGGACTTCCTTGGGCTGCTCCCCACTGTCCCCCGGGCTTTCTTTGAGGTACGTTCTCGCCCCTTCCATCACCGTTCCTGTACCCTGCAGGAGGCATGAGGGTTGCCTAGTTGGGCCACCGCACGAGGTCGGCGGCGAGTGAGAGAGCGTCGTCGTAGCCGGGGAGGGGACTTGGGTTATCAGGGTCCGGGCCCCATCTCGCGGGCTTGGTGTTGGTGTAGCGGTTGTTCTTGCCACTGCCTGCATTGTCCCTGCCACTGGCTCCATGCGTCTGAGGATCTGCGTCGGTGTGCTTGTGGCCGGGCCCTGTCGCGGCGGGCCCGGTGACTTGGCCGCAGGCGCCGTGACCTGCGTTGGTGTTCCTTCCGCGGGGCTGGATTACAGTGGGATTGCCGCTGCCGGTATTATGGTCGGTGTCAAGGTCGTCCCTGCAGCCGGGCTGGGCCGCGGTGAGGCCGCAGCCACTGCTGGGGTGGCCATCACCGGTGTTGGCGTTGTTCTTGTCACCGAGCCAGGTCGGGGCACGCCTGTTGCGGCCGTGGGTGGTGCTGGTGTCCTTCTGGGCGCAGTCCTTATCATGGGACCTTGCCGCGGTAGAGCCGCTGTCCCCGTTGGTGGTGTCGGTGTCCGTGCCGATCGGTGCCTTGCGCCCGTGTTAAGTGCAGGGCAACGTGGCTGCCGTCGGGAGGATCCACCCTCCCGCGACAAAGGCGCGGACCTCGTGCCTTGGTTGCGTGCCATGTCGGATGTTCCGCGGGCGAGAGCCCAGCTGCGCGTTATCTGTCGAGCGTGTCGGGTTTTAGTGAGAACTAAGTTGAAGGTGGAGATGACTGTGCGGGGAGATCGTCGCTGCAAAGTAAAGAGTGGAGTGAATGATCAAATGCCGGAACTCAAAATGAGACTCAGGATTCCTGCGCCGAGCAATACATCTGCTTGGCGCGACGCGAGCCAGTCCGCCGCGAGTAGGGTGTTGTACGTGCGGACGTTGCAAACCTAAACAATTTGTGCCGCATGTACATTTGCTACCTGCATGGGGAGGCCGGCGATCTGTGCGAGCGGCGCGTCGATGTCCCCGGTGGAGATAGAGAAGCGGAGTCGAGTGGGCTGAATGAGATGCTGCATGTGGAGCGAGCGGACCATCCGGAGCGCAACCGTGGTGTGGGTGGCACCGGTGTCCACGATGGCCACGAACTTGCGTCCCCATATCCACACGTAACACCATGCCACATGGACCTCGGAAGGCGCGGGTGGTCCGGGGGTGAGGGCCGCGGGTGACCAGGTGCGTGAGGCACGTGTGGCGGCATTGCGCACACTAGCGTGAGTGAGGAGGATGCTTTGGGATAGCAGGCGGATGCCGGTCATGCTGTCTCGCGTGCATGGGAGGCGTACGCCAAGAGGAGAAAGAGAGGTATTGTGAGTGGTGAAGAGGGCACGGAGACTGTCTGCAGACTCAGGGGAGTGAAGAAGGAAGTCTACCACAGCGAGGGGATGACGGTTGTCAAGGAGTGGTGTGGCGGGAGCATGAGGGTGCGGGTTGCTCGACTGGCAGGTCGGTGGTGTAGCAACGGACGGTCGCGAGGTTCTCGAGGGTGCTTGTCGGGGGGGGGGGGGAAGATGAGGTGCGATTTCTTCCAACGTCCAACCGCGGATAGTTGGGTTGTACCTGCGAGCAAGTTGTAGGCAAGACATGCAGAGGGCTGGTAAGGTCTCCGCGACGGCCAACTCCGCGGCGGGGCCGAGTTCATTCAGGAGTTGCAAGGCGACCTCCTGTTCCTCCTCATCGAATTCCCTTGCCACTCCCTCCCATTCTGCTTATGTGGTTGGAGGTGGTGTCCTGACATCAGGGATAGGCTCCGCAGCATTCGGAGGTGCCTCCGCTGCATTCGGAGGTGTCTGGTCAGATTCTGGCCAGCCAGTGCGCGAAAGTCGGCTGAGGGCATCCGTGTTGCTGTCGGCAACCGCGGGCTGGTACTTGATCTTCATGTTGTAGCCCTCGAGGAGGAGGGCCCACTTGGCTAGGATGCCCTCATGGTTTTGAGTAGTGAGAAGCCATTGGAGGGCCTCGTGGTCCGTAAAACCCGTGAAGGGCTTGCCATTCTTTATGTAGTCGCGGAAGTGTTCGAGTGCCCAGAGGACAGCCAAGCATTCGCCCTTCACCGGCAGGTACTTCCGCTCTCCTTCAGTGAGGGCACGACTTGCGTAGGCAATAACCTTCTGTGTGGGTTCCTGCACCGTCTGGGATTGAATAGCGCCAAGCCCGTCCCGCGACCAATAAGTGGTGATGGAGAATGGGAGGTTGAAGTCGGGGAACTCGAGCATGGGCGCGGTAACCAGGTGGTGCTTGATTTCCTTCAAGGTGTCCGCGCATTCTGATGTCCATTCAAATGGCACATCCTGGTGTGTCAACTCCTGGAGTGGCTTGATGATGGGCGCATGGTCACGGACAAACTTCATGTAGAATGAGACGAAGCCCAGAGAGATCTTGACTTGCGCCGCGGAAGTGGGCTGACGCCACTCCTATACTGCCGCGATTTTCTGTGGATCAGTCTTGATGCCATCCGCGCTCATCACAACGCCAAGGAACTCAATTTCCACAGCTCCGATAGAGCACTTGGTTGCCTTGAGCTTCAGGTTGGCCCTGCGCAGGGCAGCAAAGACAGCGGCCAGGGAGGAGAACAGCTCCTCGAAGGTGTGGGCCGCAACCATGCTGTCGTCAATGTAGCAGCTGACATTCGGGATGCCGCGCAGAGTGGAGTCCATGACCCGCTGAAAGGTCGCGCTCGCATTGCGGAGTCCAAAGGGCATGCGTGTGAACACGTACAGTCCCTCTGGTGTCACAAACGCGGTCTTGGCGATGGAGTCTGGGTGCATGGGGACAGCATGGAAGGCAGCCTTTACGTCGAGCTTTGCAAACCATCCGCGACCTTGCTCGCGCTCTTGTATGTCGACCATTAGCGGCATGGGATACGCATCTTCCTCAGTAACGCGATTGAGGTCGCGGAAATCAACGCAAAATTGCTTGGATCCGTCAGGTTTCCCCACGATGACCGAGTTAGTGTGCCAGGGGGTGACGATTGGGACAATCACCCCCTGCGCCTTGAGCTCCGCGAGCCCCTCTGTGATAATCGTTTCCTGTTCCGGAAGGATGCGCCGCACCTTCTGTTTTGTTGGTGCGCAGTCCCCTGTGGAGATGACATGGAAGGCTTCCACGGTCCCCAGATCAACTGTGGACCCAACGAAGATGTTCGCAAATGCGTCAAACAGGTCGCAGAAATTCTGCTTTTGTGCGGGAGAAAGTCGTGAGTGGAGCATGTGATCCCATCGTGGTGGGGTTAATGGTGCTTTTTCGCGGAGTGGGTAGAACTCCTCCTCGTCCTCGAGTGGATGTCCATCTCCTAAGACTCGTTGTCCCTTCTACCACAGCCCAAGGAGGTTGGTCTGCACTCAAGGCTCGGTTGAATCCTCCGCGATTTCCTGCCATTCACCTGATGTGACCTGTTTCGCGTCAGGCAGATTAGATGTGATAGATGGCAACCTGCTTGCATGGGTCTAAGATTGTTCTGCTGCAGCATCCAGGAGGGAGAAGGATTCGCCGCCAGTTACAGTTACCGCTATCCTGTCGCCGATGGTGATGGGGCAAAACGCTTCATCCCCAGATGCAGAGCTAAGTTGCATGATTCACAGGGAGAAAAGGAGGTTGGCTCCTCGCGGGACCAAGTAATCCATGCCCAGGAGTACATCATACGTTCTGGCTTGCATTACTTGGACATTCAATGGTTCATGGAGGGATCCCACCTGCATGGGTAGGCCGTGAATTTCCCCATGTCCATAGTCCATTCCGCCCGCTGAGTTTGTGAAAAGGTGGTGCGTGGGGAGGATGCGGTCTGCCTATCCGACCACGAGAAGGACGCGGAACGCCACAGTGGTGTGAGTTGCCCCTATGTCAATGATGGCCAGAAACTTCATTCCACATATCCAAACCATGCAGCAGGCGACCTCGTAGTGGTTGTCATCCCGCTGCGGTGGTTCCAAGGGCTGCGGTGCCCATCCCCACTCTTCTTCCACGAGGCTTAATGCTAGGGAGGTGTCGGGCACCGCACGGTGGGTCTTCTGTGTACCGGGGGTAGGCATAGTATAGTTGAGAGAGATACCCACAGCTTGGAGTCGTTGATTGGCTCTAGAGAACTCCTCCTTCAGTCTTGGTGTGATCTTTGGGTGAATGCGGAGGAACTCAAAGAAGTTGACTTCCGCAATGGGAGTGGTGAATATGTGTTGGACGGGGTCAGTGCTACCCTCCGCGACCGCTGGAGCTGTTGTTGGTGTCTGCAAAGATGGGGCAGGTTGCTTTTCCACTGTGAGTGGTGATTTCCTCTGTCGTCATTTCTCCGGCACGACGGTAAAATTAGCAACTGCCTCCTAGAAGCGCTCCTTCGTGGCCTCTGCCTTGTGCCGCACATCTTCCTGTACTCTGGCTGCCATCTGTAAATCCCATCCACCCAAGCCTAATTCTTGGGCTCGTGCGATGAGAGTGGTCTCCGCTGTAGTGGAAGGCACTTATGTGGTCTCGTCCTCCGCCATCGATAGCCCCAGCTTGACGTTGCGGGCACCTCTTGTAGAGTTTGCGGATGCTTGCGGGTTGGGCAGGATACCCTACCCTCCCGGGGCAGTCTGGGTTTGATGGTCTGTTGCCTACCGCCCAGCTTGCGTTTGTTGCTGATGCTGCTGGTCCTGCCATGGTTGATTATAATACCGCTGCCAATGTTGTACCATAGGGTCCTACTGCATGGGATTGGTTCGCGGAACACCCTGTCTTTTGCGCGGACAGTCTCGAGCGATGTGCTCCAGGCTCGGGCTGAAAGGCATGTGCTGCTGGTGCTGGAGTATGAGAATCTCCACCTTGATGCTATCATGTACACCGCTGCCGTGTGGAAATGGCTGTGGCGTCCTGCACCACATCCTGTAGTAACTGGTAGTGCTCAGGGATCATCAGACCGCTTATCTCATCAGGGAGTGCGCGGATGAGATTTTGCAGGAGGACCCACAGCGGTAGTCCTTCCCCTTGAGGGTTCTTAGCGATTGATGCCCAAGTGAGGAACTGATCCGAAAACCTGCGGATGTTGGTGTCCTTCCGCATGACTTCCTTTTCAATCTTGTGGAGTGCTTCTTCCTTGGGCACTCGTGCATTGTACCAGTCCTCCGCAGCGCCCTGAAGATGGAGCTCCGCGGTGGCCAGACAAAGATCTGGTGGGATACGTCCTATGCTTGCATGTATAGTGATCTGCTTCAACCATGTCCACGGGTCCTCGTCAGGGGTCCCCTTGAAGATGTCTAGCCGCGGAATGTTAGCTGGCTGCGCGCGTACATACTACAGCTGGGGCACATTGTTCCGGTTAGCCATGGATGTCATTGCGGGAAGCAGATGCGAGGCTGCGACCGCCGAATAACCCACATGGCTAGTTTGTGGCTGCCTCTGGGTTGCTGGTGTGGGGTTGTCCATTGGGGCTGTCGCCGAAGGAGCATAGTAGTGAGTCGCAGGGGTCGCCTGCGTTGCGTAGGGTGCGGAGTAGAAGGTAGTCCCAAGGGGCGGTGTATGTGTGCTCGGTGCGGCAGGGACCGTAGGTCCTGGCAGCCAGTAGCCCTGAGGTAGAGGATGTGACACTGCAGGGTGGTAGGGCAGGGCGGTAGTAGATGCTGTGGGGATTGCAGTAGTCCCTAGATTCAGCGGGAGCGCGAGATAGGCGGAGTGGGGCATAGTGGTCTGCACCTGGCTGGTTGGTGGTGGTGAGTGAACCGCAACTTCAGCTGGCGCGGTAACCATCGGCTGCTAGTGATAGACTGGGTATTCAACTGTCACGGGCATCAATTGCGCCGTCATGGGGACTGGCGGCTGTTGTGGCGGCGTCAGCTGCATAGGGGCATGCGGCGTCACTCCCACTGTGGAGGGCGTGTCCCATGTACCCGTCATCATCCAACCTGGCGAGGCTGCGGTAGGAGAGGTTGTCACAGGCACCGCGTATGGCAGAGTCCCACGCAATCCTGGGTTGGGCTGAGGCTGTGGTCCTGCAAGTGGCTGTTGAGTTGCGTGTAGTGGCTACGAGGCCAGAAGGGGATGATGTATCATCCCCCCTCTCTGTTCCCCCTGTGGTACCCCTTGCCACCCAGTGAATTGTGGGTTGTGGCTCGCCGTTGCCCTCACACTTGGTGTTACTGGGGTGTCCACCGCAGTCAACCACGGATTCACCTGGAGGGATACTTCTTCCATCGCGATGGGCAGTCCTGCTCCGGCGACCTGATCCCCCGCCGCCTGTTCTGCTTTGGCTGGATAGGACTACTGCTCCGTCTTTGGCATGGCAGGCGGTATGTGCAACTGTTCGGTAGATATTCCCTGCAGTGGCTGCCTCATCCCCCTCAGTCACTTTACTGAAGGTGAGCACTCTGTGGTCATGTATCCCAGCTGCGGTTGCCGGGCGCTGGGAATCCCCCAAGGTTGACTCCTTGGGGACATACAGAGGTAGGGAGGTCTCCATCTCTGCTAGGGGCGCGGATGGCAGGTGATCCTCCTCTACTACCCATGGCGGCTGCCTTCCGCCGCGTTGCTAGTAGACTGGTCCCTGGTATGCCAGTGATCTCTCGGTCTCGGAGAGTTTGTCCGCTGGCGGTGGCACATTGGAAAACCACCTGTGTCCCATAGAGTCATTGGCCCGGAGCTGGTGGGTTCCGCGCACATCTTGGCTGTGCACGCTTTCCACCTTCACGCGGTCCTGCAGCGCGTCCATGGTATGCCGCCAGTGTAGCTGTTCGAGCCACTTGGTGACTCTTCGGTACTGTACCAGCGGTTCCGCGCCTAGCGACGAACTGACGAGCGTGCGGGAGGGCGTGGGTGAGATGTCTCTGCTGCTCACCTGTGTGGCTGCACGCCGCGGCAATAAGTGGCGAACAGAAGTTTGCTGTGAATGCTGCTAGTGTCGCCTCCGCCTGTCCTCATGTACGAAACTGGGTGCCAACATGTATGGCTGAATCTGAAGGCACGTGCAGTTATGCTAGCAAAGAGCAAAGAACTCTCCACGCTCACCAAACCATGACACTGATACCCCCAATTTTGCCGCGCACTGTTCTGCATTCGTGCTCTCTAATTCCGCGGGTCTCGTCCTTGATCACACACACACTTCACTACTTCTACATTTCCCTGTTCTACTACAGCTTCTTCCTCTACTCCGCGGCTTGGGTGCTCGCGGTCTTGTGTTCTTCCTTGAATCTTCGTCTTCGCGCAGTGCGTCCTCCCGTTCCTCCTCCTTGATTACCCCTCCCCCCCCCTGAGCTCTCATTTGTCGAGCTTCTTCCTGGCATCTGGTTCTGCTGTCGTGTGTTTTTGCACGTCCGACGCTCCCACTTCTCCGCGGCTTGGTTCATATTCTCTTCCCACCGCGGATTCTCACCCTGCTGTCCCGCCCATTTTGGCTTCTCCGCAGCCATTGCTTCCAACAGCTGTAGGAAGATCACCGTCAATTTTTGCTTCCTGGCGGTAACTTTCCCGCCTCTTTTCCTTCACCACTGCTGGATTCCGCGCCACCCCACGCTCTACCACAATCTTGTTGCGGGAGCCAGCATACCTTGCGCGTTCTCTAATGCTCCGTGGCCTCCCCATAATCCTCCTCCGCGGATCTCTAGTTGCAGACGCCACGTTCCGCGGATTTGTGGGTTGCGGCGATTTTCCCTCCGCAGATCCATCTTCTCCTCAACGGAGATGCGGTGGATCCCCGCCTGACACCCCCTTTGACTATATGTGACTTGTGTTGTGAGTTGTCAATGCTGACCACATGAAGTGAAATTCGTTGTTCATGGTCAGTGACATATGCATGCTTTGGTTGGTCACTGTGCATGGTAGCCACCCTGTGCCACTACATATTGAAGGTATTTGTACTTGCTACTCAAAAACTAGTATTCACTAACCATTGTCTTCCACTCTGACCATTTGTGACTCGTGTTGTTAGCTGTCAAAGCTTACAACACTTATTGACATTATTTGGTCATAGTCAGTGACATATGCCTACTTTGGTTGGTATCCAAACCGTACCACAACTTGTTGAAGGTCCTTGTGCTTGCTAGTTGATACCTGATGTTCCCAGACCATTGGTTCCTCCTCTTACAATTTGTGACTCGTGTTATGAGTTGTCAATATTAACCACACATAGTGGACTTCTTCGGTCATAGTAAGTGACATATGCATCCTTTGGTTGGTCACTGTGCACGCTAGCCACACCATGCCACTACTTGTTGAAAATCTTTCTACTTGCTAGTTCATTACTAGTGTTCCCAACTCATTGTTTCCCCCCGACCATTTGTGACTCGTGTTTTATGCTTTCAACGTTGACCACACACTCTGAAATCCGTTTGGTCATGGTTAGTGACATATGCCTATTTTGGGTTGTCATTGTACATGGTTACCACGTTGTGTCACTACGTATTGAAGGTCTTTGTGCTTTCTTGTTAATCGATAGTGTTCCCAAACCATTGTTACTCCCTTTGAATATATATGACTCGTGTTGTGAGTTGTCAATATTGACCACATAAAGTGAAATTCTTTGTTCATAGACAGTGACATATGCATGTTTTGGTTGGTCACTGTGCATTGTAGCCACACTGTGCCAATATATATTGAAGGTATTTGTACTCTCTAGTCAATAGCTAGAATTGAGAAACCATTATCCTCCACTCTGACCATTTGTGACTCGTGTGATGAGTTGTCAAAGTGTACCACACATGGTGACATTATTTGGTCATGTTCAGTGACATATGCCTACTTTGGTTGGTCATCGTGCATGGTATAGACACCGTGCCAAAACGTATTGCAACTCCTTGTGCTTGCTATTGATACTTGGTGTTCCCAACCCATTGTTTCCCCCTCTGACCATTTGTGACCCGTTTTATGAGTTGTCAACGTTGACCACGCACAGCGGATTTCTTTGGTAGAAGGCAGTACACATGCCTACTGTGGTCGATCATTGTGCATGGTAGCCACACCGTGCTACAACTGACTGAAGGTCGTTGTACTTGCTAGTTGGTATCTAGTATTCCCAAACCATTGTTTTCCCCTCTGACAATTCGTGACCCATGTCATGGGTTGTGAACGTTGACCACACATAGTAAAACTATTTGGTCATGGTAACTGGCACATGCCCAATCTGGTTGGTCATTGTGCATGGTAGCCAGACTGTTCCACTGCGTTTTTAAATTATTGGTACTTGCTAGTCAATAAATAGGAAAGGTTTCTCCCTTTGACACCAGGTCGGATTTTTTTTATTTGTTACGCGTAGGTGTCTTCACTGGAATACTCCCTCCCACCCCCCTAGAGGGATGTTGCGTGGACAACCTAGAGGACAGATTTGCAACCGCATCATGCCACCCCCTACACCCCCACGGTTTAGGCACGAAGGTAGAGTTAAGGTATCACAACACGGCCGCCCCTCTCCCCCCCCCTGGTCGCGAGCCTATTATGTATTGCGCGTACAAGGATTCAAACCCAGGACCTACCGCTCCAGAATCTAACCCTATAAACACAAAGCCAGCGCACATGGTGTTCATGTGATGTCCACATGACACTATAAGGGTTCCTATGGGCATAAGATAAGGGGGTGTAAGATTAGAGGGTAGTTTTCAAAAGTATGAATGATAAAAAAGTTAGTTGAATCATAAAAAGATTGACGCAGACGGAATGTCAAATTTTGCAGCTTTGAGATTTAATAACCTATCAACCATTGCTCTGATTGACCAGCCGTAAGAAGGAGAGGTGACTACACACAGTAAAACTCTTTTTGTGATATTCAGTGACACATGCATTCTTTGGTTGGTCATTGAGCATGGTAGCCACACCGTGCCACCACTTATCGAAGGTCTATGTACTTGCTAGTCGATACCGAGTATTCCCAAACCATTGTTTCTCCCTCTGCCCATTTTTGACTTGTATTCTGAGTTGTGAACGTTGACCACACACACTAAACTTCTTTGGTCATAAGCAGTGATGTATGCCTACTTGGGTAGGTTATCATGCACGGTAGCCACACCGCGCCAACACATACGAAAAATACTTGTACTTGCTAGAAGATAAATAGTGTTTTGAAACCATGTTTCCCCCCTCTGACCATTTGTGACTCGTGTTGTGGGTTGCGAACGTTGACCACCCTTATTGAAATTCTTTGTTCATGGTTAGTGACATATGCCTAGTTTGGTTTGTCACTGTACATGGTTACCACGCCGTGTGACTACATATCGAAGGTCTTTGTGCTTTCTTGTTGTCAGCTAGTGTTCCTAAACCATTGTAACCCCCTCTGACTACCAATGACTTGTGTTGTGAGTTGTAAATGTTGACCACATGAAGTGAAATTCTTTGTTCATTGTCAGTGACATATGCATACTTTGGTTGGTCACTGTGCGTTGTAGCCACACTGTGCCACTACATATTGAAGGTATTTCTACTTGCTAGTCAATAAGTAGTATTTACAAACCATTATCTTCCACCCTGACCGTTTGTGACTCGTGTTATGAGTTGTCAAGGTTTACCACGCTTAGTGCTATTATTTGGTCATGGTCAGTGACACATGCTTACTTTCGTTGGTCATCGTGGATGGTATCCACACCGTGCCACAACGTATTGAAGCTCCTTGTGCTTGCGTTCTTATACTTGGTGTTCCCAACCCATTGTTTCCTTCTCTGACCATTCGTGACTCCTATTATGAGTTGTCAATATTGACCACACAGAGCGGATTTCTTTGGTCAAAGGCAGTACATATGCCTAATTTGGTTGTTCATTGTGCGTGGTAGCCACACCGTGCTACTACTGACTGAAGGTCGTTGTACTTGCTGCTTGAGAACTGATCTTTTGATAGCATTGTATCCTCCCTTGACCGTTTTTGAATCGTGTTATGGTTGGTCAACGTTGACCACCCATATTGAAATTCTCTCGTCATGGTCAGTGGCATATGCCTAGTTTGGTTGTTTGGTGTGCATATTAGCCACACCGTGCCACTATGTATTGAAGTTCATTGTCCTTTCTAGTCAATACATATGGTTCCCAAATCATTGTCTCTCCCTCTGACCATTTGTGACTCGTGTTATGAGTTGTCAATGTTCACCACACATAATGGACTTCTTCGGTCATAGTCAGTGACATATCCATCCTTTGGTTGGTCACTGTGCACGCTAGCAACACCGTGCCAATACTTGTTGAAAATCCTTCTAATTGCTAGTTGATAACTAGTGTTCCCAACCCATGGTTTCCCCCACTGACCAGTTGTGACTTGTGTTATGAGTTTTCAACGTTGACCACACACTGTGAAATCCGTTTGGTCATGGTTTGTGACACATGCCTACTTTGGTTTGTTATTTTACATGGTTACCATGCCGTGTCATAACGTATCGAAGCTCTTTGTGCTTTCTTGCTGACAGCCAGTCTTCCCAAACCATTGTTAGCCCCCTTTGACTATCTGTGACCCGTGTTGTGAGTTGTAAATGTTGACCACATGAAGTGAAATTCTTTGTTCATTGTCAGTGACATATGCATCCTTTGGTTGGTCACTGTGCACGCTAGCAACACCGTGCCAATACTTGTTGAAAATCCTTCTAATTGCTAGTTGATAACTAGTGTTCCCAACCCATGGTTTCCCCCACTGACCAGTTGTGACTTGTGTTATGAGTTTTCAACGTTGACCACACACTGTGAAATCCGTTTGGTCATGGTTTGTGACACATGCCTACTTTGGTTTGTTATTTTACATGGTTACCATGCCGTGTCATAACGTATCGAAGCTCTTTGTGCTTTCTTGCTGACAGCCAGTGTTCCCAAACCATTGTTAGCCCCCTTTGACTATCTGTGACCCGTGTTGTGAGTTGTAAATGTTGACCACATGAAGTGAAATTCTTTGTTCATGGTCAGTCACATATGCATACTTTGGTTGGTCACAGTGCATTGAAGCCACACTGTGCCACTATATATTGAAGGTATTTGTACTTGCTAGTCAATAACTAGTATTCACAACCCATTACATTCCATCCTGACCATTTGTGACCCGCGTTATGAGTTGTCAAGGTTTACCACACGTAGTGCCATTGTTTGGTCATGGTCAGTGTCATATGCTTACTTTTGTTGGTCATCCTACATGGTATCCACACCGTGCCACAACGTATTGAAGCTCCTAGTGCTTGCTATTTGATTCTTGGTGTTCCCAAACCATTGTTTTCCCCACTGACCATTCGTGGCTTGTATTATGAGTTGTCAATGTTGACCACACATAGCGGGTTTCTTTGCTCAAAGGCAGTACATATGCCTACTTTGGTCGGTGATTGTGCATGGTTGCCACACCATGCTACTACTGACTACAGGTAGTTGTACATTCTCGTTGAGAACTGATATTCCCATAGCATTGTTTCCTCCCCTGACCGTTTTTGTCTCGTGTTATGGTTGGTCAACGTTGACCACCCATATTGAAAATCCTTGGTCATGGTCAGTGACATATGCATAGTTTGGTTGTTTTGTGTGCAGATTAGCCACACCGTGCCGCTACATATTGAATTTCTTTGTGCTTTCTAGTTGATACATAGGGTTCCCAAACCATTGTCTCTCCCTCTCACCATTTGTGACTCGTATTATGAGTTGTCAATGTTGACCACACATAGTAGACTTCTTCGTTCATAGTCAGTGACATATGCATCCTTTGGTTGGTCACTGTGCACGCTAGCCACACCATGCCACTACTTGTTGAAAATATTTCGACTTGCTAGTTGATAACTAGTGTTCCCAACCCATGGTTTCCCCCACTGACCATTTGTGACTCGTGTTATGAGTTTTCAACGTTGACCACACACTGTGAAATCCGTTTGGTCATGGTTTGTGACACATGCCTACTTTGGTTTGTCACTGTACATGGTTACCACGCNTCATAGTCAGTGACATATGCATCCTTTGGTTGGTCACTGTGCACGCTAGCCACACCATGCCACTACTTGTTGAAAATATTTCGACTTGCTAGTTGATAACTAGTGTTCCCAACCCATGGTTTCCCCCACTGACCAATTGTGACTCGTGTTATGAGTTTTCAACGTTGACCACACATTGTGAAATCCGTTTGGTCATGGTTTGTGATACATGCCTACTTTGGTTTGTCATTGTACATCGTTACAATGCCGTGTCATCACGTATCGAATGTCTTTGTGCTTTCTTCTTGACAGCCAGTGTTCCCAAACCATTATTAGCCCCCGCTAACTATCTGTGACCCGTGTTGTGAGTTGTAAATGTTGACCACATGAAGTGAAATTCTTTGTTCATGATCAGTGACACATGCATACATTGGTTGGTCCATGTGCATTTTAGCCACACTATGCCACTACATATTGAAGGTATTTGTACTTGCTAGTCGATAACTGGTATTCACAAACCATTATCTTCCACCCTAACCATTTGTGACTCGTGTTATGAGGTGTCAAGGCTTACAACACTTAGTGCCATTATTTGGTCATGGTCAGTGACATATGCCTACTTTGGTTGGTCATCGGGCATGGTATCCACACTGTGCCACAACGTATTGAAGCTCCTTGTGCTTGCTATTTGATACTCGGTGTTCCCAAAGCATTGTTTCCCCTTATGACCATTGGTGACTCGTATTATGAGTTGTCAACGTTGACCACACACAGCGGATTTCTTTGGTCAAAGGCGGTACATGTGCATACCTTGGTCGGTCATTGTGCATGGTATACACACTGTGCTACTACTGACTGAAGGTCGTTGTACTCGCTAGTTGAGAACTGATATTCCCATAGCATTGTTTCCTCCCCTGACCGTTTGTGACTCGTGTTATGGTTGGTCAACGTTGACCACCCACATTGAAGTTATCTGGTCATGGTCTGTGACATGTGCCTAGTTTGGTTGTTTGGTGTGCATAGTAGCCACACCGTGCGACTACGTAGTGAAGTTCTTCGTCCTTTCTAGTTGATACATAGGGTTCCCAAACCATTGTCTCTCCTTCTGACCATTAGTGACTCGTGTTATGAGTTGTCAATGTTGACCACGCATAGTGGACTTCTTCGGTCATAGTCAGTGACATATGCATCCTTTGGTTGGTCACTATGCACGCTAGCCACACCGTGCCACTACTTGTTGAAAATCGTTCTGCTTGCTAGTTGACAACTAGTGTTCCCAACCCATGGTCTGCCCCGCTGACCATTTGTGACTCGTGGTATGAGTTTTCAATGTTGACCACACACTGTGAAATCCGTTTGGTCATGGTTTGTGACACATGCCTACTTTGGTTTGTCACTATACATTGTTAACACGCAGTGTCATTGCGTATCGAAGGTCTTTGTGCTTTCTTGTTGACAGCTAGAGTTCCCAAACCATTGTTATCCCCTCTGACTATCAGTGACTCGTGTTGTGAGTTGTAAATGTTGACCACATGAAGTGAAATTCTTTGTTCATGGTCAGTGACATATGCATACTTTGGTTGGTTATGTGCATTGTAGCCACACTGTGCCACTACATATTGAAGGTATTTGTACTTGCTAGTCAATAACTAGTATTCATAAATGATTATCTTCCACCCTGACCATTTGTGACTCGTGTTTTGAGTTGTCAAGGTTTACCACACTTTCTGCCATTGTTTGGTCATGGTCAGTGACATAAGCCTACTTTGGTTGGTGAACATGCATGGTATCCACACCGTGCCACAGCGTATTGAAGCTCCTTGTGCTTGCTTTTTGATACTTTGTGTTACCAAATCATTGTTTCCCCCTCTGACGATTTGTGACGCGTACTATGAGTTGTCAATGTTGACCACACACAGCAGATTTCTTTGGTCAAAGGCAATACATATGCCTAGTTTGGTCCTTCATTGTACATGGTAGCCACACCGTGCTACTACTGACTGAAGGTCATTGTACTTGCTAGTTGATAACTGACATCTCCATAGCATTTTTTCCTCCCTTGGCTGTTTTTGACTCGTGTTATGGTTGGTCAACGTTGACCACCCATATTGAAATTCTCTTGTCATGGTCAGTGACATATGCATAGTTTGGTTGTTTGGTGTGCATATTAGCCGAACTTTGCCACTACGTATTGTAGTTCCTTGTCCTTTATAGTCGATGCATAGGCTTTTAAAACCATTGTATCTCCCTCTGACCATTTGTGACTCGTATTATATGTAGTCAATGTTGACCACACATAATGGACTTCTTTGGTCATAGTCAGTGAGATATGCATCCTTTGGTTGCTCACTGTGCACGCTAGCCACACCGTGCCACTACTTGTTGAAACTCTTTCTACTTGCTAGTTGACAACTAGTGTTCCCAACCCATGGTTTCCCCCAATGACCAGCAGTGACTCGTGTTATGAGTTTTCAACGTTGACCACACACTGTGAAATCCGTTTGGTCATGGTTTGTGAGAAATGCCTACTTTGGTTTGTCATTGTACACTGTTACAACGCCGTGTCATCACGTATTGAAGGTCTTCGTGCTTTCTTGTTGACAGCCAGTGTTTCCAAACCATTGTTAGCCCCCTCTCACTATCTGTGACCCGTGTTGTGAGTTGTAAATGTTGACCACATGAAGTGACATTCTTTGTTCATGATCAGTGACATATGCATACATTGGTTGGTCCCTGTGCATTTTAGCCACACTGTGCCACTACATATTGAAGGTATTTGTACTTGCTAGACAATAACTGGTATTCACAATTCATTATCTTCCACCCTGACCATTTGTGACTCGTGTTATGAGTTGTCAAGGTTTACAACACTTAGTGCCATTATTAGGTCATGGTCAGTGACATATGCCTACTTTGGTTGGTCATTGTGCATGGTATCCACACTGTGCCACAACGTATTGAAGCTCCTTGTGCTTGCTATTTGATACTCGGTGTTCCCAAAGCATTGTTTCCCCCTCTGAATATTGGTGACTCGTATTATGAGTTGTCAACGTTGACCACACACAACGGATTTCTTTGGTCAAAGGCAGTACATATGCCTACTTTGGTCAGTCATTGTGCATGGTAGCCACACCGTGCTACTACTGACTTAAGGTCGTTGTACTTGCTAGATGCGAACTGATATTCCCATAGCATTGTTTCCTCCCGTGACCACTTGTGACTCGTGTTATGGTTGGGCAACGTTGACCACCCATATTGAAGTTATCTGGTCATGGTCAGTGACATATGCCTAGTTTGGTTTTTTGGTGTGAATAGTAGCCACACCGTGCCACTACGTATTGAAGTTCTTTGTCCTTTCTAGTTGATACATAGTGTTCCCAAACCATTGTCTCTCCCTCTGACCATTTGTGACTCGTGTTATGAGTTGTCAATGTTGACCACAGATAGTGGGCTTCTTCGGTCATAGTCATTGACATATGCATCCTTTGGTTGGTCACTGTGCATTCTAGCCACACCGTGCCACTACTTGTTGAAAATCTTTCTACTTGCTAGTTGATAACTAGTGTTCCGAACCCATGGTCTCCCCCACTGACCATTTGTGACTCGTGGTATGATTTTTCAAGGTTGAGCACACACTATGAAATCCGTTTGGTCATGGTTTGTGACACATGCCTACTTTTGTTTGTCACTGTACATTGTTACCACGCCGTGTCATTACGCATCGAATGTCTTTGTGCTTTCTTATTGACAGCTAGTGTTCTCAAACCATTGTTACCCCCTCTGACTATCAGTGACTTGTGTTGTGAGTTGTAAATGTTGACCACATGAAGTGAACTTCTTTGTTCATGGTAAGTGACATATGCATACTTTGGTTGGTCATAGTGCATTGTACTCACACTGTGCCACTACATATTGAAGGTATTTGTACTTGCTAGTCAATAACTAGTATTAACAAATCATTATCTTCCACCCTGACCATTTGTGACTCGTGTTATGAGTTATCAAGGTTTACAACACTTAGTGCCATTATTTGGTCATGGTCAGTGACATATGCCTACTTTGGTTGGTCATCGTGCATGGTATCCACACCGTGCCACAACGTATTGAAGCTCCTTGTGCTTGGCTTTTGATACTTGGTGTTCCCAAACCATTGTTTCCACCTCTGACCATTTGTGACTCGTATTATGAGTTCTCAATGTTGACCACACACAGCAGATTTCTTTGGTCAAAGGCAGTGCATATGCCTACTTTGGTCATTCATTGTGCATGGTAGCCTCACCGTGCTACTACTGACTGAAGGTCGTTCTTCTTGCTAGTTGATAGCTGATATTCCCATAGCATTGTTTCCTTCCCTAACCGTTTTTCACTCGTGTTATGGTTGGTCAACGTTGACCACCCATATTGAAATTCTCTCGTCACGGTCAGTGACATATGCCTAGTTTGGTTGTTTGGTGTGCATATTAGCCACACCGTGTCACTACGTATTGAAGTTCCGTGTCCTTTCTAGTCAATACATATGGTTCCAAAACCATTGTATCTCCCTCTGACCATTTGTGACTCGTGTTATGACTTGTCAATGTTGACCACACATAATGGACTTCTTCGGTCATAGTCAGTGACATATGCATCCTTTGGTTGGTCACTGTGCACGCTAGCCACACCGTGCCACTACTTGTTGAAAATCTTTCTACTTGCCACTTGATAACTAGTGTTCCCAACCCATGGTTTCCCCCACTGACCAGTTGTGACTCGTGTTATGAGTTTTCAACGTTGACCACACACTGTGAAATCCGTTTGGTCATGGTATGTGACACATGCCTACTTTGGTTTGTTACTGTACATGGTTACCACGCCGTGTCATTACGTATCGCAGGTCTTTGTGCTTTATTGTTGACAGCCAGTGTTCCCAAACCATTGGTAGCCCCCTCAGATTATCTGTGACCCGTGTTGTGAGTTGTAAATGTTGACCACATGAAGTGAAATTCTTTGTTCATAGTCTGTCATATACGCATACTTTGATTGGTCACAATGCATTGAAGCCACACTGTGCCACTACATATTTAAGGTATTTGTTTTTGCCTCGATAGCTAGCATTCACAGCTCATTACATTCCACCATGACCATTTGTGACTCGTGTTATGAGTTGTCAAGGTTTACCACACTTAGTGCCATTATTTGGTCATGGTCAGTGACATATGCCTAATTTGGTTGGTCATCGTGCATGGTATGCACATCGCGCCACAACGTATTGAAGCTCCTTGTGCTTGCTATTTGATACTTGGTGTTCCCAAACCATTGTTTTTCCCGTCCGTCCATTTATGACTCGTATTATGAGTTGTCAATGTTGACCACACGTAGTGGGTTTCTTTGCTCAAAGGCAGTACATATGCCTACTTTGGTCGGTCATTGTGCATGGTTGCCACGCCGTGCTACTACTGACTGAAGGTTGTTGTACTTCCTCGTTGAGAACTGATATTCCCATAGCATTGTTTCCTCCCCTGACCGTTTTTGTCTCGTGTTATGGTTGGTCAACGTTGACCACCCATATTGAAATTCCCTGGTCATGGTCAGTGACATGTGCCTAGTTTGGTTGTTTGGTGCGCATATCAGCCACACTGTGCCACTACATATTGAAGTTCTCTATCCTTTATAGTCGATACATAGGGTTCCCAAACCATTGTCTCTCCCTCTGATCATTTTTGACTCGTGTTATGAGTTGTCAATTTTGACCACACATAGTGGACTTCGTCGTTCATAGTCAGTGACATATGCATCCTTTGGTTGGTCAAAGTGCACGCTAGCCACACTGTTGACCACACATAGCAGAGTTCTTTGGTCAAAGGCAGCACATATGCCTGCTTTGGTCGGTCATTGTGCATGGTAGCCACACCGTGCTACTACTGACTGAAGGTCATTGTACTTGCTAGTTCAAAACTGATATTCCCACAGCATTGTTTACTCCCCTTACCGTTTGTGACTCGTTTTATGGTTGGTCAACGTTGACCACCCATGTTGAAATTCTTTGGCCATGGTCAGTGACATATGCCTTGTTTGGTTCTTTGGTGTGCATATTAGCCACACCGTGCCACTACGTATTGAAGTTCTTTGTCCTTTCTAGTTGATACACAGGATTCCCAAATCATTCTTTCCCTCTTACCATGCCGCGTCACTGCGTATCGAAGGTCTTTGTGCTTTATAGTTGATAGCTAGTGTTCCAAAACCATTGTTACCCCCTCTGACTATGAGTGACTCGTATTGTGAGTTGTCAACGCTGACCACATGAAGTGAAATTCGTTGGTCATGGTTAGTGACATATGCATACTTTGGTTGGTCAATGTGGATGGTAGCCACGCTGTGCCACTACATATTGTGGGTATTTGTACTTGCTAGTCGATAACTAGTATTCACAAACCATTATCTTCCACCCTGACCATTTGTGACTCGTGTTATGAGGCGTCAAAATTTACCACACTTAGTGACATTATTTTGTCATGGTCAGTGACATATGCCTACCTTGGTTGGTCATCGTGCATTGTATCGATACCCTGCCACAACTTATTGAAGGTCTTTGTGCTTGCTAGCTGATTCATGGTGTTCCCAAACCATTTTCTCCCCCTCTGACAATTTGTGACTCTTGTTATGTGTTGTCAATGTTGACCACACACAGCGGATTTCTTTGGTCAAAGGTAGTACATATGCCTACTTTGGTCAGTCATTGTGCATGGTAGCCACACCGTGCTACTACTAACAGAAGGTCATTGCACTTGCTAGTTGAGAACTGATATTCCCATAGCATTGTTTCCTCCCCTTACCGATTGTGATTTGTGTTATGGTTGGTCAACGTTGACCACCCATGTTGAAATTCTTTGGTCATGGTCAGTGACATGTGCCGAGTTTGGTTGTTTGGTGTGCATAATAGCCACACTGTGCCACTACGTATTGAAGTTCTTTGTCCTTTCTAGTTGAAACATAGGGTTCCCAAACCATTGTGTCTCCCTCTGACCATTTGTGACGTGTTATGAGTTGTCAATGTTGACCACGCATAGTGGACTTCTTCGGTCATACTCAGTGACATATGCATCCTTTGGTTGGTCAATGTGCACGCTAGCCACACCGTACCACTACTTGTTAAAAATCTGTCTACTTGCTAGTTGATAACAAGTGTTCCCAACCCATGGTCTCCCCCACTGACCATTTGTGACTCGTGGTATGAGTTTTTAACGTTGACCAACATTGTGAAATCCGTTTGGTCATGGTTTGTGACACATGCCTACTTTGGTTTGTCACTATACATTGTTACCACGCCCTGTCATTACGTGTCAAAGGTCTATGTGCTTTCTTATTGACAGCTAGTGTTCCCAAACCATTGTTGCCCCCGGTATCAGTGACTTGTGTTGTGAGTTGTAAATGTTGACCGCATGAAGTGAACTTCTTTGTTCATGGTCAGTGACATATGCATACTTTGGTTGGTCACTGTGCATTGTAGCCACACTGTGCCACTACATATTGAAGGTATTTGTACTTGCTAGTCAATATCTAGTATTCACAAATCATTGTCTTCAACCCTGACCATTTGTGACTCGTGTTATGAGTTGTCAAGATTTACCACACTTAGTGCCATTATTTGGTCATGGTCAGTGACATATGCCAACATTGGTTGGTCATCCTGCATGGTATCCACACCGTGCCACAACGTATTGAAGCTCCTTGTGCTTGCTTTTTGATACTTGGTGTTCCCAGACCATTGTTTCCCCCTTTGTCCATTTGTGACTCGTATTATGAATTGTCAATGTTGACCACACACAGCAGATTTCTTTGGTCAATGGCAATACATGTGCCTACTTTGGCCGTTCATTGTGCATGGTAGCCACACCGTGCTACTACTGACTGAAGGCCTTTGTACTTGCTAGTTGACAACTGATATTCGCATAGCATTATTTCCTCCTCTGACCGTTTTTGACTCGTGTTATGGTTGGTCAACAATGACCACCCATATTGAAATTCTCTCGTCATGGTCAGTGACATATGCCTAGTTTGGTTGTTTGGTGTGCATAGTAGCCATACCGTGCCACTACATATTGAAGTTCTTTGTCCTTTCTAGTTGATACATCGGGTCCCCAAACCATTGTCTCTCCCTCAGACCATTTATGACTCGTGTTATGAGTTGTCAATGTTGACCACACATAGTCGACGTTTTCGGTCATAGTTAGTGACATATGCATCCTATGGTTGGTCACTGTGCACGCTAGCCACACCGTTCCACTACTTGTTGAAAATCTTTCTACTTACTAGTTGATAACTAGTGTTCCCAACCCATGGTCTCCCTCAGTGACTATTTGTGACTCGTGGTATGAGTTTTCGAAGTTGATCACACACTGTGAAATCCGTTTGGTCATGGTTTGTGACACATGCCTACTTTGGTTTCTCAATGTACATTGTTACCACACCGTGTCATTACGTATCGAAGGTCTTTGTGCTTTCTTGTTGATAGCTAATGTTCCCAAACCATTGTTACCCCCTCTGACTATTGGTGACTCGTGTTGTGAGTTGTAAATATTGACCACATGAAGTGAAATTATTTGTTCATGGTCAGTGACATATGCATACTTTGGTTGGTCAGTGTGCATTGTAGCCACACTATGCCACTACATATTGAAGGTATTTGTACTTGCAAGTCAATAAGTAGTATTCAAAAATCATTATCTTCCACCCTGACCATTTGTGACTCGTGTTATGAGTTGTCAATGTTTACCACACTTAGTGCCATTATTTGGTCATGGTCAGTGACATATGCCTACTTTGGTTGGTCATCGTGCATGGTATCCACACCGTGCCACAACATATTGAAGCTCCTTGTGCTTGCTTTTTGATAC
Organism: Penium margaritaceum; assembly: GCA_023375785.1. Classification (NCBI taxonomy): domain Eukaryota; kingdom Viridiplantae; phylum Streptophyta; class Zygnematophyceae; order Desmidiales; family Peniaceae; genus Penium; species Penium margaritaceum. The sequence continues at coordinate 397,125 of SZWC01000408.1, forward strand.
TTGGTGTTCCCAAACCATTGTTTCCCCCTCTGACCATTTGTGACTCGTATTATGAGTTGTCAATGTTGACCACACACAACACATTTCTTTGGTCAAAGGCAGTACATATGCCTACTTTGATCGTTCATTATGCATGGTCGCCACACCATGCTACTACTGACTGAAGGTCGTTGTAGTTGCTACTTGAGAACTGATATTCCCATAGCATTGTTTCCTCCCCTGACCGTTTTTGACTCGTGTTATGGTTTGTCAACGTTGACCACCCATATTGAAATTCCCTCGTCATGGCCAGTGACATATGCCTAGTTTAGTTGTTTGGTGTGCACATTGGCCAGACCGTGCCACTACGTATTGAAGTTCCTTGTCCTTTCTAGTCGATACATAGGGTTCCCAAACCATTGTATCTCCCTCTGACCAGTTGTGACTCGTGTTATGAGTTGTCAATATTGACAACACATAATGGAATTCTTTGGTCATAGTCTGTGACATATGCATCCTTTGGTTGGTCACTGTGCACGCTAGCAACACCATGCCACTACTTGTTGAAAATCTTTCTAATTGCTAGTTGATAACTAGTGTTCCCAACCCATGGTTTCCTCCACTGACTAGTTGTGACTCGTGTTATGAGTTTTCAACGTTGACCACACACTGTGAAATCCGTTTGGTCATGGTTTGTGACACATGCCTACTTTGGCTTGTTACTGTACATGGTTACCATGCAGTGTCATTACGTATTGACGGTCTTTGTGCTTTCTTGTTCACAGCCAGTGTTCCCAAACCATTGCTAACCCCCTATGACTATCTGTGACCCGTGTTGTGAGTTGTAAATGTTGACCACATGAAGTGAAAATCTTTGTTCATGGTCAGTCAAATATGCATAGTTTGGTTGGTCACAGTGCATTGTAGCCACACTGTGCCACTACATATTGAAGGTTTTTGTACTTGCTAGTCAATAACTGGTGTTCACAAACCATTACATTCCACCCTGACCATTTGTCACTCGTGTTATGAGTTGTCAAGTTTGACCACACTTAGTGCCATTATTTGGTCATGGTCAGTGACATATGCCTACTTTGGTTGGTCATCGTGCATGGTATCCACACCGTGCCACAACGTATCGAAGCTCCTTGTGCTTGCTATTTGATACTTGGTGTTACCAAACCATTGTTCTCCCCTCTGACCATTTGTGACTCATGTTATGAGTTGTCAATGTTGACCACACATAGCGGGTTTCTTTTCTCAAAGGCAGCACATATGCCTACCTTGGTCGGTCATTGTGCATGGTTGCCATACCGTGCTACTACTGACTGAAGGTTGTTGTACTTTGTCCTTGAGAACTGATATTCCCATAGCATTGTTTCCGCCCCTGCCGTTTGTGACTCGTGTTATGGTTGGTCAATGTTGACCCCCCATATTGAAATTATCTGGTCATGGTCAGTGCCATATGCCTAGTTTGGTTGTTTGTGTGCATAGTAGCCACACCGTGCCACTACGTGTTGAAGTTCTTTGTCTTTTCTACTTAATACATAGGGTTCCCAAATAATTGTCTCTCCCTCTGACCATTTGTGACTCGTGTTATGAGTTGTCAATGTTGACCACACATAGTGAATTTCTTCGGTCATAGACTGTGACATATGCATCCTTTGGTTGGTCACTGTGCACGCTAGCCACACCGTGCCACCACTTTTTGAAAATCTTTCTACTTGCTAGTTGATAGCTAGTGCTCCCAACTCATGGTTTCCCCCACTGACCAGTTGTGACTCGTGTTATGAATTTTCGACGTTGACCACACACAGTGAAATCCGTTTGGTCATGGTTTGTGACACATGCCTACTTTTGCTTGTTACTGTACATGGTTACCATGCCGTGTCATAACGTATCAAACGTCTTTGTGCTTTCTTGTTGACAGCCAGTGTTCCCAAACCATTGTTAACCCCCTCTGACTATCTGTGACCCATGTTGTGAGTTGTAAATGTTGACCACATGAAGTGAAATTCTTTATTCATGGTCAGTCACATATGCATGCTTTGGTTGGTCACAGTGCATTGTAGCCACACTATGCCACTACATATTGAAGGTGTTTGTACTTGCTGGTCGATAACTGGTATTCACAAACTATTACATTCCACCCTGATAAATTGTGACTCGTGTTATGAGTTGTCAAGGTTTACCACACTTAGTGCCATTGTTTGGTCATGGTCAGTGACATATGCCTACTTCGGTTGGTCATCGTGCATGGTATCCACACCGGACCACAACGTATCGAAGATCCTTGTGCTTGCTATTTCATACTTGGTGTTCCCAAACCATTGTTTTCCCCTCTGACCATTTGTGACTCATATTATGAGTTGTCAATGTTGACCACACCTAGCGGGTTTCTTTGCTCAAAGGTAGTACATCTGCCTACTTTGGTTGGTCATTATGCATGGTTGCCATGCCGTGCTACTACTGACTGAAGGTTGTTGTACTTTCTCCTTGAGAGCTGATATTCCGATAGCATTGTTTCCTCCCCTGCCATTTGTGACTCGTGTTATGGTTGGTCAACGTTGACCACCCATATTGAAACTATCTGGTCATGGTCAGTGCCATATGCCTAGTTTGGTTTTTTTTGTGCATAGTAGCCACACCGTGCCACTACGTTTTGAAGTTCTTTGTCCTTTCTAGTTGATACATAGGGTCCCCAAACAATTGTCTCTCCCTCTCACCATTTGTGACTCGTGTTATGAGTTGTCAATGTTGACCACGCATAGTGGACTTCTTCGTTCATAGTCAGTGACATATGCATCCTTTGGTTGGTCACTGTGCACGCTAGCCACACCATGCCACTACTTGTTGAAAATATTTCAACTTGCTAGTTGATAACTAGTGTTCCCAACCCATGGTTCCCCCCACTGACCATTTGTCACTCGTGTCATGAGTTTTCAACGCTGACCACACACAGTGAAATCCGTTTGGTCATGGTTTGTGACACATGCCTACTTTGGTTTGTTACTGTACATGGTTACCACGCCGTGTCATTACGTATCGAAGGTCTTTTTGCTTTCTTGTTGACAGCCTGTGTTGCCAAACCATTGTTAGCCCCCTCTGACTATCTGTGACCCTTGTTGTGAGTTGTAGATGTTGACCACATGAAGTGAAACTCTTTGTTGATGGTCAGTCACATATGCATACTTTGGTTGGTCACAGTGCAATATAGCAACACCGTGCCACTACATATTGAAGGTATTTGTACTTGAGCTGCATGTACATTTGCCACCTGCATGGGAAGGCCCGCGATCTGTCCGAGCGGCGCGTCGATGTCACCGGTGGAGATGGAGAAACGGAGTCGAGTGGGTTGGATGAGGTGTTGCGTATGGAGCGAGCGGACCATCTGGAGCACGATCGCGGTGTGTGTGGCACCGGTGTTCACTATGGCCACAAACTTGCATCCTCATATCCACACGTAACACCATGGCACGTGGACCTTGGCTGGTGCGGGTAGTCCGGGGGTGAGGGCCGTGGGTGACCAGGTGCGGGAGGCACGTGCCGCGGCATCACGCGCACTAGAGTGAGTGAGGAGGATGCATCAGGATAGCAAGCAGGTACCGGTCATGCTCTCTTGCATGCACGAGAGGCGGACGCCAAGAGGAGAAAGGGAGGGATTGTGAGTGGTGAAGAGGACGTGGAGACTTTCTGCGGACTCAGGGGAGTGAAGAAGGAAGTCAACCAGGATGAGGGAATGGCGGTTGTCGAGGAGTGGGGTTGCGGGAACATGAGGAGTCTGCGGGTTGCGTGTGGGGCAGGTCTGTGGTGCAGCGGCAAACGGTCGCGAGGTTTGTGGGGTTGCATGTCGTGGGGGAAGATGGGGTGCGATCTCTTCCAGTGTCCAGCCGTGGATGGTGGGGTTGTATGGACGAGCAAGCTATAGTCCAGACATGGAGAGGGCTGGTAGGGTCTCCGCGAGTGCTACCTCTGCGGTAGGGTCGAGTTCATTCAGGAGTTTCAAAGCAACCTCCTGGTCTTCCTCATCAAATTCTTGTGCCACTCCCTCCCATTACGCTTGGTGTCTGGTGACGGTGCCAGGACCTCATGGATATGCACCGCGGCACCCGGAGGTGCCTGGTCAGGTTCTGGCCAGTCATGGCGCGGACGACAGCTGAGAGCATCCGCGTTGCGGTTGGCAACCGCAGGCTGGTACTTTATCTTCATGTCATAGCCTTGCAGGAGGAGTGCCCACTTGGCTAGGATGCCCTCATGGTTCTGGGTGGTGAGGAGCCATTGGAGGGCGTGATGGTCCGTGAAGACCGTGGATGGTTTGCCATTTTTAATGTAGTCGCGGAAGTGTTGAGTGCACAAAGGACAGCCAGGCACTCGCCTTTCACTGGCGGGTACTTCCGCTCTCCTTCGGTGAGAGCTCGACTGGCATATGCAATTACTTCTGGGTTGGTTGCTGCACTGTCTGGGATAAGATGGCGCCCAGCCCGTCCCGCGATCAGTCAGTGGTGATGGAGAGTGGGAGGTTGAAGTCAGGGAACTCGAGCATAGGTGCGGTAACCAAGCGGTGCTTGATTTCCGTCCAGGCGTCCGTGCATTCTGATGTCCAGTCAAACGGCACATCCTGGTGCGTCAACTCCTGGAGTGGCTTGATGATGCGTGCGTGGTCGCATTTGAACTTCCGGTAGAAGGAGAAAAAGCCCATGAATATTTGACATGTCCTGCGAAGGGGGCTGACACCACTCCTGCACTGCCACAATCTTCTCAGGATCAATTTCTATGCCATCCGCACTCATCTCAAAGCCAAGGAACTCCATTTCCGCAGCTCTGATGGAGCACTTGGCTGCATTGAGCTTAAGGTTATTCCTGCGGAGGGCAGCAAAGACAGCGGCCAGGGAGGAGAACAGCTCTTCAAAGGTATGAGCCACAACATAATGTCGTCAATGTTGCAACTGACATTCGGGATGCCGCGGAGGGTGGAGTCCATGACCCGCCAAAACGTCGCGCTGGCATTGCGGAGTCCAAAGGGCATGCGCGTGCATGCGTATAGACCCTCTGGTGTCACGAGTGTTGTTTTTGCAATGGAGTCTAGATGCATGGGGACGGCATGGAAGGCAGCCTTGACGTCGAGCTTTGCGAACCATCCGCGACCCTCTTGTCACTCTTGTATGTCGACGATCGGTGGCATGGGATACGCATCCTCCTTGGTTACACGGTTGAGGTCGCGGAAGTCAACGCAAAATTGATTGGACCCATCCGGTTTCCCCACGATGACCAAGTTGGCCCGCCAGGGGTTGACGATGGAGACAATCACCCCTTGCGCCTTGAGTTCCGCGAGCCCCTCTGTGATGATCTTCTCCTGCTCTGGGAGAATGCGCCGCACTTTCTGTTTTGTGGGCGTGGAGTCCCCCGTGGAGATGACGTGAAAGGTTTCCACGGCTCCCAGATCAACCGCGGACCCAGCAAAGATGTCCACAAATGCGTCCAGCAGGTCGCGAAAGTCCTGCTATTGGGGGGGGGGGAGAGTCGTGAGTGGAACATGGGATCCCATCGCGGTGGTGGTGATGGTATTGTTTCGTGGAGTGGGTAGAACTCCTCCTCCTCCTCGAGAGGAGGGCCGGCTCCGAAGACTCCCTGTCCCTTATGCCACAATCCCAAGAGGTTGGCCTATACTCTGGGCTCGGTTGACTCTTCCGCGAGTTCCTGACATTCGCCGGTTGTGATTTGTTCCGCATCAGGCACATCCGCTGAAACATGTTGCAACCCGCTTGCATGGACCTGAGAGTCCTCTGCCGCAGCATCCAAGAGGGAGGAAGATTCGCCGCCGGTTACAGGTATCGCTGCCCACTCACCAATGGTGATGGGGTAGTATGCTTCATCTCCGACTGCAGAGCTGAGTTGCATAATTCCAAGAGAGGAGAGAAGGTTGGCCTGCCGTGGCACCAAGTAATCCATGCCGAAGAGCATGTCATATGTTTGGGCTCGTGTAACTTGGACGCTCACTGGTTCATGGAGGGATCCCACCTAAATGGGAAGGCCGTGAACTTCCCCGTCTCCATAGTCCATTCCGCCCACCGAGTTGGTGAAGAGGCAGCACGTGGGGAGGATGCGGTCTGTCCATCCGACCACCAAGAGGACGCGGAACGCCACAGTGGTGTGAGTGACTCCAGTGTCGATGATTGCCACGAACTTCCTTCCACAGATCCAAACCACACAGCAGGCGACCTCGTAGTGCTTTTCATCCCGTCGCGGTGGTTCCAAGGGTTGTGGTGCCCATCCCCACTCTCCTTACGCAAGACTCAGTACCAACGATGTCTCTGGTACTGCACGGCGGGTGTTCTGTGTGCTGGGTGTAGGTGTAGTACAGTTGAGGGAAATGCCCATAGCTTGGAGGCGTTGATTGGCCCTGGAAAACTCCTCCTTCAGTCGCTGTGCAATCTCGGGATGAATGCAGAGGAACTCAAAGAAATCGACTTCCGCAATGGGGGTGGTAAAGAGTAGTTCGATGGGGTCAGTGCTTCTCTCCGCAACTACTGGAGCTATGGTGGGTGTCTGCGAAGATGGGGCGGGTTGCTCCTCCAACGGGAGTGGTGGTTTTGTCTATCGTCGTCTCTCCGATATGACAGTACGATTCACAACTACCTCCTGGAATCGCTCCTCCGCGGCCTCTGCTTTGCGCCTCAGGTCCTCTTGTACTCTGGCTGCCACCTGTAGATCCCATCCGTGCAGGCCCAGTTCTTTGGCTCGTGCGATGAGAGTTGTCTCTTCGGTAGTGGGAGGCACCTCTGTGGTCTCGTCCTCCGCCATCGGTAGTCCCAATTTGACGTTGCTGGCTCCGTTCGCAGGGTTTGCCGATGCCTCTGTGTTGGGCAGAATGTCTGGTCTGCCTGGGGCAGTTTGGGGTTGATGATCCGGTGCCTGTCGCCTAGCTTGCGTCTGCTGCAGATGCGGTTGGGCCTGCCACGGTTGATTACAGTACTGATGCCACTGTTGCACCATGGGGTCCTGTTGCATGGGGCCGGTACGCGGAGCACCCTGTCGTTTGCGCGGGAAATCTTGAGCGATATGCTCCAAACTCTGGCAGGTGTAACACGCCTTTGGCTTCGGTTGAGAGGCCTGTATTGCTGGTGCTAGAGTGTGTGAGTCTCCGCCTTGATGCTGTCGCGTAGACCGCTGCCGCGTAGAAATGGTCGTGGCGTCCTGCACTGTATCCTGTACGGACTAGTAGCGCTCGGGGATCATCAGACTGCAGATCTCATCGGGGAGTGCGCGGATGATATTCTACAATAAGATCCATAGCGGCAGTTCTTCCCCTTGAGGGCTCTTTGCGACTGATTCCCAAGTGATGAACTGATCCAAAAACCTGCGAATGTTGGCATGACTTCCTTTTCAATCTCGCGTAGTGCCTCTTCCTTGGTCAGCCGTTTGAAACGCTCGATCAGCGCGTTGCCAACGTCCTCAAAGGAGCTGAACGGCGCTTGTGCATTGTACCAGCCCTCCGTTGCGCCCTACGGATGGAGCTCCGCGTTGGCCAAACAAAGATCAGGTGGGTTCCGCCCTATGCTGGCATACATGGTGATCTGCTTCAACCAGGTCCACGCGTCCTCCTCGCGGGTTCCCTTGAAGATGTCCAGCCGCGAAATATTGGCTGGTTGCTCTCGCACGTACGGCAACTGGGGCACGGTATTCCGATTAGCCATGGATGTCACCGCAGGTTGTGGGTACGAGGCCGCTGCCACCGAATAACCCACTTGGCTAGTTGGTGGCTGCCCCTGAGGTGTTGGTGTGGGGCCGCCCATTGGTGCTGCCGACGGGAGGGTACAGTTGTGAGTTGTAGTGGTCGTTTGCGTCGCGTAGGGCGCGGAATAAAATGTAGTCCCAGGGGGCGGTGTCTAGGTATTTGCTGCGGCAAAGGCTGTCCGTCGTGGCAGCCAAAAGTCGTGCGGTAGAGGGTGTGACAACACAGGGTGGTAAAATGGGGTAGTAGTAGGTACTGCAGGGATGGCAGTGGCTCCCGGGGTCGGCGGGGGCGCAGGATAGGCGGGGTGGGGCACGATCGCCTGTGCGTGGCTGGTGGGCGGTGGTGCGTGAACCGCAACTCCTGAAGGCGCGGCGCCCATCGGCTGCTAATGATAGACTGGGTGTCCAACCATCACGGGCATCAGTTGCGCCGCCATGGGGACTGACGGCGGTTGCGCCGGTGTCTGCTGCGTAGGGGCCTACTGTGTTACCCCTGTCGTGGAGGACGTGGCCCACGGGCCCATCATCGTCTAAGCCGTTGGAGCTGTGGTAGAGGAGGTTGTTATAGGCCCCGCTTGCAGTAGAGTCCCAGGCGGTCCGGGATGGGGGTAACGCTGGGGCCCTGTAAGTGGCTGTTGTGTAGCTTGTAGTGGTTGCGGATCCGAGAGGGGTTGGTGCACCATCACCTCTCTCTGTTCCCATGGCGGTATTCCCTGCCATTCTGTGCATTGTGAGATTTGACTCGCAGCTGCCCTTATGCTTGGTGCCACTAGGGTGCTCACCATAGTTGCTCGCAAATTCACGTGGAGAGATAGTTCTTCCATCGCGATGGGCAGCTTAGCGCCAACTGCTTGTCCCTCTCGTGACCATTCCGCTGCTTGCGGGTAGGGCTGCTGTCCCGCTCCTAGCATGGCAGGTGGCATGCCCAACTGTTCGGTGAATACTCCCTGCAACGGCTGCCTCACCCCCCTTGTTCCCCTTGCTGAAGGTGAGTATTCCACTGGCATGCACCCCAGCTGCGGTTGGTGGCGGTGGGCGGCATCCATGGTGGACATCCTGGAGACATATGGAGCCGAGGAGGTTTCTAACCCTGCTAGGGATGCGGAGTGCAAGTAGTTCCTCTCTTCTACCTGTGGCCATTGTCTTCCGCTGCGCTACTGGTAGACTCGTCGTTGGTATGCCATGGGCTTCCCGCTCCCGGAGAGTCCGTCTGCTGGCGGTGGCACATTGGAAAACCACCGCTGCTCCATAGAGACGTTGGCTTGGAGCTGGTGGGTTCCTTGCGCATCTTGGCTGTGTACGCTTTCCACCTCCACGCGATCCTCCAATGCGTCCATGATGCGCCGCCAGTGTAAGTGTTCCAACCACTCGGTGGCGCTCCGGTGTTGCACTAGTGGATCCACGTCTGGCGACAAACTAACGGGCGTGCGGGAGGACGTGGGGGAGGTGTCTCTACTCTCCACCTGTGTGGCCACACGCCGCGGCAAGAAGTGGTGCACAGAAGTTTGTTCTGGATGCTGTTGGTGCCGTCTCCACGTGTCCTGATACACAAAGCTAGCTGCCGACATCTGTGACTGAATCCGAAGGTCGCATGTAGTTCCGCTAGACAAAGAGCAGGGAACTCTCCATGCTCACCGCACCATGACACAGATACCCCCAATTTTGCCGTGTAATACTTTCCTCCCACGCTCTTCTAGTTTCACGCCGGGTATGCTTTTTTCTGTTCCGCGATTCCGCGGTACACTTGTTCACTGGTCCTTCGCTACTTCTTCTGGTCTTCCACGGATGCCTCGCACCCTCAAGACCCCGCATGTGGACAGTGCTCCACGGCTCACTCCTTGCCGACATGAGAGTCCGCCACCTCGTGGCCTCTGACTCCTATGCCCGGGGAATCCCATTTCGTTGCCGTGTGCAAGGTTGCGCCATCGCCGATAGCACCCTTCACCGTTCTTGCGTTCCTTGGTGGTGACAGTTACCAACGGAATCCTTGTTGGACCCAAGATCAGAAGTGGAGCGACCAGTGGGACATGCACTCACTCAGAGGAGAAGATTTTGTCCTCCGCGGAATACCTCCGCGATGAGCACTCTTCATACTCCTTAGACGAGGAAGGATCTCAGATAGGAAGCGCGAGTGCAAGTAGGGACTTGCTTGACAATGCGCGGATCAATGATACATGAGGCGGCAGTCTGGATCGGAATGAATCAGGACTTGAGTCTCTCAATTGGAAATGATACTTGCACCAAGTCAGACAGTACAAGATCAGATCAAGATCACATCGCTGCTGGTTCCTCAGCTGCACATCTACTTGATAATCACCTAACCTAGTTCTCTACGTCTCCTCCTACATCACCTTTTCCTCTACTTCGGACTGCGCGCGGTGCGTTACGCGGACCACGGGTCTCGTCCTTGATCACACAACAGACTACTTCTTATACACCTCTGTCCTACTACTACGTCTTCCCTAATTCCGCAGCTTGGATGCACGTAGTCTTGTGTTCTTCTTGAATCTTGGTCTTCCCACGGTGCGTTCTCCTGGCTCTCCTCCTTGATTACCGCTGCCCATCCTGGGCTCTCATTGGCCGAGCTTCTGCCGCCCTCTTCCTAACATCCCGTTCTGCCGGCTGATGGTTTATACGTCCGATGCTGCTGCTTCACTCTCACCTCTCCGCGGCTTGGCACATGTTCTCTTTCCACCACGGACTCTCATCTCTGCATATCCCACCTCTTTTCGCCTTCTCCGCGACAAGCACTTGAGATAGCCGTAGAGGAGCCACCGTTGATTGTTTGTTCCCTGGGTGCCCCTTTTGCCGCCTGTCTTCCTCCACCGCCACTGGATTCCGCGCCACCTCACACTCTACCGCAACCTCATTGCGGGAGCCAACATTCCTTGCGCGTCCTCCAGTGCTCCGCGGTCTCCCCTTCATCCTCCCCCATGGATCTGTGGTCGCGGCCATCTTTTTCTGTGGACTTGTGGGTCACGGCGACTTCCTTCCGCGGATCGACCTTCTTCCCAACAGAGATGCGGTGGATTTCTCTCTGACACTTCTTCCTTCATAGTCAGTGGGATATGCATCCTTTGGTTGGTCACTGTGCACGCTAGCCACACCATGCCACTACTTGTTGAAAATAGTTCGAACTGCTAGTTGATAACCAGTGTTCCCAACCCATGGTTTCCCCCACTGACCATTTGTGACTCGTGCTATGAGCTTTCAACGTTAACCACACACTTTGAAATCCGTTTGGTCATGGTTTGTGACACATGCCTACTTTGGTTTGTCACTGTACATGGTTACCACGCTGCGTCATTATGTATCAAAGGTCTTTGTGCTTTCTTGTTGACAGCTAGTGTTCCCAAACCATTGTTAGCCCCCTCTAACTATCTGTGACCCGTGTTGCGAATTGTAAATGTTGACCACATGAAGTGACATTATTTGTTCATGGTCAATGACATATGCATGCTTTGGTTGGTCACTGTGCATTGTAGCCACACTTTGCCACTACACATTGAAGGTATTTGTACTTGCTTGTTGATAACTGGTATTCACAAACCATTATCTTCCACCCTGACCATTTGTGACTCGTGTTATGAGTTGTAAAGGTTAACCACACTTGGTGCCATTATTTGGTCATGGTAAGTGACGTATGCCTACTTTGGTTGGTCATCCTGCATGGTATCCACACTGTGCCACAACGTATTGAAGCTCCTTGTGCTTGCTATTTGATACTTGGCGTTCCCAAACCATTGTTTCCCCCTCTGACCACTTGCGACTCGTATTATGAGTTGTCAACGTTGACCACACACTACGGATTTCTTTGGTCAAAGGCAGTATATATGCCTACTTTGGTCGGTCATTGTGCATGGTAGCCACACTGTGCTACTACTGACTGAAGGTCGTTGTACTTGCTAGTTGAGAAATGATATTCCCATATCATTGTTTCCTCCCCTGCCCATTTGTGACTCGTGTTATGGTTGGTCAACGTTGACCACCCATATGGAAGTTATCTGGTGATGGTCAGTGGCATATGCCTAGTTTGGTTGTTTGGTGTGCATAGTAACCACACCGTACCACTACGTAATGAAGTTCTTTGTCCTTTCTAGTTGATACATAGGGTTCCCAAACCATTGTCTCTCCATCTGACCATTTGTGACTCGTGTTATGGGTTGTCAATGTTGACCACACATAGTGGAATACTTTGTCATAGTCAGTGACATATGCATCATATCGTTGGTCACTGTGCACGCTAGCCACACCGTGCCACTATTTGTTGAAAATCTTTCTACTTGCTAGTTGATAACTGGTGTTCCCAACCCATGGTCTCCCCCACTGACCATTTGTGACTCGTGTTATGAGTTTTCAACATTGATCACACACTGTGAAATCCGTTTGGTCATGGTTTGTGACACATGCCTCCTTTGGATTGTCACTGTACCTGGTTACCACGCTGTGTCATTACATATCGAAGGTCTTTGTGCTTTCTTGTTGACAGCTATTGTTCCCAAACCGTTTGTATCCCCCTCTGACTATCAGTGATCCGTGTTGTGTATTGTAAATGTTGACCACATGAAGTGAAGTTCTTTGTTCATTGACACTGACATATGCATACTTTGGTTGGTCACTGTGCATTGTAGCCACACTGTGCCACTGCATATTGAAGGTATTTGTACTTGCTAGCCGATAACTAGTATTTGCAAATCATTATCTTCCACCCTGACCAGTTGGGACTCGTGTTATGAGTTGTCAAGGTTTACCACACTTAATGCCATTTTTTGGCCATGGTCATTGACATATGCCTACTTTGGTTGGTCATCGTGCATGGTATCCACACTGTGCCACGACGTATTGAAGCTCCTTGTTCTTGCTATTTGATACTTGGTGTTCCCAAACCAGTGTTTCCCCCTCTGACCATTTTTGACTCCTGTTATGAGTTGTCAATGCTGACCACACACAGTGGATTTCTTTGGTCAAAGGTAGTACACATGCCTGCTTTGGTTGGTCAGTGTGCATGGTAGCCACACCGTGCTTACAGTGATTGAAGGTCGCTGTACTTGCTAGTTGAGAACTGATATTCACAGACCATTGTTCCCCCCTTTGACCCTTTGTGACTCGTGTTATGGTTTGTGAATGTTGACCACCCATATTGAAATTCTTTCATCATGGTTGGTGACATATGCCTAGTTTGGTTGTTTGATGTGCATAGTAGCCACACCGTGCCACTACGTATTGAAGTTCTTTGTCCTTTCTAGTTGATACATGGGGTTCCCAAACCATTGCCTCTCCCTCTGACCATTAGTGACTCGTTTATGGGTTGTCAATGATGACCACACATAGTGGAATTCCTCGGTCATAGTCAGTGATATGTGCATCCTTTGGTTAGTCACTGTGCACGCTAGCCATACCGTGCCACTACGTGTTGAAAATGTTTCTACTTGCTAGTTGATAACTAGTGTTCCCAACCCATGGTTTCCCCCACTGACCATTTGTGGCTCGTATTTTGAGTTTTCAACCTTGATCACACACAGTGAAATTTGTTTGGTCATGGTTTGTGACAGGTGCCTACTTTCGTTTCTCACTGGACATGGTTACCACGTTGTGTCATTACGTATCGAAGGTCTTTGTGCTTTCTTGTTGACAGCTAGTGTTCCCAACCCATTGTTAGCCCGCTCTAACTATCTGAGACCCGTGGTGTGAGTTGTAAATGTTGACCACATGAAGTGAAACTCTTTGTTCATGGTCACTGACATATGCATACTTTGGTTGGTCACTGTGCATTGTAGCCACACTATGCCACTACATATTGAAGGTATTTGTACTTGCTAGTCGATAACTAGTGTTCACAAACCATTGTCTTCCACCCTGACCATTAGTCACTCGTGTTATGAGTTGTCGAGATTGACCACACGTAGTGCCATTATTTGGTCATGGTCAGTGACATATGCCTACTTTGGTTGGTCATCGTGCATGGTATCCACACCGTGCCACAACGTATTGAAGCTCCTTGTGCTTTCTTTTTGATACTCAATATTCCCAAGCCATTGTTTCCCCCTCTGACCATTTGTGACTCGTATTATGAGTTAAGAATCTTGAATACACACAGCAGTTTTCTTTGGTCAAAGGCAGTACATATGCCTACTTTGGTCAGTCACTATGCATGGTAGCCACACCATGCTACAACTGACTGACGGTCGCTATACTTGCTAGTTGAGAACTGATATTCTTATAGCATTGTTTCCTCCCCTGACCGTTTTCGACTCGTGTTATGGTTGGTCAACGTTGACCACCCATATTGAAACTCTCTCGTCATGGTCTGTGACATATGCCTAGTTTGGTTGTTTGGTGTGCATATTGGCCACACCATGCCACTATGTATTAAAGTTCCTTGTCCTTTCTAGTGGATACATATGGTTCCCAAACCATTGTCTCTCCCTCTGACCATTTGTGACTCGTGTTGTGAGTTGTCAATGTTGACCACACATAGTGGACTTCGTGGGCCATAGTCAGTGACATATGCATCCTTTGGTTGGTCACTGTGCACCCTAGCCACACCGTGCCACTACTTGTTGAAAATCGTTCTACTTGCTAGTTGATAACTAGTATTCCCAGCCCATGGTTTCCCCCACTGACCAGTTTTGACTCGTGTTATGTGTATTCAACGTTGAACACACACTGTGAAATCCGTTTGGTCATGCTTTGTGACACATGCCTACTTCAGTTTGTTACTTTACATGGTTACCACACCATGTCATTACGTGTCGAAGGTATTTTTGCTTTCTTGTTGACAGCTAGTGTTCCCAAACCGTTGTTAGCTCCCTCTGACTATCTGTGACCCGTGTTGTGAGTTGTAAATGTTGACCACATGAAGTGAAATTCTTTGTTCATGGTCAGTGACATATGCATACTTTGGTTGGTCACTGTGCATTGTAGCCACACTGTGCCACTACATATTGAAGGTATTTGTACTTGCTAGTCGATAACTAGTACTCACAAACCATTATATTTGACCCTGACCATTTGTGACTCGTGTTATGGGTTGTCAAGGTTTACCACAAGTAGTGCCATTATTTTGTCATGGTCAGTGACATATGCCTAATTTGGTTGGTCATCGTGCATGGTATCCACACTGTGCCACAACAGATTGAAGCTCCTTTTGCTTCCTATTTGATACTTGGTGTTCCCGAACCATACTTTCCCCCTTTGACCATTTGTGAGCCGTATTACGAGTTATCAACGTTGACCACACATAGTAGATTTCTTTGGTCAAAAGCAGTACATATGCTTACTTTGGTCGGTCATTGTGCATGGTAGCCACACCATGCTACTACTGATTGAAGGGCGTTGTACTTGCTAGTTTAAAACTGATATCCCCCAACCACTATTCCCCTCCTGACCATTTGTGACTCATGTTTTGGTTGGTGAACGTTGACCATCCATAATGAAATTCTTTGGTCATGATCACTGATATATGCCTAGTTTATTTGCTTGGTGTGCATAGTAGCCACACCGTGCTACTACGTATTGAAGTTATTTGTCTTTTCTAGTCCATGCATAGGGTTCCCAAACCATTGTCTCTCCCTCTGATCATTTGTGACTCGTGTTATGAGTTTTCAATGTTGACCACGCATACTGGATTTTTTCGGTCATAATCAGTGACGTATTCATCCTTTGGTTGGTCACAGTGCACGCTAGCCAAACCGTGCCACTTCTTGTTGAGAATTTTTGTACTTGCTGGTTGACAACTAGTGTTCCCAATCCATTGCTTCCCCCTCTCACCATTTGTGACTCGTGTTATGGGTTTTCAATGTTGACCACACACTGTGAAATTTGTTTGGTCATGGTTAGTGACATATGCCTACTTTGGTTTGTCACTGTACATGGTTACCACGCCATGTCTCCACATATAAAAGGTATTTGTGCTTTCTGGTTAATAGCTATTGTTGCCAACCCATTGTTACCCCCCTTTGACTATACGTGACACCTGTTGTGAGTTGTCAACGCTGACCACATGAAGTGAAAGTTGTTGGTCATGGTCAGTGACATATGCATACTTTGGTTGGTCACTGTGCATGGTAGCCACGCTGTGCCACTACATATTGAAGGTATTTGTTCTTGCTACTCAAAAACTAGTATTCACAACCCATTGTCTTCCACTCTGACCATTTGTGACTTGTGTTATGAGCCGTCAAAGTTTACCACACTTATTGACATTATTGTCAATGCGCCGGATAGCAACGGTCTAGAAAACGGGTCCCGACATGGGAGGCCGCCAACCGCTCTTGGTATTGCAACCAAGATAACATATCACCCTTGAACGAGGGATCCACACTTTAGGTTCGTTTGGTTTGCAACCTGACGAAGTCCGCATGTTGGTCTTTTAGTGTCTACCTTTGGTTGGACACTCTGTGAGGAGTCTCAAAGGCAAGAACT
>SZWC01000408.1:422703-433845 GCA_023375785.1 Penium margaritaceum
CCCCCCCCCCCCCACGGTTTAGGCTCGAAGGTAGAGTTGAGGTATCACAACACGGCCGCCCCCCCCCCCTAACCCCCCAGGTCGCAAGCCTATTCTGTATTGCGCGTTGGAGGATTCAAACACAGGACCTACCACTCTAGAATCTAACTCTATAAACACTAAGCCAGCGTATATGGTGTTCATATGATGTCCAAATGACATTATAAGGGTTTTTATGGGTAAAGGGTATAAAATAAGGGGGTGTAAGATTAGAGGGTAGTTTTCAAAAGTATGAATGATAACAAATTTAGTTTAACCATACAAAGATTGAGGCAGACGGAATTTCAAATTTTGCAACTTTGAGCTTGAATAACCTCTCAACCATTGCTCCGATTTACCAGCCGTAAGAAGGAAAATAGACTACACAGAGTGAAACTCTTTTTATGATATTATGTGACACAAGCATACTTTGGTTGGTCATTGTGCATGGTAGCCACATCGTGCCACCGCTTATGGAAGGTCTTTGTACTTGCTAGTGGATACCGAGAATTTCCAAACCATTGTTTCTCCCTCTATCCATTTTTGACTTGTATTATGAGTTGTGAACGTTGACCACACACACTAAACTTCTTTGGTCATGACCAGTGATGTATGCCTACTTGGGTAGGTCGTTGTGCACGGTAGCCACACCGTGCCAATACATACAAAACATGTGTGCACTTGCTAGAAGATACATAGTATTTTGAAACCATGTTTTCCCCCTCTGACCATTTGTGACTCATGTTATGGGTTGCGAACGTTGACCACCCTTATTGAAATTCTTTGGTCATGGTTAGTGACATATGCCTAGTTTGGTTTGTCATTGTACGTGGTTACCACGCCGTGTCACTACGTATTGAAGGTTTTTGTGCTTTCTAGTTGATATCTAGTGTTCCAAAACCATTGTTTGCCCCCTCTGACTATCTGTGACCCGTGCTATGAGTTGTAAATGTTGACCACATGAAGTAAAATTCTTTGTTCATGGTCAGTGATATGTGCATACTTTGGTTGGTCACTGTGCATTGTAGCCACACTGTGCCACTACATATTGAAGGTATTTGTACTTGATAGTCAATAACTAGTATTCACAAACCATTATCTTCCACCCTGACCATTTGTGACTCGTGTTATGATTTGTCAGGGCTTACCACACTTAGTGCCATTATTTGGTCATCGTCAGTGACATATGCCTACCTTGGTTCGTCATTGTGCATGGTATCCACACCGTGCCACGACGTATTGAAGCTCCTTGTGCTTGCTATTTCATACTTGGTGTTCCCAAACCATTGTTTCCCCCTCTGATCATTTGTGACTCGTATTATGAGTTGTCAATGTTGACCACACACAGTGGATTTCTTTGGTCAAAGGAAGTGCATATGCCTACTCTAGTCGTTCATTGTGCATGGTAGCCACACCGTGCTTCTACTGACTGAAGTTCGTTGTACTTGCTAGTTGAGAACTGAGATTCCCATAGCATTGTTTCCTCCCCTAACCGTTTTTGACTCGTGTTATGGTTGGTCAACGTTCACCACCCATATTGAACTTCTCTCGTCATGGTCAGTGACATATGCCTAGTTTGTTTGTTTGGTGTGCATATTTGCCACACCGTGCCACTACGTATTGAAGTTCCTTGTCCTTTCTAGTCGATACATAGGGTTCCCAAACCATTGTCTCTCCCTCTGACCATTTGTGACTCGTGCTATGAGTTGTCAATGTTGACCACACATAATGGACTTCTTCATTCATAGTCAGTGACATATGTATCCTTTGGTTGGTCAGTGTGCACGCTAGCCACACCATGCCACTACTTGTTGAAAATATATCAAATTGCCAGTTGATAACTAGTATTCCCAAGCCATGGTTTCCCCCACTGACCATTTGTGACTCGTCTTCTGAGTTTTCAACGTTGACCACACACTATGAAATGCGTTTGGTCATGGTTTGTGACACATGCCTACTTTTGTTTGTTACTGTACATGGTTACCACGCTGTGTCATTACGTATCGATGGTCTTTGTGCCTTGTTGTTGACAGCTAGTGTTCCCAAACCATTCTTAGCCCCCTCAGACTATCTGTGACCCGTGTTGTGAGTTGTAAATGTTGACCAAATGAAGTGAAATTATTTGTTCGTGGTCAGTGACATATGCATACTTTGGTTGGGCACTGTGCATTGTAGCCACACTGTGCCACTACATATTAAATGTATTTGTACTTGCTAGTCGACAACTTGTATTCACAAACCATTATCTTCCACCGTGACCATTTGTGACTTGTGTTATGAGTTGTCAAGGTTTACCACACATACTGCCATTATTTGGTAATGGTCAGTGACAGATGCCTACTTTGGCTGGTCATCGTGCATGGTACCCACATTGTGCCACAACGTATCGAAGCTCCTTGTGCTTGCTATTTGATACTCGGTGTTCCCAACCAATTGTTTTGCCCTCTCACCATTTGTGACTCGTATTATGCGTTGTCAAGGTTGACCACACACAGCGGATTTCTTTGGTCAAAGGCAGTACATATGCCTATTTTGGTCGGTCATTGTGCATGGTAGCCACACCGTGCTACTACTGACTGAAGGTCGTTGTTCTTACTAGTTGAAAACTGATATTCTCATAGCATTGTTTCCTCCCCTGACCGTTTGTGACTCGTGTTATGGTTGGTCAACGTTGACCAACAATATTGAAATTATCTGCTCATGGTCAGTGACATATTCCTAGTTTGGTTGTTTGGTTTGCATAATAGCCACACCGTGCCACTACGTATTGAAGTTATTTGTCCATTATAGTTGATACATAGGGTTCCCAAACCATTGTCTCTCCCTCTGACCATTTGTGACCTGCGGTATGAGTTTTCAACGTTGACCAGACACTGTGAAATCTGTTTGGTCATGGGTTGTGACACATGCCTTCTTTGGCTTGTCATTACGTATCAAAGGTCTTTGTGCTTTCTTGTTGACAGCTAGTGTTCCCAAACCATTGTTACCCCCTTTGACTATAAGTGACTCGTGTTGTGAGTTGTAAATGTTGACCACATGTAGTGAAATTCTTTGTTCATGGTCAGTGACATATGCATGCTTTGGTTGGTCACTGTGCATTGTAGCCACACTGTGCCACTACATACTGAATGTACTTGCACTTGCTAGTCGATAACTGGTATTTAGAAACCATTATATTCCACTGTGAACATTTGTGACTCGTGTTATGAGTTGTCAAGGTTTACCACACTGCCATTATTTGGCCATGGTCACTGACATATGCCTTCTTTGGTTTGTCATCGTGCATGGTATCCACACTGTGCCACAACGTATTGAAGCTCCTTGTGCTTACCTTTAGATTCTTGGTGTTCCCAACCCATTGTTTCCACATCTAACCATTTGTGACTCGTATTATGAGTTCTCAATAGTGACCACACACAGCAGATTTCTTTGTTCAAAGGCAGTACATATGCCTACTTTGGTCGTTCACTCTGCATGGTAGCCACACCGTGCTACTACTGACTGAAGGTCCTTGTACTTGCTAGTTGAGAACTGATATTCCCATAGCATTGTTTCCTCCCATGACCGTTTTTGACTCGTGTTATGGTTGGTCAACGTTGACCACCCATATTGAAATTCTCTCATCATGGTCAGTGACATATGCCTAGTTTGGTTGTTTGGTGTGCATATTAGCCACACCGTGCCACTACGTATTGAAGTTCCTTGTTCTTTCTAGTCGATACAAAGAGTTCGCAAACCATTGTATCTCCCTCTCAGCATTTGTGACTCGTGTTATGAGTTGNCATTGTTTCCTCCCCTGACCGTTTTTGACTCGTGTTATGGTTGGTCAACGTTGACCACCCATATTGAAATTCTCTCATCATGGTCAGTGACATATGCCTAGTTTGGTTGTTTGGTGTGCATATTAGCCACACCGTGCCACTACGTATTGAAGTTCCTTGTTCTTTCTAGTCGATACAAAGAGTTCGCAAACCATTGTATCTCCCTCTCAGCATTTGTGACTCGTGTTATGAGTTGTCAGTGCTGGACACATGTAATGGACTTTGTCGGTCATAGTCTGTGACATATGCATCATTTGGTCGGTCACTATGCACGCTAGCCATACCGTGCCACTACGTGTTGAATTCTTTCTACTTACTAGTTCATAACTAGTGTTCGTAACCCATGGTTTCCCCCACTGACCATTTTCCACTCATGTTATGAGTTTTCAACGTTCACCACACACTGTGAAATCCGTTTGTTCATGGTTTGTCACACATGCATACGTTGGTTTGTCACTTTACATGGTTACCACGCTGTGTCATTATGTATCGAAGGTCTTTGTGCTTTCTTGTTGACAGCTAGTGTTCCCAAACCATTGTTAGCCCCCTCTGACTAACTGTGACCCGTGTTGTGAGTTGTAAATGTTGACCACATGAAGTGAAATTCTTTGTTCATGGTCAGTGTCATATGCATATTTGGGTGGTCAATGTGCATTGTAGCCATATTGTGCCACTACGTATTGAATGTATTTGTACTTGCTAGTTGATAACTAGTATTCACAAATCATTATCTTCCACCCTGACCATTTCTGACTCGTGTTGTGAGTTGTCAAGGTTTACAACAATTAGTGCCATTGTTTGGTCATGGTCATTGACATAAGCCTACTTTGGTTGGTCATTGTACATGGTATCCACACTGTGTCACAACGTATGGAAGCTCCTTGTGCTTGCTATTTCATACATGGTCTTCCCAAACCATTGTTTCCGCCTCTGAAAATTTGTGACTCCTATTATGAGTTGTCAACGTTGACTACACACAGCGAGTTTCTTTGGTCAAAGGCAGTACATATGCCTACTTTGGTCGGTCATTGTGCATGGTAGCCACACCGTTCTACTACTGACTGAAGGTCATTGTACTTGCTAGTTGAGAACTGATATTCCCATAGCATTGTTTCCTCCCCTGACCGTCTGTGACTTGTGTTATGGTTGGTCAACGTTGACCACCCATGTTGAAATTCTTTGGTCATGGTCTATGACATATGCCTACCTTGGTTGTTTGGTGTGCATATTAACCACACCGTCCCACTACGTATTGAAGTTCTTTGTCCTTTTTAGTTGATACATAGGGTTGCAAAACCATTGTCTCTCCCTCTGACCATTTGTGACTCGTGTTATGAGTTGTCAATGTTCACCACAAATAGTGGACTTCTTCGGTTATAGTCAGTGACATGTGCATCCTTTGGTTGGTCAATGTGCATGCTAGCCACACCGTGCCACTACTTGTCGAAAATATTTCTACTTGCTAGTTGATAACTAGTGTTCCCAACCCATGGTTTCCCCCACTGACCATTTGCGACTCGTGTTATGAGTTTTTAACGTTGACCACACACTGTGAAATCTATTAGGTCATGGTTTGTGACACATGCCTACTTTGGTTTGTCATGGTATATGGTTACCACGCCGTGTGATACCCCCAATTCTGCCGCGCACAATGCTACTTCTGTGCTTTCTAGCTCCGCGTTTGCTCTGCTCCGCGATTTTGCCGTTCCGCAATTCTGTTGGTCACTCCTCCGCTACTTCTCCTGGACTTCCGCGGATGCTTCGCACCGTATGGGTCCCAGTCGTAGGCAGTGCTCCGTGGCTCCCTCCTTGCCAGCACGAGATTCCGCCACCTCGGGGCCTCTGACTCCTTTGCCCGCGGAACCCCGTTCCGCGGTCGTGTGCAAGGCCGCAGAGTTTTCAACAGCACTCCTTGCCCAACTTGTGTTCCCTGGTGACAACAGCACTCAGCGGTATCTTGGATTGCTCTCAGGAGGGGTGGATTGAGCAGTAAGCTCCGCGCGCACCTAGTGGATGTGAATTCGTCCTCCGCAGAACATCTCCGCGGAGAGCACGGTTGCCAGTTCCACAACTGGTGCGGATCTTAGAGGGTGGAGCGTGGGTGTGAATTAAGACCAGCACTCGCGCAAATTGATGACATAGAAGGACTCTTGAGCTCATGAGCGGGAGATAGACTTGCATTAACTCAAGTCACAAGAGGCCAGACAAAGGGGAGGCAAGTTTGGTCATCGGCCAGATCACACTAGTCCCTCCGTTACACTACTACTTTATATCCATCAAAGCTAGCTCTCTAAGACACCTCCCATCACTCCTTCCCTTATTTCGGACTTCACGCGACGCACTACACGCACCGCGGGTCTCGTCCTTGACACACACACACTTTCACTTCTACTTTCCTTGTTCTGCTACTACATCTTCCTCTAGTCCGCGGCTTGGACGCTCGCGGTCTTGTGTTCTTCCTTGAATCTTTGTCTTCGCGCGGTGCATCCTCCCGGTCCTTCTGCTTGATTATCGCTGCCCTTCTTGAGCTCTCATTGGTCGAGCTTCCCTTCGACGTCTGGTCCTGCCGTCGTGCATTTCTGCACGTCCGCCGCTTCAGCTTCTTTGCGGCTCGACCCATGTTCCCTTCTCACTGTGGATTCTCATCCTACTCTTTCTCTCTTTCCTCTTCTTCCGCGGCCATTTTGCCTCCTGGCGGCAACGTTTCCCGCCTCTTCTCCCCGTTTGCTTCTAGATTCCGCGCCACCCTACGCTCTACCGCAATTCTATTGCGGGAGCCAGCATGCCTTGCACGTTTTCTGACACTCAGCGGTTCCCGTGTTATCCTCCTCCGCGGATTTCTGGCCGCGAAAGCCTCGTTCCGCGGATCTGTGGATGGCATTGATTTTCCCCTCCTCGGATCCATCTCTTCTTCAGCGGATATGCGGTGGATCCCTGCCTGACACTTACACGTACTTACATGCACTTACATACACTCATACGCACTTACACACACTTACACGTACTTACACGCACTAAAGCACACTTGCACGCAGTTACACACACTTACACGCACTTACACGCACTTATATGTAATTACACAAACTTCCACACACTTACACGCACGTACAAGCACTTACAAGAACTTAAACTCACTTAAGCGCACTTACACACACTTACGCGCACTTACATGCACTTACCCGCACTAACACAAACTTACACACACTTACACACACTTACACACACTTACACGCACTTACGCGTACTTACACGCACTTACATGTACTTACACGCAGTTAATTGCACTTACACGCACTTACACGCACTTACACGCACTTACACAAACTTACATGCACTTACACGTACTTACACGTACATACACGCACTTATAATCACTTACATGCACTTACACGCTCTTACATGCACTTATACGCACTTACACGCACTTATACGCAATTACACGCAGTTACACGCACTTACATGCACTTACACACACTTACACGCAGTTACACGCACTTGCACATAGGTACACATACTTACACGCACTTACACATACTTACACACACTTACAAGCACTTACACGTACGTGCACGCACTTACACCCACTTACAAGCAGTTACGCGCACTTACACGTACTTACATGCACTTACACACACTTACATGCAATTACACGTACTTACACATACTTACAAGCACTTACACACACTTACACGCACTTACACGTACTTATACCCACTTATACGTACTTACACGCACATACATGCACTTACACGTACTTACATGCACTTACACGCACTTACATACAATTACACGCACTTACATGCACTTACACGTACTTATACGCACTTACACGCTTTTACATGCACTTACATGCACTGACACGCACTTACACACACTTACATGCACTTATAGGTACTTATACACACTTACACACACTTATACACACTTACACGCACTTACACACACTTACACATACTCACACACACTTACACGTACTTACATGCAATTACATGCACATACACGCACTTACACACACTTACAGGCACTTACAGGCACTTACACGCACTTATACGCACTTACATGCACTTACACACACTTACATGCAGTTACACGTAATTACACGTACTTACACACACTTACAAGCACTTACATGTACTTATACGCACTTACACGCACTTTCAAGTAGTTACATGCACTTACATGTACTTACCCACACTTACACGCACTTACACGCAGTTACACACACTTACACGTACTTATATGCACTTACACGCACGTACACACACTTACACACATTTATACACACGACGATGCACTCACACGCACTTACATGTACTTACTCACACTTACTCGCACTTACATGCACTTACATGAACTTACATGCACTTGTACGTACTTACACGCACTTACACGCACTTACACACACTTACAGGCACTTACATGCACTTACATCCACTTACATGCACCGACAAGCACTTTTACGCACTTACACGCACTTACATGCACTTATATGCACGTATACGTACTTACATGTAGTTACACGCAGTTACACGCAGTTATACATACGTATACAATTTTACGTGCACTTACACGCACTTACACGCACTTAGACACACTTACACACACGTATACGCACTTACATGCACTTACACGCATTTACATGCACTAACATGCAATTACACGCACTTACATGCAGTTACACGCACTTACACGCACATACACACACCTACACACACTTATACCCACTTAAACGCACTTACATGTACTTACACAGTGTTCTACACACTTACATCCACTTACACGCACTTCCACATACTTACACACACTTATATGCACTTACATGTACTTACATGCACTTACGCGCACTTACACACACTTACGCGTACATGCACGCACTTACACGCACTTACATGCACTTACACGCACTTACATAAACGTAAACACAGTAACAGGCACTTACACACACTTACACGCACTTACACGCACTTACACGCAGTTACACGCACTTACACCCACTTACGTGTGAGTGCGTGTAAGTGCGTGTAAGTGCATGTAAGTACGTGTAAGTGCGTGTAAGTGTGTGTAAGTGCGTGTAAGTGCATGTAAGTGTGTATAAGTGCATGTAAGTGTGTGTAAGTACGTGTAAGTGTGTGTAAGTGCATGTAAGTGTGTATAAGTGCGTGTAAGTGCGTGTAAGTACGTGTAAGTATGTGTATGTTATTCTAAGTGCTTGTAAGTGCGTGTAATTGGGTATTCATGTGTATAAGTGCATGTAAGTGCGTGTAAGTGAGTGTAAGTGCGTGCAAGTGCTTGTAAGTGCATGTAAGTATGTGTAAGTGTGTGTAAGTGCATGTAAGTGCGTGTAAGTACGTGTAAGTGCATGTATGTGCATGTAAGTGCGTGTGAGTGTGTGTACTTACGTGTAAGTACGTGTAAGTGCGTGTAAGTGCGTATAAGTGCATGTAAGTATGTATAAGTACGTGTAAGTGCATATAAGTGTGAGTAAGTGCATGTAACAGTGTGTTACTACGTGTAATTACGTGTAAGTACATGTAAGTACGTATAAGTGCGTGTATGTGCATGTAACTGCGTGTAAGTGTGTGTAAGTATGGGTGAGTACGTGTAAGTGTGTGTATGTGCATGTAAGTGCGTGTGAGTATGTGTAAGTGCGTGTAAGTACGTGTAAGTG
The DNA here is from genome assembly GCA_023375785.1 of Penium margaritaceum. Classification (NCBI taxonomy): domain Eukaryota; kingdom Viridiplantae; phylum Streptophyta; class Zygnematophyceae; order Desmidiales; family Peniaceae; genus Penium; species Penium margaritaceum. The sequence goes on from SZWC01000408.1 coordinate 432,211, forward strand.
CGTGTAACTGCGTGTAAGTGTGTATAAGTGCATGTAAGTGCGTGTGAGTGCATGTAAGTGGGTATAAGTGGTGCAAGTGAGTGTAAGTGTGTGTAAGTACGTGTAAGTGCATGTAAGTGTTCGTAAGTACGTGTAATTGCGTGTAAGTACGTGTAAGTGCGTGTACGTTTGTGTAAGTACGTGTACGTGTCTGTAAGTGCAATTAACTGCATGTAAGTGCATGTAAGTGCGTATAATAGTGTGTAAGTTTGTGTAAGTGCGTGTAAGTGCGTATAAGTGCACGCAAGTGCGTGTAAGTGCATGTAAGTGCGTGTAAGTATGTATAAGTGCATGTAAGTGTGTGTAAGTGTGTGTACATACGTGTAAGTGCGTGTAAGTGCGTGTAAGTACGTGTAAGTGGGTTTTAGTTCATGTAAGTGCGTGTAAGTATGTGTAAGTGTTTGTAAGTACGTGTAAGTGTGTGTAAGTGCGTGTAAGTACGTGTACGTGCGTACAAGTACGTATAAGTGCGTGTAAGTATGTGTAAGTGCATGTAAGAACGCATAAGTACGTGTAAGTGTGTGAAAGTGCGTGTAAGTGCGTGTAAGTGCGTGTAAGTGCGTGTAAGTGCGTGTAAGTATGTGTAAGTGCGTGTAATTGCGTGTAAGTGCGTGTAAGTGCATGCAAGTACGTGTAACTCTGTGTAAGTACGTTAAAGTGTATATAAGTATGTGTAAGTGTGTGTGTGTGTGTGTGTGTTTACTTTAGTACATGTAACTGCGTGAAAGTGGGTGTAAGTGCATGTAAGTTCTTGTAAGTGCGTGTAAGTACGTTTAAGTGGGTGTAAGTGCGTGTAAGTGCGCGTAAGTACGTGTAAGTGCATGTAAGTGTATGTAAGTGTGTGTAAGTGCATACAAGTGCGTGTAAGTGCGTGTAAGTGTGTGTAACTGCGTGTAAGTATGTGTAAGTGTGCACAAGTGTGTACAAGTGCGTGTAAGTGCGTGGAAGTGCGTGTAAGAGCGTCTAAGTGCATGTAAGTGCATGGAACACTGTGTAAGGACGTGTTAGTGTGTGTAAGTGCGTATAAGTACACGTAAGTGTGTGTATGTGCGTATAAGTGCGTGTAACTTTTTGTAAGTGCGTGTAATTGTGTGCAAGTGCATGTTAATGCGTGTAAGTGCGTGTAAGTGCGTATAAGTGCGTGTAAGTACATGTTAGTACGTGTAACTGCGTGTAACTACGTGGAACAAGGAACAAGGCACAAGGCACAAGGAACAAGGAACAAGGCACAAGGCACAAGGCACAAGGAAGAAGGCACAAGGCACCAGGAACAAGGAACAAGGCACAAGGCACAAGGCACAAGGAAGAAGGCACAAGGCACAAGGCACAAGGCACAAGGCACGAGGCACAAGGCACAAGGCACAAGGCACAAGACACAAGGCACAAGGCACAAGGCACAAGGCAAAAGGCACAAGGCACAAGGCACAAGGCACAATGCACAAGGCACAAGGCACAAGGCACAAGGCGCAAGGCACAAGGCACAAGGCACAAGGCACAAGACACAAGGCACAAGGCACAAGGCACAAGGCAAAAGGCACAAGGCACAAGGCACAAGGCACAAGACACAAGGCACAAGGCACAAGGCACAAGGCACAA
>SZWC01000409.1:0-27523 GCA_023375785.1 Penium margaritaceum
CCAGGTGGAGGAAAGGGGGACATGGACTGCACGAGGACATGCGGACACCACCACACCATCCATGGCACACTAGCACTCACAAGGGTGTTTGGGCTTGCACTGCGACAGCACAAGGTAGAGCCCTCCGGAATGTTGACACGGCGCACATGCACATGCACACAGCCAAGTGCATTTCATGAGATTGGAATGGGCATGAGTGTGTGGTGGGATCCATGAGACCACGCATGGATTCATTCCTGGTCAAACAAGCCAAATGGAAATGGGGGGTCGCACATCTGTGGAGCAGCACGACTCGTGCTGTACTCATCGTCCAATGGGGTGAGCGGAAAGTTCCAACACTTCTCCCCAGCGCTTCTTCCCGGCAGGAGAGGCACAGCCCAGCACGGAAGCAGTGTCGTGACTCTGAGAGCACCTGAGAGCACCTGGGAAGGGTGGGTGAAGTAGTTTCCCCCACCCTTCCCAGGGTTGAGATGGGTGAAGTAGTTTCTACACTGCAGGGAGTGCCAATCGCGAACCGAAACAGGACTCCTCACCTCCAACGGCGAACACGCATGAAAGCGCGAGGAGGAGAGTGACGGTAGAGACTGTGCGCGCCATGGCTGGTCCTGCGGGTGCCTGGAGATGACTTTAGCGTAGAAGTGAACGAGATAGGTGAGCTGCATGTGAGGTCGAAAAGTGATGAGTTATAGACGGAGGTGGTCAGGACGGGCTTCAATGTCGAACCGCGATTGGTCTCTTCGGCAAACCGAACCAACATCTCTTCTCCATCTTTCCTGGAAAGGCGACGAGTTCTCTTACCATTCGCGCAGGTGGGCAGCTGATAGGCGCGGCTCCCTCGACCAGACTGATCGACCACGAGTGATCTGCGATCAATGGGGTCCACGTTGTCTGGAAGGATCGTCGTTCTGTCGCCAACACCTTCAGCCGCGGGTCGAAGGGCAGCATTCGGGAATGGTCTATTCGGCAGATGCATCGCGTGATCGTTGTTTTTGCCTCCGACCACGGAAGCATCCGCGGAGGAGCCAACGTGAGCCAACGTGAGCCAACACATGTCGGGCCGACCGCGGCCGTCACACTAACGTGTGTGTGACGGCCACAGTCGGCCGAGTGAGGCAGCGGCCGGCTGGGGCCGTCGGCCGCTACGATCGGCGGATCTTCGTGCCATCTGAGTTTCGGAAGTTTATATCGAACCGAGAGGATGACTCTTGTCACGGAACGACCAAGGCCTCCACCCGGGCACGCGCAAGAACAGACGCTACCACAGAGAAGGAAAGATGACCGAAAACAGCGCTGCTGACATCCAGAAACAAGTGCCACGGCCACAAAGTACCCGCAGGTGATCCCAAACGAGGGGAAAATTATTAGTTTCGGACAGCCAAACTAGTTGGACAGACTCGCTGCTCTTAGGGTGCATGTGTCCGGACATGTTCCCGAACAGGCTTGGCGGCCTTTTCGATTGTGAATCGATGGTCCAAATCGCTCCAAGAAAACACAATCTAAACAATTCAGCTCTGGCCAGTCATTTCATTCACCGACCGAGTAAACCAGCAGCCCAAATTCGACGTTGGACAACTACTCGGGACACTCGTCTGACCCTGAATCCAAGCCTTTGTCGTCTTTTTTAGTAACTTCAATGCGTTTTGGAACTCTCGAATCACATTCTTGTATCGATTGAACCTGTTGAGACCGTCGATCGAGTACTGTTAATGGACTACCCTCGGCTTAATCTCAGGCGCAGGCATGGATCCGCCTCGATTGGTTTTTGTTTTCTAACTAGGGAGCAGTTTCCAGCCGTCACCAAGGCTTCACCAAAAATAGAAGGAGAACGCGAACCAACATGAAACCGCGGAAAAATCCACCACGATCGGCGGTATGGCGCAAGCCCCCTTCGGGCCGGGGATCGCGACAAAACGCGTGCAAAAGTCGCGTCGATATATCACAACTTGACAAAAACGCCAACACGTTGCAAGCACTTCATGTCTTGTCATGCACAGCCCTGCATAGAGCAGATAGGTTACGCGGAACATAGGCCGCGCCTGGAAACTCCCGACTAAGCTCATCGAATGAGGAAAAATCCAAAAGTTCGGACAGCCAGCCTGTGTGCACGAATGTGGACAGCCTACCAGTATGAACGAGTCGATGCCCTATGTTCGAACATCAGGTATCCGGATAGCTTCTAAACTACAATCGACGGATAGATTCCCTCCGATCTAGCACACCCCGTAGAAACTAGTTCTCATTTTCCGTTATATTCATGCGCTGAATAAGTCTGACGGTTCGTATCGCAAGTCGGATGCCGTTCATCAATCGTCTTGAATTTGGATCGTACTTCGGACAGACGTACGGAAGGTGTGTCCGAAGTACGGTCAGAATTCAGGATGATCGAGGTACAGGGGTCCGCCTTGCAATCCGAACCGTCCGTGTTATTCAATGCATGGATGTAACGAACAAGTAAAACTCGTTTCTATGCACTGTTTTCAATCTGACCGATATTGACCGCCGATCCTCGTGGCCTAAGCTCAGAAGCTATCCGGATCCATGAAGTGCGAACGCAGGGCACCGAGTCGTTCATACGAATAGGTTGTCCATATTTGTGCACTCAAATAGACTGTCCGAAGTTTTCGAATTTTCCTTATTCGATGAGCTTAGTCGGGAGTTTCCAGCCGTGGCCATAGATGACCATTTTATTCGTTCTCTGGGGCCAATGCTCATTTCTGTTACGTAGGTCAGGTGTTATTCAACCAGATCATAAGGATATGGTAGTCGTGAAGTTGAAAAGGGCAAACTTGTCCCAGCGACGACCTGACCAGTCACCATGACTGGTTACGATGAGGACGGCAGGTATCTATGACAAGAGCCAGATCCAAAAGCTAGTTTTCCACATACATGACGGTAAAAGATGACCGATAGATTGATCTGGCCGGCTAATATGACCTAAGCCATACTCTGATGGAACATAAGAGCCCACAGCTATAGGCAGCAGTGACAGCGTGATTACAACGGGCGCGCTGTTTCTGAAACTTTTCAAATACACTTTATTCTCTCATCCAGTTGTCATCAACTCATTAGCATCAACCATGGTATAGAGAACAGGTCCTCTGATCAAACTAGAGGGGAGAAAAGACGGTCAGCACCATCCGCAAAAAAATTGGAACTCTAAAGAGGTGAGACGGCCAATCGAGCATGGGCGTGAAATTGACCGCCCGACCGTTCAGGTCGGCGTACGGTGTCGACCACCACTACCAGGGCGGAGCTTACGGTAGGTTAGGAAACGAGGTAGCCTTAAATACTCTTCCTCCAAACAGACCCGGCGCATAAGCTACAAACAAGGCCCAAACCAGGATTATCTGGTCAATTCATCCAATTAAAAAATCGGAAGGGCCAATTAAATATCTCAATTTCAAACTTGTTTTAATTATTTTCAATATCTTATAGATGTTAGAGTTTTTCTACAAATTTCAAAGCAAAGCTAGGGCATGCTCAAGGTAAAATGCATAGAATGAGCACGACACATGTTAAGTCGCAATGTTATGAGCGGATGCCAAAACTCTTCAACAGAATGTGGAGTATTTTTTGCAAATATTGAGGACGTTTTNGACCGCCGATCCTCGTGGCCTAAGCTCAGAAGCTATCCGGATCCATGAAGTGCGAACGCAGGGCACCGAGTCGTTCATACGAATAGGTTGTCCATATTTGTGCACTCAAATAGACTGTCCGAAGTTTTCGAATTTTCCTTATTCGATGAGCTTAGTCGGGAGTTTCCAGCCGTGGCCATAGATGACCATTTTATTCGTTCTCTGGGGCCAATGCTCATTTATGTTACGTAGGTCAGGTGTTGTTCAACCAGATCATAAGGATATGGTAGTCGTGAAATTAAAAAGGGCAAACTTGTCCCAGCGACGACCTGACCAGTCACCATGACTGGTTACGATGAGGACGGCAGGTATCTATGACAAGAGCCAGATCCAAAAGCTAGTTTTCCACATACATGACGATAAACGATGACCGATAGATTGATCTGGCCGGCTAATATGACCTAAGCCATACTCTGATGGAACATAAGAGCCCACAGCTATAGGCAGCAGTGACAGCGTGATTACAACGGGCGCGCTGTTTCTGAAACTTTTCAAATACACTTTATTCTCTCGTCGAGTTGTCATCAACTCATTAGCATCAACCATGGTATAGAGAACAGGTCCTCTGATCAAACTAGAGGGGAGAAAAGACGGTCAGCACCATCAGCAAAAAATTTGGAACTCTAAAGAGGTGAGACGGCCAATCGAGCATGGGCGTGAAATTGACCGCCCGACCGTTCAGGTCGGCGTACGGTGTCGACCACCACTACCAGGGCGGAGCTTACGGTAGGTTAGGAAACGAGGTAGCCTTAAATACTCTTCCTCCAAACAGACCCGGCGCATAAGCTACAAACAAGGCCCAAACCAGGATTATCTGGTCAATTTATCCAATTAAAAAATCGGAAGGGCCAATTAAAAATCTCAATTTCAAACTTGTTTTAATTATTTCCAATATTTTATAGATATTAGAGTTTTTCTACAAATTTCAAAGCAAAGCTAGGGCATGCTCAAGGTAAAATGCATAGAATGAGCACGACACATGTTAAGTCGCAATGTTATGAGCGGATGCCAAAACTCTTCAACAGAATGTGGAGTATTTTTTGCAAATATTGAGGACGTTTTTAAATTGTGAAGTTGACTATAGATTAACCACATTCTATTGTAACATGAATAAGGAACGTGATGCTTTTACCCACCATTCGTAAATGTGATGAAAGTTGTCAAGCTTCTTCATAACAGAACAACCCTGGTTGGGGAATTTCGCCAACATTCCCTCGTTTCGATAGATATTTTTTAATAGACTCAAAATGGGCTACGAATGTATTCACAAAAGAACCAACTCGTTCAGTTGAGGAACTCGTGTATGTCAAGGAAGCAACAGTCTCCCCCCATTCAGCAACGACCCTCTAGCTTGTGACACACCCAAGGTCGTTTTCAACTAGAGTATCCTTTAATCATTTGATCAACATCTCGTACGTTGTCACAAGGCTCCCAAAAGTTTTGTGCTGAGTCTTAACCTTGAGATTTGAGATTAAACCTGNATTGAGGAACTCGTGTATGTCAAGGAAGCAACAGTCTCCCCCCATTCAGCAACGACCCTCTAGCTTGTGACACACCCAAGGTCGTTTTCAACTAGAGTATCCTTTAATCATTTGATCAACATCTCGTACGTTGTCACAAGGCTCCCAAAAGTTTTGTGCTGAGTCTTAACCTTGAGATTTGAGATTAAACCTGATCGCATTTATGTTCCTATGGTGTACGAGTATGACTTCGGTCTTATCCTTCGCATCCTTGTGGAGGACAAGATGGCTGACATGCAAAATCGAATGAATGGACATGCTTTTGGACAAGCAAAATTGGGGACGACACGAGACCACATTGCTTCAGTCGTGAACAGTCCTATCCAATTTGGCTTTATTGTTTTGTAGTCCAACCCTTCCAAGTTGTTGTTCGCATTTTTCCAGATGTTGTGGTCATTGCCTCAAAAGTGAATCTCTGCCCGATGACCTTCCGCTGCCACTTTCATTGCACTTAAAGTCTTTGAGGGCATTTTCCGTGTTTCTTGCCATATTTTACAAAAATGTTTCAATTGGATGTCCACCACGGGCATGTTATTTGGACTTTGCAAAGCAACCAAAGTTTGTTGTAGACAACTTTGAACGATACTATTTGTGTTGTTACACATATTGCAAAGGTAGATACGAGCTTAGCAATGAATAACTTGATTGCGTGGGCCCTGCCACGTGGTCTATAGAGATTCCAAAGCAGATGCTTGAGCTTTCTTTTGGCTCGCTCCACTAATCCCGCAGTCTTAGGGTGGAAGGCTCACAAGTGGTGCATCTGATTCTCGTAGCGAATCATGAGTTCCCCAAGAACCGAACCTGCAATTGCGCGCACTAATGATGGAGGAGGGGACTACGTGTAGTCGAGTGACACGAAAGAACATACACATTGCTCCCTCCATCGTGACAATGGTGGTCAGCGAGGTGATGTATTGGATAAGTGTTCAACAACCCCTTCAGTATCTGGCAAGAAATGTTACAAAGTCAATGGATATCATTTGATTATAGCCTGGTCTACACCAATGGGTTTGGTTCGTCCTGACTTGTCTTACTCATAAGCGTCACATGTGGTTTGAGACTTTGTTTTGCATCATCTGCCACCGGAAGCACTACACAATTTCGTGGAGCATTTGTTCTTGCCAAAGTGTCCAACAAGACAAATGTCGTTGCACCCCTCAAATAACATCCTTTACATCTCGTCGTCCTATGGCACAAAAACCCGATGAGCAAATTGCTAGTACGGGGCGTTGAACCGGATTTTTTTTCGTGGCCACCAAGTTACTCATAGCCACATGTGAAAACTCACTCAATGTATGTATCTTAGTTATTTAAGGAGAGGCTGATCTTGCCTGTCATGTCATCAGCAAACGTCTAGTAGATTCATTTTCTTCGATCAGTGTTCAATGTCATTGTCAAAAGTAAAATTGAGGGAAGTGAGAGAATCAATCCATCAAGATTTTTAGCTCGTAATTAAGTGACTCTTGTGATGTGCAAGGGCATGGTGGCGAGCACAGGCAAGACACTCCATAAATCCCTCGAAGCACGCCAAGTCTTGAACGCATGTGCGGCAACTAACGTTTCTGTTTGTGTAGTTTGTGTGATATGCACACAACTGACTATTCTCCACATTTTTGTGTGATAGCCAAGGAGCTCTAACACACGATCAGACATGTCAATTTTCATTATGTAGTCGACCATTTTCCCCACCAATCGTAAGGTTGGTACGAAGGTCAGAGTGTTTTTTACAGAGATGATCAATTCGTGTTCAGTGCCTGTTAGTTGACTTTGTCACATTGGACAAAGGCATTGAAACTCTTGAGTGTCCATTAACAAATGAGTTGTAGTATGGCTCTCGCTTAACTAACAAGGGGCTGACCTCGACCAACAAGTATTTGATGGACGATTTCTACCAGGTTCATTTTCTCGAATCCGCATTTGATACAATGGTGGACTTTCACTTTGATGGACTCCACACATCGCGTCTCTCCATAGCTCAAACTCAATTGAGTCTTGAGGCTTTTTAGAATGTGGTGGTCAGTGCAGACAAGAGACCGTCTAGATCCCTTATTGCACAATCATGTCCTGAACACATGCACCATTGATGAAATCATTTTCTCGCTCATTGCATGTCTCATTCTGTTTCCGTGCAACTCACATCAGCTGCACACGACTGGTGATTTGTTAGTCATTGTATTCCAGCTGAGCACCTCTCAACGCATGATTGCACGTATCAGTCCCCACAACCAACATCTAACGTTGGACCGACCAATCGTAAGGCAAGCAGCAAGGTTGGACCACTTCTTCAACAAATGAACGCTTGTTGTTCACTACCTTCCCATCCCCACTTGTTTTCTTGATAACATCCAAAAGAGGCACAAAATCTTGTGTATCTATATATAAACAATAGAGCAAAAGTAATTGTAATCCCCCCCAGACTTAGGCGTCATAGTCTTTTGTTATGTTTTCCAATCAACGTCTATCGCCTCCTTTTTATCCATCGAGATCTAATGGATCGCAATGAATGAAACCATGAACTCTGATGATTTAGCCCCAAAAATGATCAACCTTCCTTTTTGTAAAATATCAAGATGTTTGAATCATGTTAATTTTCTCCTCTGAAATTCAGGTGAACACTAGGACAGAAACGAGGTGTATGAAAAAAAAATCAAGAAATGGCCAAAAGATGTTATTGTGTGCCACCATAAACATGGAAGAAGCAACATTGACACCAAACAAATTGACGTTATAACTCAAACTTTTGTGGCGGGCTCAGAAAACAATCTTCTTCAAATGCTTCACCTAGCAAATGTATCTGTCATTAACTACTCTACAAGTCAATTTTTGTAAAGTTAGAGTCCCCCCCTCTGAGTTGGTCAATAAGTTCATCACCGTGAGGGAGAAGGTAAAGGTTCTTGATGGTTACGTCATTGAGTGCTTGGAATTCCATCCACATGTTGGTGCATTTATGTATGATGAAGAGTGTCGCGTGTGGCGACGTGGATAGATGGAAAAATCCATAATCAATGATTATATCTTGCTATTACTTTCATTGTGTTATCTTGTTATTACTTATCTGGCTAGTCCCCTTGGCTCTCAATTTGCTGCTTGGTTTCAGCTTCGAAATAGGTGCTCAACTCAGTGCCAAAGAGGCATCTTTTAAGGTACTTTTTTGGGAATTTTTCCTTAGAAATCTTGAACACAAAAGGTCAAGGTTTCTACAGTGTCGTTGATGATGCTCACAAGTAAGTTGTCGGACTGTCGCTCCCTTTGCAAGGTTCCATGTTGATGAGCTACAAGATATCCAAATCATAAAGCTCGTTGATGTGGAAGTAAATTGGTTTACAATGCTGGTAGATATGCATTCGTCTATCAAAGGTTCTCCCTTGAAAAAAACCCCGCCGATATTCAAACCTAATTTCAAAACCATATCTTTCTTTGCAAAACTGTGACAAGATCTTGCATCAAGTAACACCGGCACTTTGTTTCATTCACACTACCTCTCAAAAGAATCACCAATTGATAGCCCTCTTATCCCTTGTGGAATGTTTGGATCTATGACCCATTGTCTTCGACATCTTGTGCCGTACATGTGGATGATCAGTCCACGAGCATTTCTCCAACAAGACACGAGCTTCATTGTTTCCTCATATTGTCTGCCATTTTCAAACTCTACTTTTCTTCACAACCTCTCCCCCCTTGTGCTTTGTTTTTCTCAACAACCTCAACAAAGTTGATTATATCCACGTTTCCATGATTCCAACACGGTCGCTCATCTTTATGCTAGGGAGTGTTAAATTCCACCCGCGTTAAGATTGTTAATGACTTGTTCTTCCCATATCGACCATAAGAGTTGTTGCTTTGAGATTTCCAGGAGTTGAGTTCTTGGAACTAATTGTTCCTATTGACACATGTGTTTCTTCAAGGTATTGTGGTCATTGTAGAATCTATCCGTTCTTGCCAAACATTGCCATGGCTAAATTAATGTTACATTTGAGGTCATTTTTATGATAGAAATTACCCTTTTGATTTATAATTTCAATTCTAACTGATTAGTCTGTTGTTGAACAAATGATGAATTTTTGTTGAATCAAATCTGAGTTTCACACGTAGAATCTCAAAACATGAGTTTCTCGGTTTTGTCATTTGTTTCATGCCCCACTTGGAATCTTTCAAGTCACGCCCGGTAGTGTCTTGGTTAGATTCTTCTCCATGAACATGACAAAAAATTAAGGAATGTTTTTAGAACTTATAAGAGTGTTTTAGACTACATAGTGGACTCCACACCACTCTTTCCGACGGAAAAATCTGGGTTTCAACAAGGATATAATCCCTGTTTCCTTGGACGAGCATTCAGGCCTTGAAAAAAAAACTGTCAAACAACGAGAATCAAGTTCTCCTTTCAATGTCCACCATGAATGTCGACGCCACTTGTCCACGTCTCGTCATGTCAAAATGATTTTTGGGATAATTGATGCATCCAGATGGGCCATTTCCTCCAAGAGACGTAGAAGGAGGGAGAAAACTCCCTCCTCTACCCTCTGTCTCCTGTTGCTGATCTGGCTGTTGGAGGCAGCTCCCCTACGCACTTTTATGGTGCACATGACTTCATAGGAGGGAGGGGGAGTGTGGGGACTCTCCCTTTACCTCCCCTTGGCATCGTTGGTACCGTGGATGACGAGCGGAGGAGGGGAGGGAGGGGAGGAGACGCTCTCCTCACCATCCTCTTGGCACCATAGGCGTCAAGGACAGGGAGGAGGGGAGATAATCTCCTCTCAATCGTCCTCCTTGGTACCACTGGTGCCATGGAAGAGTGGGGGAGATGGACTCCCATCCCTTTCCTCCCCTTCAGCATCGTTGATGGCATGGAAAAGGGAGAAGGAGGGAGTCCATCCCTGTCCTCCCCTTTGGCATCTTTGGTGCCGTAGGAGGGGGGGGGGACTCTCGTGCCTCTCCTATCCATCTATACTCTCGACACTATTGGAGGGAGGGGACAAGAGAAGCTCTTGTCCCTCTACTCCCCGTCATTACTGTGGAAATCAGGATGGGACAGGTGACGAGGGGGAAGTCCCTCATTCTCTCCCTTTCCCATGAAANGCTGATCTGGCTGTTGGAGGCAGCTCCCCTACGCACTTTTATGGTGCACATGACTTCATAGGAGGGAGGGGGAGTGTGGGGACTCTCCCTTTACCTCCCCTTGGCATCGTTGGTACCGTGGATGACGAGCGGAGGAGGGGAGGGAGGGGAGGAGACGCTCTCCTCACCATCCTCTTGGCACCATAGGCGTCAAGGACAGGGAGGAGGGGAGATAATCTCCTCTCAATCGTCCTCCTTGGTACCACCGGTGCCATGGAAGAGTGGGGGAGAAGGACTCCCGTACCTTTCCTCCCCTTCAGCATCGTTGATGGCATGGAAAAGGGAGAAGGAGGGAGTCCATCCCTGTCCTCCCCTTTGGCATCTTTGGTGCCGTAGGAGGGGGGGGGACTCTCGTGCCTCTCCTATCCATCTATACTCTCGACACTATTGGAGGGAGGGGACAAGAGAAGCTCTTGTCCCTCTACTCCCCGTCATTACTGTGGAAATCAGGATGGGACAGGTGACGAGGGGGAAGTCCCTCATTCTCTCCCTTTCCCATGAAATACGGATAGTAGAGGTATAGCCTAGGTGGACATGGAAGGTCTGATGAACCCTTAAGTGAGCATCTCGTCCAGTTGCATCTTGAGTTTGGCCAGCTTGTGATCTTTTTATCTGATATTTCCCTTTTACTCTTGGTCTTTAATTCAACTTTAAGTCTATCTTGTGATCAATGTTCCGCTCTCGAGGTAGCTCTTGGGGCAGATTGTTGGGTAAAACCCTTTGAAAATCCTCGATAAGTGTTACAAACTCCTCCAGTACGGTTGCAAATTTCTCAGGTGTTGAGGCCGATGTGATCACCTTGGTAGCTCTTATATCTTTCAATTTCCTAGCTTGATTTTGCACAAGCCACGCTTGAGATCCACGCATCAAGTACCTTATGGCCATGACTAAAGATGGTTTTTGGCTTTTTGTGGCTGTAGCAATTTCCTCCACTACTTCCCGAAACCGTCGTTTTGTTGTGGGGCGCTAGAGTAGATGCAATGTCAGCAATGTCAACGTAAAATGGACCACTGCATAGATGTGCTAGAGTAGATGTTGTTTCTGTCAGCAATGTCGACGTAAAATGGACCACTGCTATAGTCCACTTACGAATTATGTCGGTCCAGGAACTCTTGTCGAAGAATGATATTGTGGTCGTTGGTTGGGCAAGCTATCCAGATTTGTTACGTCATGAAAATCTCAGACTCATAGACGGAGCGGTTCACAAAGTCCACGGATCCCCAGTCGTCCGTCAATGGGTTTTTGCTTAAGCACACCTGGTTTCACCTAGAAACCTAGCTTCTAGACCACGTTGTTGTTTACAAATCTATGAGAAGCTGCTCTATCCAAAAGTTTCACTACTGTTCTACGACTCTTACAAATTGTTGATTGCATTCCTACCAGTATTGTCGGTTGGTCTTCGTCGTACCCCTCATTGAAAATTGCAATCTTAGGGACCCTCTTATATGGGGAGGTGATCCGCTTAAATGGGTGTTCGGTCGGCGCACAATTGTTCGACTGGATAGGAGCCTCGTCGGCTAATATTGTCCCTTGTCGTTCCCTAAGTCATCATTTTTCTTCTACGAATCCCCCTGTTTGGTTTCCTTATGTCATTTCGGATAGTGGTATGCAATATGATCGAGCTTCTCGCAAGTCGAGCAGAGCCATTCATCGCGATGATCGACATTGTCAATCTCCATTCAAGATGAGGTTTTTGTTGAATGTGACTCTTTTCCACCACAAAAAGAATTCAGGCTATGGAATCGCCATCCACCAAACTCCTGTATTGGATTGTTGTAGTTGGCATAATTGATGTAGCAAGCTGATGCCATCTTGGATGCAAAGAATGACAATTTCTTGACGAGTATCTCACTTGAGGCCGTCGTTGTTGTTGAATTATAGTTCATTCGGTCAAGGTCATTGCCAATGATGATTTTGCGAGAATGTTGAGTTTACTCCATCACGTTGAACTACTGACAGAGACATTGGAGTCTATACGACGCGTCACACATTCTGATCGACTTCTCAGAATGAGCAAAGGTAGTCCTCGCAAGTCGGTCCACGTTTCCAATGAGTTGAGATAGTCGTGTCATGTCAGTTTAATTTGCTTGATAGGTTGTACGCTTGTGGTAGATGATGTGAAAGCAGTTGCGTGACCTGCTAATTCGGCTCCGCCAGTCTCGTCCTGCCGCTGGATGGCCTTTAGATCGGACCGCCAACTAAAAGTCGTGCCACACAAAAGCGAGGCCGTGAGGCCAATTTTCTGCTTGTCGTTTTTAAGTTCAACAACAATGAAGTAAACGTCCAAACTTGTTAGCCACATCCCTCCCGTCGGTCCCTTGGAGTTCGCGGAATCGAACGGCTTGGAGAATGCCGGTCGACTTTGGGGTTCTGTCGAGAGTTGTAAATCTTTCTCGGTGAGCAATGCATTGTGCGTATGAGAAACCCAAAGCTCCTCCATCGCCATGTTGAGTTGCCAGAGTAAATGCGCATTAAGTCTTGTAAGTCTAGGCAGCTTTTAGTACAAAAACTTATTGATTCATGCTTGTCAGCCAATGCCTCCTATCTTGCCAGGTTTTGATCCAACGGGCAACAGCAGTGGCAAGGGATTTGTCGAGCCCGAGGGGCCCGCAACTGGGTTTGACCGTCGGGTTCGTTAGGGCTGTACCATTCATTGTAAAAGCTGATGTTGCTGTCTAGTTTACCTGAAGAGCGTCATTGTTTTCCTGTTGCAGATCCTCTATAACAGGAGTCTTTGCCGGTTACTGCTCCTTGTAGTCGGGTACGTTCGCTCTGCTCATCGTTGTCGTCGCGAGGTCTGAGAATTTCTTGATGGTGGAGATTCGCTGAAGACTTGTGCGAGGTTGTCGCCTGGTAATTGATGCATCGGTTGTCCCTCTAGCACTGCTGCACTCGGATGCCAAGTGTTATGCTGAGCACAATGTAGGTGGTTCACAGGGATGAGGTGCGGGAAACCAGACGATTCGAGGATTTTGAACAAATGGATAAATTGTATCATGTAGCAAGTGGACTTCAATGAAAATTGTCAAGTGGGTCAAGCACATGTTTATAATGCCAAGAATGAAAATGAGGCATACATTGGATCCTCAGAACTCGAGTAAATCAACACATGGGAGGTTCTGCCGTGAGTGGCTGCTTTGAGGAGCTCCACCGAGAACCCAGGGGGGTTACAAAAACGTTGAGGCACATCTTTCTCAAAATTCTAGCATCATAGAGAACTCGACCAAACAAAAATGAAACAACGATATGGTTCGCGAGACTTGTGTTAACCATTTTAGAATGTGGTCAAAGTTGTAAAAATGTTATAGAACGAAACACCAGAGGTTGGGACAGGTGGCCAAAATGCCCTCGGCTGACCGTCTTAAGAATCCTAACGTCGTCACAGGGTGGGCCGTAAATGTAAGAAGAGAAATACCCACTCACTGAGTTTAGGGATTTGTGTATGTCGAGGACGTAATAGGGGGAGGGGAGTGTGGCGGCGGCTGATGAAGTGCCGACCGTCGAACGTCGGCGGACATTTCTTTCGATGCAATCCTCCCCCTATCTCTCAATGCTATTGCGGCCCTCCATGGCCACGACGAAGGTCCGTGATGAATCATCGTATGCCAGATTTTGCCATGTTCAAGTAGCAACATGTGGCATTGTTTGAACATGGTGAAAATGGGTGCACAAATGGGGCTCATTGTTGCCTAATGGGGATGGATGGGATCTCCTCTGGGATGGATGGGGTTCATTTTTCCAAAGTCGGGGTGTATGAAGGTTAGCATTTTTGTCGTACTACTTAGCTCACCCTCCTGGAAAGGGAGGAGTGACCATATACCCCTCGTTTTGGAGAAAAAGCCTGATTCCCCCCTCCCTCTGAACAATAAGCCCAATCCGCCCTCAGAATAATAAGTCCCATTTGTTCCTACATCAGAACAATAAGCCTCATCTACCCTTGTCCTAGAACAATAAGCCTCATTTGCCCTTGCCCTTGAACAACAAGCCGCATATACCCTTCGGTGTTGTCGAACTCTCTATCTGATGGTATATTGTTCATTTTCTATAGTAGAAGGGTTAGTTGGTATTATGTTTACACATTTTAGAGTTTTTGCACTATATTTTGTGCATGCACAAGTCATGCATATACACATCTCTCACTTGAACTTCTGAAGGCGTCAAACATTCACGTGAGCATGTCATTAGCTCATGTGAGCATGTCATTAGCATGCTTACGTATATAGCTATATATACGTAAGCATGTTTGGTTTGAAGTAGTCATTGTGTTGTGAAAATGGGGGTATACATTTGTCGTCAACATATTCCATTTCTCCCAACAGTCTTACATCGCACAGGCCGAATTTCTACATGCCCCCTCTTGTCAACGTCAGGATTATCATTCTTGCATCAAAACACCCCTTGCTCGATCAGCAACCATGAGGTTCCAGACGTTCATGCAATGGCATGGATATGTGCTGTCAAACATAAGAGTTTCTTGGCCTATTCATTCAATGGTAAGCGAGCCAATTGGATTGCGCTGCTAAAGGCTTTGACAATTGTCCCTGTGGAAACCACTGCGGCAGCCTATCATGATTGACCATTGACATGTCACTTTCACATTGTTGCAATTGCCGTTAGCCGTGGACATGCGGCAGGGTACAAGGTTGTATGCCCGAAAGTATGCTCGGTCGACAACGACATGCGCAAGGCTACAAGGCTATATGATCAAATTAATGTTTCCGCAGAAACTGCCCTCATCCTATGTGTTTAACCATTTTCCGGTGTTCGGGCTAGGGGACGTGATGTCCGCGCACTGTGCCTTTGCGGTTGCTCCCGTCTCATTGAGTATTGCTTCGTCATTGTTGTTACCATTGCTGTCGTCGCCAACCATGACGATGCTGCAGCTGCGTCCTGCGTGACTTCAGCATGGTGGGCCAAGTCATAGAGCAGACTGGTAAGCCTATTCAGGCAGGTAGATAGGATGTATAACATGCTAGATTGTGGATAAAATGCCCGCTATTTCAGATGGCTTCCCAACTTTATGTGTGGCATCTAGCCACACGAACAACTCCTGATGAGAATTATCCGCCCCCCGCTCTGGGTCCTGCTCCGAGGTGAGGCCTTGATAACCATCCTTCGAACGCCACATCAGGCGCATTGGACAATGTTATGTTTTGGTTGGAGAGGGATTGGAACGATTACTGGTTCTAAAGGCGGTTGGACGAGTGGGACGCTCTCCCAGAAAACCAATCACCTGATGAGTCAGCCCGTGTACCGAGGTCTTCCAATGTCCGAGAAACCGGACCGGTTAGGTATAGCATGGGGCACTGTCGCGTCGTGTCCTTTCCACATGGACACCATGGTAATTCCTCCCTTGTTTCCCTGTGTCTTTTGTTTAGAAGAAAATATGGCTCCCAATTTTTTTCTTCTTGCACTTGACATTCGTGCTTTTTGCCTTGCTATGCGCTTGTTTGGACAGGTGTTTTTGACAACGAACCATGTCAAATCGCGAAGAAATGCAACGAAATGCAAAAGGAACCAAAGGAGGGGATGGTGTTTGACAACATGGATGTTGTACGCGTGTATGTGGAGGACTACGCAGTCAATAACTGCTTCCTTCTCTAGTGAATTCACAGTGAGCGAGCGCGAATCCACATTACCTATGCGAAAGCCAAAACCAAGGGCTGTAGCTGGCTCCTCCCTCGCCGTATTACAAGCAAGTTCAGCCACATCACGGTGTCACACTATGTCGAGAGCCATCAGTGCGTCCCTAGCATCGGGCGTGTCAATCCGGCGAGGCAGAAGGACTGGGTGGCCCGCAAGATCTTCGAGGCTCTACAACACCACCCCATAGCATCCACTGCTACCCAATGGTAGGTTCTCCATGAGAGGACTCGTGTGAACATCGAAGAGAACACGCTTTACTACGCCAAGGCAGAGGCCCAAGAGAAGTTGATGGGCAAGAAGAGCGACACGTGGTGCCTGTTTCCCCTGTACATTAAAGATGTATGTGGCCATGTCCGGTTTATTTTCTTCTGTAGTGTTTACAAGTCATTGTTCCTTGTTTTCACACGTGCATATCCACGTGTTGCATGCAGCCAACACGAGTCAACCCAGGTACACAAGGACAGGTGTGGTGCCTTCTTGTGGACGTTCGTCATTCGTAGAGCTACGAAAGTTGGATTCTAGCACAGTCGCAGGCTTGTGACGATGGATGCCAGGTTCCCTAAAAACGGGTACAAGAAGGTCCTCTAGCTTGCTTAGTTTTTTTTATGCTAGCGACTATGTAGTCCCCATGGCCTGGGCTGTGGCACCGTCAGAGGATTAGAAGAACTGGATCATTTTCGATGTACAGCCTTCTCTTGCCTATCCCACTACTGGTCATGTTGGATAATGCATCATCACATACAAGGAAAAGGGCCTGGAGAAGGTCGTGCAAAAGTACCTCACCAATGCCACTCATACCTTCTGCGCCTAGCACATGTGTGAGAACATTTGCACCAGCTACGGCAAAAAGGCCACACATGGGGCATGGAATTGTGTGCATGTGATGAATGTTGAGCATTGGAAGAAGGCCACGCCACACCTCGGACAAGTGATTGCATCCGCTTATGCAGAACTCTTTTGGATGGGAGGGGGACGATGGACGGGGAGGTGCCTCTCGACAAGTGGACAGGCCTCCACTGCCCTTTGGATAGAGGAGGCCATACCACGTCGAATACTATGGAGAGCTAGAATGCTCGTATTGCAGCCCACAGGAAGTTGTACCCATGTTATTGCTTCGTGTTGAACTACTTTTCCGTTTAGCGTTTGTTATGCACTGGTCACGCCCAGGAAACAAAGGGCAAAACCGCACTGGCACAAGCACAAGCTGACCGGCTTCTCCACTACCTTGCATTGGCACATGAGTACACCATGATAGAGGAGGGGTCTAACACCACCATGGTGTCTAGGCCAACAAACAGCCCGCGGCAGGTGGATCTTGTTGACAAGTCATACAACTATCGTCGGTGGAAGGAGTTCGGCCTGCCCTGTCAACATGTGTGCGCATTTTTGTTAACAAAACGCGTCAACGCTGAGAACCTGGCAGACCCAGGGCTCACCCACATGGTGTTCCGTCGTGTAGACGCCAACCCCATCCCTTCTCCAGTGGTGAGGAATATTCAACTTGTTGAACCTGCATGACTACAGCCGGGACCTAGTCGTGGCAAGGGGCGCCAACGTAACGCAAGGAAGGACCAGGAGACATGGCGCAATAACTTCATTTGCCCCCGTTATGGGAAAAAGGGGCATACAAAGACCTGTTGCAAGAACCCTCCAGCTCTGGGCCTTGCTCGGGCCGTAGCACTATATGATGGTGGTCTTGCTGCTACTGCACAGCGAGTTGGAGTCACGCTGGAACCACGTGCCAATGCTTCCTTGGGTGGGGATCTACCACTTGCTGAGTATGGTGCTGGTGACATGGAGTGCGAACCCAAGATGCAGCCTTGGGATGCATCCCATGATGAGGATGATGGTTTTGAAAGTGATGACTTTGGTGCATACTCCCCCCCTGTTGGTGATTCTGGTGAGATGGTGACGCAAGACGAGAACACTCAGCAGTTGGATGAGGAGGAGAGGGTGTGGCATGAGACATACAAAGAAGACCCAGAGGAGGCAGAGCGAGGTGAATATGCGTGCGTGCACTCATGGTATGTCTCATTTCATTTGTTTAGTCTACTTTCAAATCTTCCACTTCCCTTGGAGGAAAGAACTAACTCATGGTTTTGTTCTTGTGTAGGATGAACTATGCTGGACTCTGGAGCCTGAGCAGACACTTTACTCAAGCGCCTCAAACTCTAGGAGGAAAGGGGGGTTTCAGATTTTGGTGAAGGTCAAGATTAGGTTGAATTTGACAAGTTTGTTAATTCTTCGGAGGGGGGGGGCGTGGTGTGTTCGTTCCTGGAAGCAGACATGGCGCCCAAGAGTATGACAGTGACACGAAAGTATTCGACAACGCTGAGAATTGTCAGCCATGGGAGAGGTTGTTTCCTGTGTGAGATATTGTTCATTTCCTCTGAGGGTTTTCTCGAGATTATATTGAAGATATCATGTATCCCACCTTCACTGTCTGTAGTCATTTGTGATGCATGTTTCTTTCATAAAGATGTACACCTCATCTCTTTATCAAATCCCTCTTGTGCGATGAGTGATGTAAAACTATTGGGAGCACATACAAAATGGCCGGTGATGTGCAAGAAGAACGAACGTGCTCTTACCAGGAAAGGCACTAGACATGTTTACAACTTGAGATTCACTTCCAAAGAAAGAACGTACAGACCAAATTCAAACATTATTGAATACATACAATAAAAAAATGTTGCACTCTCTTCCAGGACATGCTAAGAGTGCCTAATGGATCTCATAATAGTACATGCTGAATGTAATCAAAAACTTGTGCTCCACATTCATTCACACAGTTTGCCTTACGTAGAGCCTAGAAGCACATGTACATGGCAAAGTGTTTGCAATGTTGTTTTGTATGCGTCTGAAGCAAGGCATATGGGCCACATGTCATGACACTTTGTAACTGAACTAACATGCATTGTGCTCACAAGTATAGAAGTACATGCCATAAAACTTCAAATTTCATATGCATTGCATATGAATTCTTGGGCATTGAACACTTAATAGAAGACATTCTGTGCATTCTTGGATGATGAATAAACATAATACGGAAGGTGGTTCGTTTATCTTTTGTGACTCATGCATTGTACATCAATTTGTAGGCATTGAACACTCATGTAAGGCATTATGTGCATTTTGGGATGATACATAATCTTGAAAGGGATGGCACTTCGTTCATTCTTTAGAAGAATGTTTGAACTCAAATGACCACCAAATAGGCTTCAATAACACTAAGTACATGGTGACAATGGAAAACTCCATGTAGCGCATAGCCATATATCCTCTATAGTCACATCTGTGAACTGGGATTTGGCCACACCGAGGCCCATGGCTCCCAATTCGAAGGGCAATAGAGCGGGCGAGCATGGGTTGCCCGCATGCCCACATACCAACACATGGTGCTTGAGTCGACGGGTGCATTTGGGTTGATCACGTGTCATGCGCGCTTTATCTTAGCCCACTCGGCCACAATAGTGCCGTGGTCCATATGGGGGGGGGGGAAGTGTCACGGTTCCCCAAAGACCTACCATTGGCCCTGGACGATCGCCCGACGCTGGAACTGTGGCAGAGGATGTAGGTAGCCACAAGAACTATGCTAGCAAGCAAGTGAGTGGCAAGCAATGAAGCACGCCATGGATCCGGGAACGCTCAAGACTAAGAAACGTGGAAGTAGTTAAGACACAGCTTCACGAGAGTGAGTAGTGAGCGAGGTGGTGAGAGCCAGTTGACCGGGCCACCCACGCAAGGCACTCGTCGTGGGGCCCGGCCGCCACCCAGGGATCGAACCTGACCCTGGAGCGAGCAAGCTCCAGGCGGTTTCTCACACGCCGACACAAGCGAGATGTGTGGTCCCGAGGGATCAGCAACCCGGTTCACCACTCTAGGAACATGCAAGTATTCAATCAACTAATAAGCATGCAATCCTACAAGTTGTATCCCCAATTTGGCATGTGAGGTTATTACTAAACTAAGGCTTGTGACAAGGCTGGGGCTGAAGCCACCACTTGGCAGCTTGATGGGGGCACCTCCACTGTGCACTTCATGCTGCACCACAGTCTTGCACCAGGGAGCCTTAATCCAGTTCAATCACCTGCAGTGGTGAGGTGTGTGCATGAATGGAGACAAGAGGGCACTTGCGTGTGTTTGTGACAATAACCAACACTCCCCCATGACCCACAGACGAACAGGCCTCACACACATAGAACATAGTACGAGGAGAACATCACAGGATTCACATCAACCGGCGGCATCACGAGAGCGCAGCAAGTCAACAGCATGCACAGCCGCCTTGAACATTCCACTGCTGAGCGCTTTGGTGAGAAATTTTGCACGCTGTTGACGAGTGTCGACCCAGAAAACCTGAACTTCTCCAGCGGCAATGCGCTCGCGTACAAAATGATGCTCAATGTTAATGTGCTTAGTGCGAGAGTGATGCATGCCATCGTGCTCAGCAATCGCCTTCGCACTTTGGTTGTCACAACGCAGGGTGATGCAATGAATGGGGACACGCAACTGCTGGAACAGGCGGGACAGCCAAACACTCTCACACGTACCTGCACCCAGTGCCACATACTCTGCTTCACTGGAGCTCCTGGCAACACAACCCTGTTTTCCACTCTTCCAGCAGACAACAGTCCCTCCGACGAGGAAGATGTAACCAGTGCGGCTGCGAGCATCCGTGTCATGTGCCCAGTCGCTGTCTGTGTAGCCGTCAACGACTACCGAGGGCTGAGCACGGTAGCAGAGTCCTACGCGTGCAGTGGACAACGCGTAGCGGACGACGCGCAGTGCGGCCTCGAGATGCTTCTGTCGAGGCTGCTGGGAGAACTGGTCAAGGAAATTGACCGCGAAGGCCACGTCTGCCCTAGTGGTGGTGGCGAGATACGTGAGGGAGCCAACAACACTGAGGTAATCGGTGACGTCGACAGGCTCCCCCAGCTGTGCTGAGTCCAGTGACTTCAGCAAACGCTAACCTGCTGGAGTCATCGGTGTGGACGCGGTGGGGATGTCTGCGAGCAAAGGAGGAAAACACTCCCCTAGTGTGCGTATGTACGCAGCCTGGTGCACATGCAGGGTGCGACGCTGACGATCACGCTCAAGCTCCATCCCCAAAAACACCCGTGCAGGACCTAGATTCTTCATCTTCTATGCAGTCTGCAGCAGGTCTTTCACTGACTGGACAGCTGCCGGGCTGGGTGAGGCAATGAGCAGGTCATCAACGTAGACCAACACCGCCACAAACGGCTCTGAGGGGACGCTCAAGATAAGCGTTGGATCAACCGTACTGCGACGGTAACCTCCACGCTTGAGAGTCGAGGAGATCTCCATGTTCTAACACCGCGGCGACTGCTTGAGCCCATAGAGGGCTTTGCGCAGTCGCCAGACCTTGCTCGTGCCATCGGTGAAGCCCGGGGGCTGTATCATGTAGATATCTTCATCGAGCTTCCCGTGCAAGAAGGCATTGTTGATCTCCATCTGCTCCAATTCCCAGTCGTGCTGGGCGATGAGACTCAAAAGTGCTCGAGCCGTGGTATATCTCCCGACCGGTGCGAAGGTCTCATCAAAGTCAACGCCGGGGATCTGGGAGAACCCCTTTGCTGTGAGACGTGCCTTGTACCGGTCGACTGTTCCATCGGGCTTCAGCTTACGCCGAAGGACCCATCGGGCGGAGAGTGCCTTGCGACCTGCAGGCAGATCCACCAGCTCAAAGACTCCATGGTCTTGGAGGGCTGAGAGCTCCTCCTGCATGGCCTTCTCCCAGAGGGCAGCGTTTGCCGCCTCACGAGCCTGCCGGACAGTGGTGGGCTCAGGAGGGAGAGTGGGGAGGCCAGCGGCCGCAAAGCATGCGGCGACATTATCGGTGACAGAAGACTCAAGAGCACTGTGGAACTCGTGGGCTAAAAGAGCATAGCCAACTGCAGAGTTTGGGTGTACAACGCTCACAGATAGGCCCAGTGCATCAAGGCCGGTGGGGCGCACTGAGGGACTAGCTGTGGAGGATGAGGCTCTGGAGCGGGTGACTCGTTGAGAGGCAGTGGACGAGCCTGCCAGGAGAGACTCAGTAGGCATCCTAGAAGAGGAGGGCTGAGAGGAATGAGAGGGAGGAAGAGCACGAAGTCTCCCCCCACGAGTATAAGGCTTTGGACAGGGGAGCCGAGCCTGAGGCGAGTCGCCTGCTGTGGTGTCAAGCACCGGAGGAACTGCAGCGCCAGGAGATGAGGTGGGAGTAGAGTGGGCAGTGGACAGTGCGGGAGTGGGCGCCGAGTGTGAGGAGTCAAGAATGGCGGTAGACGGCGAAGATACAAGGCTACCGGCTGAGGACAGGGGTGACCCGGACTCCGGGGAGGGCACTGAGGCCCCCGACTCAGAGGAGACAAAGTCCTCGTCACTGTCCGTGGGAGTGACAACAGGGGACGATGTGTGAGAGGGAGACGTGGAAGCACGGAGATCGGAGGCTGGAACAGACCCACCCCCCCCAAGCCGACGAAGCGAGGAGAGAGAAGACGGAGGAGGGACATGGGACAAGTCACGGGGGAAGACATCCTCAAAGAAGAGGGCGTCACGCGACTCGATGACGGGGGAACGGTCGGGGTCCCAGAAGCGCCACGCCTTAGACATGTCAAAGACACCAAGAAACGTGCAGAGGCGAGCACGAGGACTCAGTTTGCCATCACGAAAGTCCTCTGGCAACCACACAGCAACCACACAGCCCCAGACACGAGCCAGACGGAGGTCAGCACGGCGACTGTATGAGCGCTCAAAGGGAGTGACGTGACGAGGAAGGGGACCGTGTGGGACACGGTTCCACACCCAGGTCATGTAGCACATGGCCACGAAGGAGAAGACAGGAGAGAGGGAGGACTTGCTGAGGAGAGTACAAACACCATTAGCGAGGGTGCGGTCCCAGCGTTAAGAGACACCATTCTGCTGGGGTGTGTAGGGGGCCGAGGGCTTCATACACACCCCACGAGAGGTGAGAAAGTGAGTAGTGGGACCCATGAACTCGCCCCCACGGTCACAGTGAAAGAATTTGAGCCGGCGACCACAGGCCAGCTCAGCTTGTGGTAGCCAAGACTCAAGTGCGGGACAGACGTCACTCTTTTGCCAAAGGGCAAAAACCTAGCGCATGCGAGAAAAATCGTCTGTGAGACAGAGGACATAACGACCGACACCCCCAATGGCGTCATGGGCAAGAGGTCCCATGACGTCAGCGTGTAGGAGGTCAAGTGGGTGAGACGCGCGAGACTTGGACGTGGAAAATGGGGAGCGGTGCATTTTGCCTTGAGCACAGTCGAGACAGTCAGTGGAGCAGGGTGCAGAGAACGTGTCGGCATCAAGGCCATTCGCAGGCATGTCCCAAAGCAGACTGTCAATGGCGGCAGTGTGAATGTGACAGAGACGACGATGGAGCAACTGCGCATGTGCACGAGTGAGGGAACGAGCCACATGAACAAGAGCAGTTGTGGAGGGATGGGGTGCAAACGAGGGCACGCGGAACAAGCGGTCACAGCGAGTGCCACAGAGTAAGACACGACGAGTAGTGTGATGCATAACAGAGGCAATGCCCCGACTGGATGAGAAGTCCATGCCCTGGTCGTCGAGTGTCGTAACAGACAGCAGACTGAGCTCAAGAGCGGGCACGTAGAGAACGTTAGGGAGGAAGAGCTCCCCCCCAGGGCCAACGAAACGGACGACGCCGACACCCTGGAGAGGGAGAAGGTGGCCAGAGCCAGTGCGTACAAAGCGAACAGAGCCAACAGGACCCAGCGACACAAAGGCTGAACGACAGGAAGTCATGTGGTGGGTGGCCCCTGAATTAAGAATCCAGAAGCCACCCGTCACACTGACAGACGCAGGGTCACGACTCACAGCGGCAATGGCAGAACGAGGAAAGAGGCGCTGACCACAAGCGGCAAGGCAACGAGGGAGACTGTACGACTGCCACTCCTCAATCCATGGGACGTCAACTGGGGGACACCCCTGAACATGACCGGGGGGGGTTTCCACGAAGAGACTAGTCAACAACACACGCAAGGCCCTCCTCAACCGAATGTACACTCTCACCTCCCTGATCACGAAGGTGACGCTGGTGAACTGCGTGAGAGAGCGCAGAGTCCAACTGGCGGTCGTCCTCAGGTGGTCCGGTGATGAGTGCGGTAGAGGAGGGTAGCTGGGGACCAGGGGTGGAGGAAGCCCATGTTGGAGGTGAGTAGAAGCGAGAGGGAGGCCCGAAGTAGACAGGACCGCCAAACCCCCGGGGCCAACCCCAGGGTGCGGATGGAGAAGGTGAAGAGAGGGCAATGCTGTAGGCAGCAGCTGTAGACAATGGAGAAGAAGCGTGTGCCAAGCCACGACTGGACCCCGCGGAGGTGGAGGAGCGGGCAGAGCCGCCACCAGACCCTAAAGAGCGTGCCCAGTGAGCACGCATGGCGGAGGCCAGGCGTGCATCATCTGGTGGTGCAGGGCACTTGGGCGCCGCATGACCAGCGGCGCCGCAGTTCCAGCAAGTGACAGTGCTGGAGGAGGAAGAGGGGGATGCGGTGCTATCAGGACCGCGACCTTTGCCACTCTTCCCTTGCCCGCAACCGCCAGAGCCACCCCCTCGGCCTTTACCTTTGCCACCCCCTCCACCACGCCCCCCCCCCTTGGGAAGCAAGAGAGGTGGCAGTAGTGACAGAGGTGGAGATGAAGGACAAGCTGGAGGCTGAGGAGGTGGAGGAGGAAGGAAGTGCGGTGGCTGCTGCTGCAACGGCTGCGCGATGAATGTGTTTGTTTTGCAAGGAGCTCCACCAATCCGTAAGAGGCTAGGAGGTGAACTCCCATAAGACCCCAATTCCAGGGGATGCGTTGACGGGAACAGGAATTGCCGCCAGACGCTCCAACTCTGTGGCTTTCACTTCACGAAAGATGTCGTTGAGCTCAGGGATGAGGCAGTTGACGATGGAGAGAACAGCAGGGAGTTGGCCTGGGGCGGCCTTGCCGAGGTCACGCAGCAGTTGCAGACTGCGAGCCCAATAGGCGTCAGCAGTTTCGTCAGCACGCATGGAGAGCGTGTTGAACTGGACGGTGAGGACGCTCTGTGCTGCATGTCCAGTGACTGTCGTGTGCCACTTGATCAGGGCATAAGCCCCAACCGGGTTAGCGGGGGTGCGGCGTGCAGTGTCAGCATTGTAGGATCCGATCTCATCAGTGAGATCGTCTGGTCCGGCGCGAATGAGGGCACGGACCGCTCGTGCCGACTCAGAATCGACTGGCACAAAAGGTGGAACAGCTGAGGGATTTGGTGCATGGTAGTATTCCCAGAGTTGTTCTCCTTGCACCTAGGCACTGAAACGAACCTCCTAAGAGTGAAAAGTAAGATTGGAAGTGAAATGGGGTGGAGTGGAATCAAAGTCAGGCTTGCGTTGCACTGATGGAGCAAGGGCTTTGGCTGCAGCAGCGCCAGCGGCTGCGGCGACTGCAAGTGGATGAGAGGAAGATGTGCCAGCGGCAGTGGAAGCGGAAGCGGGAGAGGTGGAGAATGCTGCAGCAATGCTAGCGGACTGAGTGCTACGCAATGTGGGCTGCAGACGATTCAGAACCAAGTCAGCAATGTGATCGGCGAATGTCTTTTGGTCAGCCTGCTCAGCCCGCAATCTTTCCTCAGCAGCGCGCTGAGCACTGAGAGCTGCCTGCAATGCAGTGCGCTCACGTTGAAGCTCAGCTTGCAGTGCTGTGTATTGTTCATCGTCAACTGGCATTGTGCCAGTGGCGTGACTCTGCCGAGAAAATTTTGGCAGAGTTTCCCTTGCCCCAATGGGCATGGGAATGGAAGATATCGGTATTGGAAGTGCGCTGCAAGGCAACAACCTGAACGCACGAACACGCCGATACAGGAAAGGGAGAGAGAGCGGGAGAACAAGAGAGGCCAAGCTCACCACGCATGGCGGTGCAGAGAGAACAGTGGTGGCAGTGCCGCAGCAACTGAGGAGGCGACGACTNCGACAAAAGCTGATGTGGTGACAACGAAGCAGGCTACGCCTGTCAGGGCTGCACCTGACAGAGTGGAGATGACTGTAGCGGTCAAGACCAACAGTTGTATGTGCCGAGTGACTGACGGTGATGAGGAGGGTAGAGAGGCTGCCTGTGTTGTGGAGGCGTTGGCGGAGTCAACTGCACTGGAGAGTGCTGTGGCTGCTGCGGCTGCAGCGGATGCAACTGCGTTTGCTGCTACAGCAATTTGAGTAGCTACGTTGACAGCAGTTGCTGCCAAAGGTCCCTGGTCAACCGCTACAGTGTACGTGTCAATGGCTCGACCGGCAGCAGTGCTGGCTGGTGCACGTGCCGCACGTGCAGTGGCTGCAAAGGTAGAGGCAACGGCAGCGCTGGATGCAAGGGTAGCCTGCAGTGCTGAAAGAATATCAGGGGACGAGATGGGCTCTGCAGCTGTTGCGACTGGAGATGCGGCACAACGCGGGGCGGAGGCTTCTGACGCTGCTGCTGCAGATGGTGGAGCTGCACCACGGGGAACAGCACGGCGATGTTGCTGGCGCGTCCTATGGGCAATGGGCGGGCTTACCAGAGAGTGAAGAGGTCGGTGGTCCCGTTGTGGTGCAGTTGCCGGTTGGTCCAGGGACGTTGGGGAACTGTCGTCGGCCGACTGGCAATGAGTCGCGTAGTCCTTTGCGTCCGCCCACGCGTAGTGATCAGCGGGATCGTAGTCTTCACCGGGGTGATACCCCGAACTGCTGCGACGTACCCTCGACCACACTTCTCTCTCCGCCCGCTCCTCGTAGTACGCGAGTTCCTCGTCAGTGCGTGCACGGTCCCGAGCTGCTGTGGATGACGGAGGGGCGGGCTCGATCTCAGGCGGAGACGCCAGCGTTGTGAATGCTGGGCCGCCTCAGGGCAGCCCGAGGTAATTGAGAGTGTGCCCCATGAGTCACGGTTGGAAAGCTAGCAGCTGCACAGAACGGCGGCTGCTACTGCTGCCTAGGCTGCCACGATCTCGTGCTGTGGCTTGCACGGGATCACTCGCGGCTGAGCTGTGACTCGAAGGAGGTTCACAGGTCGATGCTAGCGGCTGCGCAGAATGACGGCTGCTGCTGCTGCCTAAGCTGCCACGGTCTCGTGCTAGGGTTCACGAGTGCGATGCTAGCGGCTGCATAGAATGGCTGCTGCTGCTGCTGCTTAGGCCGCCACGGCCTCGTGCTGTGGCTTGTGCGGGATCACCCGTCGCTCGTTGCTAGCGGCTGCACAGAATGGCGACTGCTACTGCTGCCTAAGCTGCCACGGTCTCGTGCTAAGGTTCACGAGTGCGATGCTAGCGGCTGCACAGAATGGCTACTGCTGCTGCTGCTGCTTAGGCCGCCACGGCCTCGTACTGCGGCTTGTGCGGGATCCCCTGTTGCTCGATGCTAGCGGCTGCACAGAATGTCTGCTGCTGCTGCTGCTACTTAGGACGCCACGGCCTCGTGCTGTGGCTTGTGCGGGATCACCCGTCGCTCGATGCTAGCGGCTGCACAGAATGGCGGCTGCTGCTGCTGCCTAAGCTGCCACGGTCTCGTGCTAAGGTTCACGAGTGCGATGCTAGCAGCTGCACAGAATGGCTGCTGCTGCTGCTGCTTA
>SZWC01000409.1:74633-100884 GCA_023375785.1 Penium margaritaceum
GGGGGGGAGGGGGATGGCAGATCCTTCTTCGTCCACGTCCGCGTCCGCGTCCGCGTCCACGTCCACGTCCACGTCCACGTCCACGTCCACGTCCACGTCCACGTCCACGTCCACGTCCACGTCCACGTCCACGTCCACGTCCACTTCCATGTCCACATCCACGTTCACAGCAATGGCCACGGGACAAGTGGCCGATTCAGTGGTGACGGCTCTGGAGACGTCCTTCTCCGCCTGGACCTCATGTGAGGAATTCAGAGTCTTGTCCTGGGCACGAGTGTCAAACCAGTGTCCTTTCTTCGCCTCTTTTCCGGTGGTGTACCGACGTGACCTTCAACATGGCCCACAGTTTTCACAGGGGTACAGAGAATGAATATTGACGTTGGCTAGTATTTTTCTGTCTTTACTCACTCGCTGCTCTTCCCTTGCATATCAACCGTGAATAACAGTATTCGTCAGGACTCTAGCACACTCTCCCCACTGAGCAGGCTTCTAGCTTCATGCCAAGGTGCGGCTGGTGACCCCAGCGGGTGCCTGCCCCATGATTTTGATGGTGACCTCGGCGGTGGTTACATTGCAACAGACACTTGAAGCTCTCTGAACGCTTGAGAAGTACGGCCAAAAGTGAAGGACAATGGCCAGATATATTTGTTGGATTTTGACTGGATTCATAAGTTGGACTTGTTTTCACAACGTGGAAGGATGTGTGAGAGCTCATCTCTTGTTTGAATGCTGCCCGCCACATTGCAGGACCACCTTCGCGTCGGTACTGTTATGTGAGCACTTTGCTCAAATCCCTCGTTGCTTGTGCCTATCCTGATTCTTGTACACAACGCACATTTAGTGAACGCCATGCCCCCTTGTGGTTGCCGCTACATCTAAGAAGTCACCAAATGTTTGGCATCCTGTCTACCACCACAATCGCATGAAAGAGAGTGGTCTGACAGAAGCAGCAGGAAGGTTCATATCGAGATGTCTCTCTTGTGTATGTCGACAAAGCTCCTCCATGTTGTGATTTGTGACGTTCATGATGACCTGTACAGTTTACTGTGACCACTCGGCCGTGTCCATACTCGTGCAAATCCTTGATGCGGACCCTTGTGGTACCGGTGCGTCATCTGCTGGCGGACTACCAGCTTGGAGCTGACGGACGACCGTTCGAGAGCTCTGGACGTTACCTGGGACCTCCTGCAATTTTTCTACAGCACGCAGGACTTTATCAGTGGATCGGCCTTGGACCCGATTTGCATGTTTTTGCATTGTGTGTCCACTGTTTGATGCCGGGTGCATGCATGTGACCAGTCGTAGCGTCCGGTTTGTGATTCTGCACGTCAAGGTTCAGACGGCGTAGCATTCTGACATGTGTGCCCATAGTTACGGCCAAAACAGTGGTTTTGGGCCGGTTTTGGGACAGATCTTGCACTGCCGCGTGCGACACCCGCTGTGCGCCGGGGCAGGTACTTATGCCATGGACCTGTCATTTGCCATCTCTCTCTGCAAATGCTATTGAAGCATTCTGAAACTTGGTCTTGTGCCTCCTAGTCAGACTCTTACCGTTGCGTGCACGACTTGTAACTGTGGTCATCGTCTGACTAGGCACTGACGCCTAGTCAGCGGCTGTGTCGCTAGGAAGCTTCCACGCAACTTCTCATGGTATCAGAGCGGTGAGACAATTCTCACCGAGCTGCGCAGCAAAGACAAAGCAGAGCAGCAGCAGTGAGAGCCACCGCTGCAGCAGATCCACAAGGACCTATCGACGACGACAGCGGATCGCCGTCAACGTGCCCACCATCACCACCTGAGATCGCATCAGTAGCAGCTGCGAGCGACAGCAGGAGACAGTTGCAGTAGACCGCAGTCGCCAGCAGCTTCAGACATCGGCACATGCAGCAGCAGCAGCACTGAGTATCAGCAATAGTAGGGGGGCAGCAGCGCGCGGCAGCAGCATCGCGCGGCGGCAGCAGCACAGGAACAGCACACACCGGCAGCAGCACAGCAGCAGTGGCACCAGCAGCGGCGGCAACAGCACAACAGCAGCGCAGCAGCAGTGGCAGCGGCAACGGCGGCAGCAGCAGCGCAGCAGCAACAGCGGCAGCAGCGCACGGTGGCTGTAGCAGTGTGCAGCAGCTGCAGCGCGCAACAGTAGCAGCAGCGTGCAGCTGCTGCCACGGCCGCACACGCAGCCGCCAGGCGGCTGCCCCGCACGCAGCAGCGCGGCTGATGCTGAAGCTGACGCCGTAGCATCAATAGCAGCTAAGCAAAAGCTGCGCGACAGCTTCTGCTCAGCTGCTGTGGAGCGGCCGCCTGCTCGCGCAGCAATCACGAATGTTGAAGCAAAAAAAGAAGGAAGGTGAGCTGACGTCAGCAGTTTGACTTGTTGACATCATCAGGTCTTGCTGATGTCAGCAACTTCCTGCTGACGCCAGCACTTCCCTTAGTGAAATTTTTGGTCGGAGGGTCAAACGGTGCCAGCGTTTCAACTCTTTGAGAAAGGCTCACGTTTCTGCAACTAGACCACTTTGACGTCTCGGCCTACAATGAGCGGCACCATGGCTCAGTCCGACGAGAAGGGAAAAAGGGTGCTAGATCACTCTTCTTCCTCCTCAGGGGTCATGAGCCCACGTTTGCAGGCCATTGAGGACCTGCGGAGTCAGCAGGACGAGATGCGTCGACTGTAGCAGGAGCAGACTGACTCCATCCGTACACTCACCGAGTTCCTTCGAGGTCATTCCACGACTCCACGAGAGACTTCTGAGGCAGCGGCCGGGGTCGCACCCTCTACAGAGCAGTCAGCTCCAGCACCGGAGACAGGAGCTGGAGCCGACCCGCCACATCTTGAGCCTTGGGACGAGGATCCAAACATGCCAGGCATGGAGGGCGACTCCCCGGAGCGAGAGATTCGTGTGCTTCAGGAGCGTATCCGCCAGGTTCAGACGAGCTCTCGGCCCCCCCACACATCCCGCTTTCCGGAGTACCGATCGTTGCCTGACCTCCACCCCAACGACTTCCCTCTTCCCGGCGTCTTTCTCATCTCTCGTCCTTCCCAGCCTGTGGTTGCTCTCCCTACGGAGCGGCAACCCAAGGACTTCGAGACGCCGTCCCCCCGGTATGTCAGTGAGGACGGCTTTGACTACTGGAAGATCCTCTTTCAGGTCTGGGCCACTTCAAAGGGCGTGTGGCCCTAGTACCACAGTCCGTATCAGACTACAGACCGAGCTCAGGTGCTGACAGCGGCTAGGGCGATGCGCGGACTTCTCTACGCCATGCCGCTCGAGACCGTCGTTGACTTCCGCTCGTTCCTTGGCGAGGCGGGCGCAGGCACCGGCATTGATCCACGCGGGGGCTGGGACCTAGCATCGTCCCTGCTTGCTGCAGAGACGCACGCCACCCGAGCTGTACACATCCGTGCCTTTCACTCCCTTCGCCAGGGGACTGCCGAGCCCGCAACAGACTACTGGCGACGCACCATGCGCATTTACACGTGCCTTGGGACTTTAGGAGGTACACAGCTGTGGGCGCTCCACACAATAATACTCGGGGTTCGCCTTGAGCACAGAGACATTTTCACGCGGTACAGTGACGCCGTGCTCGAGCCTTTCTCGGCCTCACTGTAGCTTCTTCCCTGGGCGCACGAGCTTTTCCTCCAGGTGACTTCAGCCCGTGAGGCAGCCGTTGCTCATCAGGAGACTTCCATTGCTGCAGCAATCGTTGCATCACCACCGACACCCCTCATGCAAACTTCTTCTCCGTCCTCCGCCTCGTCCTCCTCCTCACCTTCCACCCCACTTACACCGACTCAGACATAGGGTGTCGTGGCAGTAGCACAGGGGAAGAAGGGGCGATGAAAGCGCGGCTCGGGCCAGCAGCAGCCCTAGCAGCAGCCGTCATTGGGCAGTAGCGGTGGACGCTCCGTTCACGACTACAACTGTGGAGGCGCCCATCGCTACACCAAGTGCCAACAGCTGCTCGACTTGGCACGGATTACTCGCAGGCTCCAGGTTGCGCACGCACTCCGGTCTACATCAAGCAGCACATCCTCCGGACGCGCGGCGACCACGACCGCAGCAGTTCACGCCTCTTCACCAGCGACCAGCGG
The DNA here is from genome assembly GCA_023375785.1 of Penium margaritaceum. Classification (NCBI taxonomy): domain Eukaryota; kingdom Viridiplantae; phylum Streptophyta; class Zygnematophyceae; order Desmidiales; family Peniaceae; genus Penium; species Penium margaritaceum. Next base: position 78,727 of record SZWC01000409.1, read on the forward strand.
CGATCCCGACCCACGTGACTGCACCATCGCCGAGCTCTGCCACCTTCTGGCGCTCTGCTTTCAGGGAGGTGCTTGTGTGTTGTCACAGCCGGGTGGTTCACAGACTGTCGGTCCGTCTGTTCTGGTGACCCGGGATGACTCGTGTGGGGGGACACAGTCGGCATGTGATGACGATGGGCCTGACTGTACAGATTGGATTCATGAGTCTCACCTTTGTGCCCTTCGCCATTCCTCCCCACCTGCTGTCCAACGTCCGTCTGCGGCCGAGTGTTCCATTGCCCGTTGTACAGTGACGTCCTCCAGTCGTGATTCCGGCGGCACTTGGATCATCGATTTAGGTGCCACTCATCACATGACGTGTCGTCGTAGTGATTTTGTTGTTCTCGGCCCTGTTGTGTCTGTTCGTTCCGTCCGCACAGGCTCTGGTCAGTCCGTGCCAGACCAGAGTGTTGGGGTCGTGCGTTTCGATGGTCCGTCTGGCCCCTTGTATCTCTCCGAGGTGTTGTTTGTGCCTGACCTTGAGCTCACTTTGCTTTCTGTACGTGCTTGCACACCGATGGGACTCTCTGTGGAGCACACTGCCGAGTCCGCGATTGTGACTGCTATTGACACTCGTAACGTTGTTCTTCGTGTCTTTGTTGTGGATGACCTGTATCGTGTCTCCCGGACTTTTGCTCCTTGCTCTCCCTCCCCTTCAACTTCTGTTTTTGTCACTGGTGTCCTGTCTCCTGAGCACCAGCAATTGCTTCATCGCCATCTGTGTCATGTGGGCTCCGATACTGTGTCGAAGCTCATTCAGACACAGCCCGCTCTCACTCTTGACGCGGCTTCTTTTGAATAGCCGCCCAAGACCGACTGTCTCTTCTGCGCCCAGGGAAAGATGCATCGCTGCTCTTACCCTGACTCCCGCTCTCGCGCCCTTTGCCCTCTCGAGTTAGTCCATTCGGACCTCCTTGGTCCTCTACCTGTCGAGTCTTTGTCTAATCGGGGTCGATACGCCCTGACCCTGACTGATGACTTCAACCGGATGCGGTGGGTCTACAGCCTGCGCCAGAAGAGTGACGCCACTCTCGTGATTTGCCTCTCGCTAGTGATGGCTGACCGTCAATCCCACCACACGTTGCACACCTTCCGCTCGGATCGTGGTGGCGACCTTCTAGGCGAGATGAATAGCTTCTTCGCTGAGCATGGGATTTTTCACCAGGTCTTCGCTCCTGCTACTCCTTAGCAGAACGGTGTGTCTAAGCGTTGGAACCGCACCATGGAGGATGCGGTCCGCGCTATGCAGTCTGAGTGCGGTCTACCGGAGTCCTTCCCTTTTGAGGGCTTCGCCTACATGACTTCGGTCTTGAACCGCCTCCTGAACGGTCCCCTTCCAGACCACGTCACACCGTATGAGCTCTGGTTGAGTCACCATGCTGACCTACGCCTCACTCGCGCCTGGGGATCCTTAGCTTCTGTGTGGTACACCGAGGACCAGCAAGGGTCCAAGGTCTCACCGCGCGGCCGCTTGCGTGCCTTCGTCGGCATCTCCCCGCGGTCGAAGGCCTGGCGGTTTCGGGACCGTGCTCGTCGTGGCATTGTTGAGTCACGTGACGCGCTCTTTTTTTAGTCCCTCACCTACCGTGATCTGGCATCGATTACGTCACTGTCTGTCACACTAATTCCTATGTGTGAGGTCTCTCGTCGGATGGGGGTGTCTGCGAATGGGAGCACCCCTTGCCAGGCTGATGTGTGCGTTTGAGCTCCCTCCACTTCGCGGTCTCCGGCTCTTGATGACCCAGCGATCATCGCTGTCGGCCCAGAGACCTTTCCAGCACCGCCAGCTTTTACCCCCATTCCCTTGCATCCCTCAGGTACCCATGACCCTACACCTGTGCGTACTCCTCTGACCGTACCTGTGTCCGCCGGCACTCCTGTCTCTGTGCATGGCCCTGCCTCACCTACTCCTACTGTCACCCCGAGTCCCGTGTCTCCCACACCCACATCTCCTCGCACGGCATCACAAGCTCCCTTGCATCAGCCCTCCCCAGCTGCGCTTGTGCCTTTACCCTGAGCCTGAGGTGCCCCCTTGAGCCCAGGTTACTCCCATCAGCCTGGCGGCGGTCTTCGACTGTTGGACTCCGGAGCTTAGCGAGTGTCTGGTCCTGCACCTAGGCGCTCCACTCGTAGTATCGCGAGTGGCGATCCCGGCACAAAGGCCCTAGGCCTGAGTGTCCGCACTGAGCACACAAAGGTACACCCAGCATGTCCCGTAGGGTACGATCTCGTAACTCGCGAGTTTCACACCGCTTGTGATGCAGCAGCCGATCTTGTGGTCGTCAGACCTAGCACCGAGGTGTGCGCTCTTGCAACGCAAAGCTCTCCCTCTTTGGTGCCTGACCCTGGCCCACTGAGGGAAGCTCTCTCATCACAAGATGCTAACACTTGGCATGCTGCCGGCGAGGATGAGCTGCGCGCCATCTGAGAGCACGGAGTTTACAAGCTAGTCGACCTTCCACCTGGGAGGAAGGATATGCAGGTCAAGTGGGTCTTTCACAAGAAGGTAAAGCCAGATGGCTCTCTAGAACGCCACAAGGCTCGCATGGTCGTCAAGGGGTACTCTGATTGAGGGCATCGATTACACTGACACCTTCGCCCCTGTCGGCCGCATGACCTCAGCTCGAGCTCTGTTCAGGACAGTGGCTCAGCATGAAGGGGAACTACACCAGATGGATGTGAACAATGCGTTCCTCCATGGCTCTCAAGATGAGGAGATCTACGTGGCTCAGCCACCCGGCTTTGAGGACGGTGACAAGGTTTGGCGCTTGCGCAAGTCCTTGTACGGCCTCAAGCAGTCTCCTTGGTGTTGGAACCAGGAGATCACTGGCACCCTGACTCGTGCGGAATATGTACAGAGCGAGGTAGATCCCTCTCTCTTCATCGGACGGATGCTTGAGCGGTTTACCGCCATCCTGGTCTATGTCGACGACCTTCTAATTGCGTCTCCTTCACTGGAGGCCGTGAAGGATGCCAAGACTGTCCTCCAGACTGCCTACAAGATGAAGGACCTTGGTCATGTAGCTTTGTTCCTTGGCATGGAGATCGTGCGAGACCGCAGACGTCGTACTCAACTACTACATCATGCCCGATACGCACGGGTTGTGGGGGAGCGCTTCAGTGACCTCCTCGGGGCAGTGCCCACGGCTTCCACACCTCTCACACCTGACGGGAAGGATGCACTCAAGGTGGACGATCCCACACAGTCAGGGGAGACAGTGGATGTGACCTTGTACCTCCGTCTCATCAGATCTCTGATGTACCTGGCCACTACCACACGTCCTGACATCGCCTTTGCCGTCAACCTCCTTGCCCAGTTTTTGCAGGCTCCACGCGCTAGAGCCCTTCACGCAGCTGTGCGAGTGGTGCGGTACGTGGTCTCCACACTGTACCTCGGACTCAGCTTTTGCCGGCAGTGTTCGATGGTCCTTGACGGCTACACTGACAACGACTGTGCCTGGAGCCTAGATGGACGCAGTCGCACCGGTTACGTGTTTCTACTCGGTGGTACCGCTGTGTCCTGGCGCAGCGGGAAGCAGGACTGCATTACACGTAGCTCATCCGAGGCAGAGTATATCGCTCGGGGTGCAGGGGTTGCTGAGGCTGTATGGTTACAGCGCCCGTTCCTTGAGCTGGGTCAGTCAGTACCTGCCATTGTGCTCCGTTGCGACAACCAGAGTGCTCTTGCCATTGCTGAGAACTCTGGTGTCTTTCATGCTTGCACTAGGCACATTGCAGTTGAGCATCACTTTGTGCGTGATTTGGTGGAGCGACACGAGATCTCCGTCATTTGGATTGGCAGTGATATGCAACGTGTTGACTTCTTGACAAAGGCACCATCGCGCGGAAAGTTCCTGGTGGCCATTTGTTCAGTCGGACTTCGCCCCTTGCCTGAGAGTGGTTGAGTGTGGGGTGTTGCCTGTGTCCGTGTCACATCTGTCGCTGCACTCGTTGTCGTGCTCGTCTCACTGCTGCACGTGTATGGACATGCGTACCATCGGGTCATGGGGGAGTGTTGTGATTTGTGACGTTCCTATTGACCTGTACAGTTTACTGTGACCACTCCGCCGTGTCCATACTCATGCAGATTCTTGATGCGGATCCTTGTGGTACCGGTGCATCATCTGGTGGCGGACTACAAGCTTGGAGCTGACCGACGACCGTTCTAGAGCTCTGGACGATACCCGAGACCTCTTGCAGTTTTTTTGCAGCACGCAAGACTTTATCGGTGGACCGGCCGTGGGCCCGATTTGCATGTTTTTGCATTGTGTGTCCATCGTTTGATGTTGGGTGCATGCATGTAACCAGTCGTAGCGTCCGGTTTGTGATTTTGCACGTCTAGGTTGAGACAATGTAGCATTCTTGCATGTGTGCGCAGAGTTACGGCCAAAACAGTGGTTTTGGGCCTATTTTAGGACAGATCTTGCACTGCCGCGTGCGACACCCGTCGTGCGTCGCGGCAGGTACTTATGCCATGGACATGTCATTTGGCATCTCTCTCCGCAAATGCTATTAAAGCATTCTGACACTTTGTCTTGTGTCTCCTAGCCAGACCCTTGCCGTTGCGTGCACGACTTGTAACTGTCGTCACCGTCTGACCAGGCACTGACGCCTAGTCAGTGGCTGTGTTGCTAGGAAGCTTCCACGCATCTTCTCACTCCATTGAAAGCCTCGCAAGCAGATATGAAAAGGCCTTAACAAAGTGGCCTAACCCCTATGGTCACATGACAATGGACAGTATTGAAGTTCGTCGGCCACTCACATCTTTGTGCACTCTTGTCTTCCACCCTCGTGCACACACATGTACAGATTAAATGACAATGGCTTCACCTCGGCGACGTCATGCGCTTCCCCCATGACTAGAGCCTTTGGCGTCATGAAGCAACTGCTCAGCCCTGGGGTGCCCTTTGGCACATACATGACCATTGCATGACTTTGTATTTGTGTTGCGGTAAATCTTAGGGGTTTGTACATTCTCTTTGCTGGGCCCTCCATCATGCTTGCTTGATTCTTAGTGTTTTGGGAGAGTTGCATTTTCTCGAGTGTTGGGACCACTGTGCCGGTTCATGCCATGCACTAGTGAGTAGCCGCCCTCGGTTTTAATGCCGAGTGGAGATGGAAATGCTAGGCAGCAGGTTGGGGCAGTAGCGTTGTTGATGCAGCATGCGGGCTTACACGCTCGTTGCTTAACTCTGCTGCCCCCTCAGTCTGCTGCTCTAGAGACTAAGTCTGGAAGCTTTGGGTTTGTTACTCAGAACTGCGCGCGTCAGTGGTAGCGCCAGAAAGCAGGTGGAAACTGAAAGTAATCGATTAGGAATGACGAATGAGCAACAATGGGAGACCCCTCCAAGTTCTACCTCCCTCCCACTAGTGTAGAACTTGTTACTCAGCTAACCAGCCAATCAGAAAATAGTCCTAGACCTATTTTCTGGCAGGCAGGGTTTTCTCAGTGAGCCCTGTCAGACGCCCGACGACCCAAAACCCGGGCGTCGTCTGTTTTGCCTGAAAATTGAACCATACCATGATACCGATGCTGCGACCGCAGTCGTGTGGTCGGAATCAGCTAGAAAAATAGCAGCAAAGAGTTCTAACTGCCTGAACCCAGGCAGTGCCTATGAGAGTCAATGATGCCAAACAGTGCCACACAGCAATACATGGACCCTAGGCAAAGCATGATGCTGCAGACGCTATGGCACAGCCAGAAACAGCGATGGATGCATGTAGACAACATCTGCAGTGGCCATGACCGCCGGCGGCCTGACTGCCGAGGAGGCCTACCGATGGAGCTGAGCGCGTCGTCGGAGGGAGGAGGCTCAAGCAAAGTGTGATAAGACATCAGCGTGCGTCGGCTCCACCAGACGACACTCCAGCAGCGTCGAGTCTCGCCGTCAGTCATCTGCATGCCGATGTACATAAGCCGAGAGGACACAACAGAGTACAATGAGACATGCGAGAAAACCAACACTCCCCCATGACTCACAGGCGCAGTGCACATGTGTGGGCAGAGACATAGTCAATGGCCAGACTCCCCCAGGGCACGGAGAGACGCAAAAAGGGACAAGGAGAGTCACTCACGGACGCACGCCAACCGAACTCACAACCTTCTTGAACGAGTCGTGCTTTTGTGTCTTGGTCAATAAATCAGCCAGCTGTCGTTTTGACTCAACCCACACGATGCTGATGCTACCGTCATCCAACAACGAATGCACATAGTGATACTCAACGCTGATGTGCTTTGTGCGTGTGTGATGCACGCCGTCATTGTCGGCGATGGCCATGGCACTCTCATTGTCACAATGCAACGTGATGGATGCCACTGACTAACGCAACTCGGACAACAGAGGACACAACCACACACTCTCACACGCATCTGAGCCAAGGACCACGTACCCAACCTCAGCAGTGCTGCATGTAATGCACCCCTGCTTGCCACTACGCCAGGATACAGCTGTGCTGCCAATCAGAAAGATCTAGTATGTGTGACTCTTACCGTATGGACTGCCGGCCCAGTCACTGTCGGTGTAGCCTACCGCGACAACAGATGGCTAGCGGCGGAACATGAGACCTCGTCATGGAGTCAAGATGACATAGCGCAGTACTTGGATAGCGGCTTCGAAGTGGAGGTGATGCGGCTCCTAATAAAACTGGGCCAGGAGGTTGACGGCAAACACGATACATGGGCGCGTCGTCGTCGCCAGGAACACCAGTGACCCGATGACTCACAGATTTGTGGTCACGTCAACTGGCTCCCCACAACAACTGGGTCAAGACTCTTCATCTTCACAGGGCCATCAGGTGACATGGGTGAAGATGCGCTCGACACGAGTGGCAATTCTTCCGCAAAGTGGGTGTACAGAGTCTGCACATAGGCAGCCTAGTGGATGTGCACGACACCCTGGGAGCAATCATGCTCAAGCTCCATGCCCTGGAAGACTCGAGTAGATCCAAGATCCTTCATTTAGTAGGTGGAGTGCAGCAAGTCCTTGACACGCTGGATGGCAGCCGTGTCTGGCAACGCGATGAGGAGATCGTCGACGTAAACCAGAAAAGCAGTGGATGTCAAGCCTCGCGGACTGAATAATAGTTCAGGATCAGCGATGCTACGCAGAAGGCCGCCGCGAAGGAGGGTGCTGCTGATCTCCTGGTTCCAGCACCAAGGTGACTATTTCAGGCCATAAAGGGCCTTCCGCAGCCGCAAGACTCTCCCAATGCCATCGTCGAATCCTGGGGGCTGTACCATGTGGAGCTCCTCACCCTCCAATGAGCCATAGAGAAAAGCGTTGCTCACGTCCATCTGATGCAGCTCCCACCCATGCTGGGCAACCAGGCTGAAGAGCGCCCGGCTAGTGGAGAACCGGCCAATTGGGGCAAAGATCTGGTCGTAATCGGCCTGACGGATCTGGGCAAACCCCTTGGCTGTGAGGCGGGCCTTGGACTTATCCAAGGACCCGTCGGGCTTCCACTTGCGCTAAAAGGCCCACTTGGCGCCGATGGCCTTCTGACTTGGAAGAAGGTCCACAAATTCGTACACGTGGTGCTATCGCATGGCAGTGAGCTCATCGGTGCAAGCAAAGTCCCGGTGTGCGGCCTCAGGAGAGGCTCCTGCCTCATGCAGAGTGGCAGGGTCCTCTGGGCGTGCTGTGGAGGGGACTAAGAGAGCGTGTGCATCTAGAGCTCCAGGTGTAATGCACGCGAGTGCAGCCATGACAGCGTGGTGATGCTAGTGATGAATCATGGCGTAGCCTAGTGCGAAGCCTGGGTGAAGGTCTGCAATGATGGCCAAAGTGGTCAGGCCTAGGGCCTTGGTGCCAGGATCCCCACTCACGACCGTGGGGGTGGAGGAGACACGTGGAGCCATCGGGGGTTGAGGCGCCACGGAGCGTGGTGCGACGGTCTGCACACTCACCGACGATCTAGGTCAGAGGCTGCCGCCAGGGTCACGTGTGTAGCGTGGCAGGGCAGGAGATGGCACTGAGTCCGACGGGCCAGCGGAGGCCGACGGAGCTGCAAGCCCGTAGGGGCCAGTGGATGCGACTGGGGCTGTCAGCCTGGACGAGCAAGTGGACGCGATTGGGGCTGTTGGCCCGAAGGGGCCAGTGGACGCGACTTGGGATGCCGGCCCGGAGAGGCCAGTAGGCGCGACCCGGGCTGCCGGCCCGGAGGGGCCAGTGGACGCGACTGGGGCTGCCGACCCGGAGGGACCAGTGGACACGACTGGGGCTGCCGGCCCAGAGGGGCCAGAGGACGCGACTGGGGGTGCCGGCCCGGAGGGGCCAGAGGACGCGACCGGGGCTGCTGGCCCGGAGGGGCCAGAGGATGCGACTGGGGCTACCGGCTCGAAAGGGCTGAGGGATGTGTCACCTAGGGGTAGGACGAAGGACAGACTCACCACTCCCCCACACGACGAGATAGACACGCACGAGTCGGAGCGAATGAGCTCGCAGGGAAACAGGTCCTCGAAGAAGAGGACATCACGGGACTCAAGGATGCAGTGTCAGGACGGATCCCAAAAGCACCAGGCTTTGGACTGACGAGAGACACCAAGGAAGGTGCAGGGACGTCCGCGGGGGGCGAGCTTGTCGCCCTGCTGCGGGACGGGCAGCCACACAATGGCCATGTAGTCCCAAACACGAGCCGGGTGGAGGTCAGCGCACTAGCCGCACCGATGTTGGTACGGCGTGGACTGGCGGGGAAGAGGACCGTGGGGAATCCGGTTCCAGACCCATGTCCTGTAACCAAGGCTTCAAAGTAGAAGCCATCGGAGAGACTAGACTCGACCCGCATGGTACGGACGGCGTTGGCCATGGTACGGTTCCACCGTTCGGAGACACCGTCGTGGACGGGCGTATAGGGTGCAGACGTCTCATGGTGGATAATGCGGGAAGTGAGAAAGGTCGTGGTCTCACCCATGTACTCACCACCGCGATGGGAGCGAAAGCGGTAAAGAGAGCGACCACACTCACGTTCTGCAAGGACAACCCAATCCTGGATGGCGCGGGCGACATCGCTCTTCCGCCTAAGGCAGAAGACCCAGCTATAGCGAGAATAGTCGTGAGTAAGGGTGAGGACATAGCGGCCATGCTCTCCGACGGACCCGGTGGCGAGAGGGCTGATGACATCATAATGGACCAGGTCGAGAGGGATGGATGCACGGGAAGAAGACAAAGGGTATGTGGACTAGTGCATCTTGCCCTGAGCGCATTTAATGCACTCTGTGGGGCACGAGAGAGGGAAAGTCTCCGAGTCAAGGCCCTTCGCCGGCTGAGTGCGGAGGATGCTTTCGACGGCACCGGAGTGGACATGGCAAAGACGGCGATGCAAGAGGCGGGTGTGCTGAGGAGAGAGTGTGCTGGTAACAAAAACATGGCTTGTGGCGACCGACGGGGAGGGGACGAAAGGAGAGGTGGACAGACGAGGTACATGCCACAGGTTGCCACGGGCGGTTGCGTGTAGGACGACAAGACCGGACGGACGCAACGACACAGTACCAACACCACGCGAGTGCATCACGTCCATGCTCATGCGGTCAAGGGCATTGATGGACACAAGGCTGAGGTCGAGACCTGGGAAGAAGAGGACATTGGTTAGAAGAACATCACCGGGAGGACCACGGAAACAAACGACGCCGACACTACGGACAGGCAACACCTGTCCGGAGCCCGTCCGGACACCGGAGACATCGCCAACAGGATCAAGCATACTAAAGGCCTCACGGGAGGCCGTCATGTGATATGTGGCCCCGGAGTCGATGATCCAAGTCTTGACCAGATCCTGGACCAGGGTCGCTAGATCGCTAACGGTCACATGGCAGCAAGCAAGAGACGCGGACGCGGTGGACGGGGGCGCGAACCGAGACTGCCAATCATCAAGCCATGCAACGCCGTCATGGGAAGGGGTAGAGGAGACCACAGAAGACGAGGAATTGGGACACAGAAGACAGAAGCCGAGCTAGAGTGCGATGAATTGCTCCAGCTGACGCTCACGGGAGGACGGCCCGGGAGTGTAGACCGAGTGCGGAGTGACAGCACCAGAGCCCGGGTAGGCGGAAGACTATCCTTGTGAAGGAAACGGAGGCGCCGACGGCTGCGGATGGTGCTGCTGCGGCGCTGGCATCCGCTTGACTGGCGAAGCTGTCGGGGTGGTGGAGCTACTGGACGAGGCCGAGGCGTGAGGGCCGGCTACAACTATAGCGGCAAAGGCGAGACGGCGCTCCTGCTTGCGATGCATGGTGGCGATGATGCGTGCCTCGTCCATCGATAGAGGACACGTGTACCACCCGTGCCCAGGCTAGCCACAGTTGTGGCAGACCGAGCCACCACCACTGGACCCGGTCGACGGCTGCTGCTACTGTTAATGACCCTTGCCCTTCTTGTTCCGACGCTTCTTCCCCGACGACGATGAGGTAGCTGTGGCGGGGGAAGCGACAGCCACGGAGGCAACGGCAAGGGAGGCAAGAGTCTCCGTGCGTTGGAGTTGGGACTCCAGACGAGCTTCCTCAATGCGGAGGAAGAGCTCGTATGCCCAAGGCATGAGGGTGCCCTGGGTCACCATGGTGGAGTGGACGTCCTAGGAGTAGTGCACAAAGACGTCCGCGTATGCGGCGGTGGCACCGCGCTTAATGGTGAGGAGCGCGGCCAGAGGGGGTGGGACAGATATGCAGAGGCTACGGAGGATGTCCTCCGTCCGCTACCAGTAGGCGGTGACTGTCTCGATCTCCCCCATGTGCACGGAGTTGAACTCCCACAGCAGACGGCTCGTCTCAACCTTGCTAGAAAAGCGATGGGGATGAGTGAGGACGTGCCACACGGTTGCAAGGTCTGGGGTGGGTCCAGCGGTGAAGTCCCCAAGAAAAGGCTCTAGAGCCAGGCGAGAAGTCGGCGGGGCGACGAGGACGAGGGCACGGTCGGCACGACCAACGTCATACAACTGGTCGGCCTCGGTTGGGTCATACGGGAGGGTGTAGTATGCCCACAGGCCCTCACTCTACGCCCAGATCCAAAAGCTCAGCTCCAAGCTCCGGAACTAGTCGCCGGCTTGAAGCAGCGCGGGCGGCGTCTCACAGTCCTTCTACCTGCGGCCGGCACCCAGAGTGGGGCCAAAGATGGAGGTCACTGTCTTCCGATGGCGCTGAGTCTACTGCTGCGCAAGGTAATGTGTGGCAGCGGACACAGTGGGACTGGCGTGCCCTAGAGGAATGTATGGTGGTAGTGTACCGGTGGCAGTCTAGGAGGCCAATGGCTACAACACTACAAGCTGCTATGTCAAGGCGGCGAGCTGTTGCTGAATAGCAACCAGGGGGTCAGGGTTGCATCCAACAACGCCAGAGGGCTGCTGCTGTTGCTGCTACTGCTGCTACTACTACTGCTGCTGCTACTACTACGGCTGTTGTTGGTACTGCTGCTGCAGCAGTTGTTGTAGCTGCTACAGGAAAGGGGGGCTTGGGGTCCCCCAACAAAGGAGGACCCCTCCTCAGAGGGGCTGTTAGTCATAGTGGCTTATGGTGCCTCTTTTCCCCCTCCCTTTTGTTTTGTGATTTTGTCTCTTTTGTGTGGTACTGATGTCAGTAGTGATGTCAGTCGAGGATGGCTAACATCAGCAGAGACTACTATGCGGTACATAGGGGTACTGCTTTGTTTTTCCTGTTGATGATGTCAGTAGTGACATCAGCGGACGGCCGCTAACGTCAATAGCGGTTGATGTAACTGTTGCTGCACGGCTGCAGTCGCTGTTGCTACTACTACCGCTGCTGCTACTGCCGCTGCTGCTGCTGCTGCTGCTACTGCTGCTGCTATTGCTGCTACTACTGCTGCTACTGCTGCTGTTTCTGATCAGCTCCTGTTGCTGTTGCAAGCTGCTGCTGCTGTCAGTCACACCTGGATGACATCGCCGCGTGCGTCGTCGCAAGCAAGCGCCTGATGTGGCCTGCCGCTCACCTCCTCGTGTCAAGCGTGGGGTTCAGTGCTGCCGGTAAGGAAAACCGGCAGCATTTCCCCTGGCCCAGTGGCCGTCGGAAAAATTCTGATGCCGCCACCAGGCGGGTCAATGCTGCCGGGAAAAATCCGGCAGCATTTCCCCTGCACTGGCGCGAATGGAGGTCCGCTGGCGTTGTCTGGCACCTGTACGTTAGTCTTGTGTTGCTGCTGCTACGCTCTGGCTCTGATACAAAGACAGAAATGCTAGGCAGCAGGTTGGGGCAGCAGTGTTGTTGATGCAGCGTACGAGCTTCCACACTCATTGCTTAAGTCTGCTGCCCCCTCAGTCTGCTGCTCTAGAGACTAAGTCCGGAAGCTTTGGGTTTGTTACTTAGAACTACTCGCGCCAGAGTTAGCGCCAGAAAGCAGGTGGAAACTGAAAGTAATTGATTAGGAATGAAGAATGAGCAACAATGGGAGACCCCTCCAAGTTGTAGCTCCTCCCAACTAGTGTAGAACTAGTTACTCAGCTGACCAACCAATCAGAATATAGTCCTAGACCTATTTTCTAGCAGGCAGGGTTTTCTCGGTGAGCCCTGCCAGACGCGCGACAACCCAAAACCCAGGCGTCGTCCATTTTGCCTGAAAACTGGATCATACCATAATACCAACGCTACGACCGCAGTCGTGCGATCAAAATCAGCTAGAAAAATAGCAGCAAAGAGTTATGACTACCCGAACCCAGGCAGTGCCTATGACAATCAATGATTCCAAACAGTGCTACACAGCAAGAAACATGGACCCTAGGCAGACCATGATGCTGCAGATGCTATGGCACAGCCAGAAACAACGCTGGGTGCATGTAGACAGCATCTGCAGTGGTCGTGGCTGCCGGCGGCTCGACCGCCGAGGAGGCCTGCCAATGGAGCTGAGCGCGTCGTCGGAGTGAGGAGGCTCCAGCGAACTATGAGTAGACCTCAACGTGTGTCGGCTCCACCGGATAACACTCCAGCAGCGTCGAGTCTCACTGTCAGTCATCTGCACGCTGATGTACACAAGCCGAGAGGACACAACAGAGTACAATGAGAGATGCGTGAAAACCAACAAGTGGTCGGGCTCGATCCTCGAGTGGTGGAACAACCCCACACGAGTATGGTGCTCGGTGCGGGTGAGTGCTCACTGGTTCTAGCTCTTGCATCTCCCACTCACTCATTGTGTTGGTGAAAACTTGAGTTCTAAGGCAAGCATTGTACCGCAATCATGGCGTGCCTTATCTTCTCTTGTGCTCACCGGCCCCGTCAAAAGTAACCTATATAGGAAGTTGCCGAGTAACTACAGGTATCAGAGCAATGGGGTTCCGCCCCTACTTCTCATTGGCCTTGGGCCCGTGACCCATTCGACAAACACTCGTCGCCATCGACGGACTCACGACATCATCTCCGCCAGCCTCTTTCTGGCGCTCTGTCAGCTATACAGTACCATCTCTGCCACGTCTGTGGCACCCAACAGCTGGTGTCTGAGAGTGATACAACCTTCCTCGATCACAGCGACCCCATCTTGTGGTCACCTAAACTTGCAGACGGTTGCCCATCACTCAATCCCACACGACATCTTCTCATTCACGGGACTGCCCTCTCCGTAGTAGTCCTGCCTCTCTCTCTCTCTCTCTTCGAGGCCCACAACTTCCTATCACTCGTCTAGTGCTTAGTTGTCTTCTAACGTGCCAGGAACTACCCTCTGCTTCCTCTCTTAGGCAGGATCCCGTTGCTGCTGTTCTTGCCACTACGCTCATAGCGCTGCTCTAGCCACCTCCGTTGTCTAACGGCAGACTGTCATACTTCTTGGCTTCGACACGCTCGTGCCCACATCGTCTCTTCTCACAGCACTCTACAGCGATCACACTTCTTGGCTGCACCCACATCCATAGCAACCGCCACACTGGATCTACAGCCACTTGACGGTTCCCCCGAAGAGGACCTTGACCGCCCTCCCCCCTCCGTACTGTCACACGCCAAGCCGATCGCGTGTGGGATAATCCTCGCTCTTTTGACTTACCCTTGCCCACCGACGACGACATTCCACTGTGGGCCCGTATGCTAGCACGACGACATGAGGTACCCATTGTGATACCCATCCTCCCAGTCCACACTGGCTCTATCTGCTTGGCAAGGGCCATTCTTGACGCAGCTGCAAGAGCCGCAGCAACCTTTGTAGCCCCCTCGTGTAGAGCCCTGGTACAGACAGCGGTGGGCCGTGCGGCCGAAGCCTATGCACAGGCAGCAGCATCTTTTACACTATTCGTTGCTGCAGCTACCAGCATAGCCACACAGGTCACGGCAGTAGCAGCCATTGTTCCTATTGCTGCATCCTCCGCCGCTGACGCAACAGCAGATGCTATCGGCTCCATGTGCGCATTCACCGCAACCACAGTCGCGACTCCCACGGCCACACCTTGAGAGCTCAGATCTCACATCACCATGGACGTCCTCATTGTGTCAGCATCAGCAGCAATGACCAGAGCCACAATCACTAATCTTCTTTGTCTCACTCTGGCAGTTACAAGGTGGGTGGCTGTCCTCTTCTCCTCAGCTGCTGTGGTGATACCACCTCTCTTCGCACTGCTGTCTCGTCACTCGTTCGGTGAGCACTCTCTCCCACTACCCATTGCACATTCATCCTCATCTCCTTTGTCCCCACCTTCTCATCATGCCAGGGCCACAAGAAACGATAAAGGCTCTGCAGGCTACCCTTTGTTTGGCACAAGCAGCTTGTAGGAAGGTTGAGGATGAACTCCAGCAGGGATTTGAGGCCCAGCATGAGATAGCCACCACTGTGGCTGCACTAGTCATAGAGCGCCTGCGTATTGTACCAGGTTTTGCTGCCCTCCTCCCTATTGAAGAGACCGCATCGGCTGATTCTTCTGTACCTCCCAGTGGTGGTGTCCCCAGCTCTTCCTCCCCTGTCCTCTCTGCACCTGCTCTGGCCCTAGTTCTTCTTCCAGCCAGGCAAAGAGACTTCGAGACACCACCACCTCAGTTCACACCCAAGCTCACCTTCACCTCCTGGGAGACGCGCTTCAGTGCATCTCCCAGGGTGAAATGCATTGGGAATAATACTCCCCTGCCAAACCAACATTCGTACCCCAGCCTGCTGAGGCCGCCCGGGCGGTGCGGACTCTCATTAATGCAAGGCCTGAGAGCCTTCTCGACGACATTTGTTACGTACAACGCTGACCCCATGTGTGGCACACCTGCTCACCCAATTGGTGCTTATGCCCTCATTCGCCGCTACGACTGGGCATGCCGCACAGATTGCTTTGACTGTACAGTTCAACACACTACAGATGCGGGCTGATGAGACTGCAGACGAGTATTGGGCGTGTAGCCTATGCTTGTTGCGTGACCTGGGCAGGGCAGCCCCAGGTCCTCTTTTGGCTTGCTTGTCCATTGTTGCTGGTCTCATCCCTGAGCTGTCTCATCTCTACCTCCACGTCTCCCAGGAAGAGCTCGAGCTGCTCACTACTGCTTCGGTACCTCCAGACTCCCCGCCTGGGATCGGTCCTCTCTTTGACTTCACCGCCTCTTGTCTCACCGATTGGTGGAACGCCCTGCAGAACAAGCGTATGCACTGTGTTGCACTCACCGCTGTCACCACTGCGTCCTCCTCCTTGCTTGCAGCTGTCACCTCCTCCTCCCCCTCATCTTCTCATGTAGCAACTCATCCAACTCAAGCTGCTTCTCGTGGAGGGGGTGGTGGCTCCGGTCGCGAGGGTGGGCGTGGTGGTAAAGGGCGTGGGAGTGGTCGTGGCATCAAACCTTCCTCTATCACTACCGTCAACGTCACCTACTGGAACTGCGGTGCCGTTAGACACTCGGCACCCAAATGCCCCGCTCTCATGATAATGCACGTCTTGCATCCTCCATGCGTGCACAGTGGACACGCACGGGTGTGACGGCCCCCTCCGCCGCAACGGCAGTGATAGTTGCATCTTCCTCGTCCTCCTCCTCTGCCTCCATGCTCACCACCACTCTTGCTCCCATTCAGACGTCACAATCCCCAGGCAGCCCCTGGGGTTAGATTCTGCCTCCATCAACACCTACCTAATACGGCCCTCCTCCTTCTCACTACTCGGGCCACCCTGGGTCCGGGAAGACAGTCACTTCTCTGACCGCTCCTCGGATCGCTCCTCCGACCGCTCTTCCGACCGCTCCTCCGACCGTCGTGATGACGAGCGCACTCTTCAGTGGCGGCTGGCAGAATTGCTTCATCTCCGCTCTCAGGGAGATGAGAGTATGAGTGGCTAGTCGTCCATGTCTGTTTGTGAGTCCGATACCACCCTTCATGGCGCTACATCTGGTAATGTCTAGGGGGTTGTGCCTGATGATCGTGATTGGATTGAACAGTGGAAAACTCACATGTTTCCCACACGTCTTGGTGGCTTATCTTCCCCTTCCCCTCGTGGCACTGTTGTTGTCTGTCTTGTTCTCCCCTCCAATCGTGCATCCCTTGACCTATGGATTATTGACTCCGGGGCCACACACCACATGACCTCCTGTCGCTCGTCCTTTGTGTCCCTGAGGCCCGTCGGGTCTGTTCGTTCAGTACGCACTAGCTCCGGCCAACTTCTCCCAGTTCAAGGTGTCGGTGTCATTCACTTTGTTGGCCCTGGTGGCACTCTCTACCTTTCCGATGTGTTGTATGTGCCCGACCTTGAGGTCAGTCTTCTCTCTATGACCACCCTTGACGACCAGGGCATGGACTTCTCGTCCAGCCGTGGCCTGGCCTCCATTGCTCTCCGCTCGTCTGGCCATGTTCTCCACAGTGTGCGCAGTGATAATCTTTTCCGTGTTCCTCTCACACTGCTATCGTCTTCTGCTGTGTCTGCCCTTGTCCATGTTGCACCTTCGTTGTCTCTTGCCCATGCTGGCCTTCTGCATCGTCCCCTCTATCACATTCACACCGTTGCCATACAGCGCCTTCTCCGCCTTCGGCCTGCTCACGGCCTTGATCCAGAAACGTTTGCACCTCCCTGCTCCACCTCCTACCTTGACTGTGCCAGTGGCAAAATTCACCGCTCCGCGTTCTCCACTGCTGAATCTACCACCCCTCATCCTCTTGACCTTGTCCATGCTGATGTCCTGGGCCCCTTGCCCCACAATTTCCTATGTGGCTTAGGTCGTTATGTCCTGTGTTTGACGGATGACTTCTCTCACTACCGCTAGGTCTTCGCCCTTCGTCATAAAAGTGACGCTATCAATGTTCTTGAGTCCTGGCTTCGTCAGGCTGAACATGCCTGTTTTTTCCC
The DNA here is from genome assembly GCA_023375785.1 of Penium margaritaceum. Lineage (NCBI taxonomy): Eukaryota > Viridiplantae > Streptophyta > Zygnematophyceae > Desmidiales > Peniaceae > Penium > Penium margaritaceum. The sequence continues at coordinate 95,983 of SZWC01000409.1, forward strand.
GCTACGTGTCATTTGCAGCGATCGCGACGGTGAGTTCTTTGATCCCACCTCTCGTTTCCTTGAGTCGTGTGGTGTTTGTATTGAGTCATCTGCCCCTTACACTCCACATCAAAACGGAGTGTCCGAGCGTTGGAATTGCACCCTTGCTCATGGTGTCCGCTCCCTTCTCTCTGCCTCTGGGAAAGCTCCCTTGTTTGTCTTTGAAGCGATGACCTACATGACATGGGTCTGAAATCGAGTCCCTCGCGGTCCTCTTCCATACACTGTGACCCCCTTTGAACAATGGAGTGGCCGCCGTGCTGACCTCCGCCTTGCTCGTGTTTGGGGTTGCCTCGCTTCTGTGTGGCTTCCATCAGACCAACAGGATAGTAAGCTTTCTCCCAATAATCGCTTATGCATATTCCTCGGCATCTCCCCATTCTCCAAGGCTTGGCGGTTCTGGGATCCCTCCCGTTGTCGTGTCATTGAGTCTCGTGATGCTCTTTTCTTTGAGAACTTATTTGAAAGTGACGTTTCTCGTTTTTGTGGGTCCCTCTCTTCGCTCTCTCGGGGTGGGGGTGGTCCTCTTCTTTCCTCTGGAACTTCTTTTCTCCCCTCTGTGCGTCCTCCGGCATCACTTGCCTCATCTGACCCTCTGAGCTCCTCTCTAGGGCTTCCCTCCTCGGTCTCACCCCATGGAATCCCCTGTCACCTTTCAGCCTGTGTCCTCCGACTCTCCTGAGCTCCCTAATCACTCCGACTTGTCCTCTGCCTCTGAGCCTAGTGCCAACCCTGTACCTCGTGAGTCGCCTACTACTACAGCCGCTCCCTCTCCTTCAGTCTCTGTGCACTCGTGCTCCACTGCGTCCTCTCCTGCATCACATGTCCCATCTATCCCTCCAATCTCACCCTATACACGTGGTTGTCGTTTAAGGGCGACAACTTCCGTCTCACTCTCATCCTGTCATCTCTGGTGACCTTGGTCTCCATGCCCTTGGTCTTGCAACCTCTACCATGTCCGTTGCGGCCTCTGTGATGCATCCTAGCACACCTCTTGGTTACTCTCTTATTGAACAAGAGTTTCACTCGGCCCTCTCTTTGTCTGTAGCTAGGTATGTTGCCTCGTGCTTTGCCGCCGCTGGTCTCTCTCCTCTCCCGAACCTATGACTGTATAGGGAGCCCGCACGGCATCTGATCCTCCCTTGTGGGAGCAAGCCATGAAAGCCGAGCTCGACGCGCTGTCCGAGCACGACGTGTACGAGCTCGTGGACCTCCCACATGGCCGCAAGGTTGTTGCAGCCAAATGGGTGTACCGTCGCAAGCTGAACCCTGATAACACCGTAAAACGGTAGAAGGCCCATCTCACCGCAAAAGGTTTCTCTCAAATCCCTTGTGTTGACTTTGACAAGACCTTCACCCTAGATGGTCGCTACACAACAACCAAGGCACTCCTCAGCTTGGTTGCCCAACATAACTGGGAGCTTGAAGACATGGGTGTCAATAATGTCATTCTACATGGTAAGTTAGGCGAGGAAGTCTACACGGTTCAACCACCCGGCTTCTCTGATGGGACAATCCGAGTGTGGCGCCTTCTCAAGTCCCTCTATGGACTCAAGCAGTCCCCACGCTGCTGGAATCAAGAGATCACTGCAACCGTGGAGAAAGGGGGCTACAGGAGAAGCAGCGTGGACCCCGCTCTCTTTCTCAGTGCTCCCAACAAGCCCCTTGTTGCAATCCTTGTATATGTGGATGAACTTCTCATTGCCTCTCCTGATGCTACATCTATCGCAGTTGCAAAGTCCCTGCTTCAAGCAGCTTACAAAATGAAGGATCTTGGCCCAGCGCGTGTTTTCTTGGTTATAGAATTAGAGCGTAACGGCACACGTCGCACCCTGCACGTTCACCAAGCTGCGTATGTTCGCAGCTTGGGGGAGCGCTTTGGATCGCTCCTCACGGCAGTCTCCACAGCTTCCACGCCCAGGACACCCTCTGGTCAGTCAGGGTGCGGCGTGTGCGGTTACGCTCTGGTCAGTCACTGCTTAAGTCCTTGGAACTCTCCAAACTTGGGGAGCCAGTGGATGTAACGGACTACCTCCGGGTCATTGGCTCCCTAATGTGCCTTGCCACCACCACGCGTGCCGATGTTGCCTTTGCTGTGAAATTCTTGACACAATTCTCTCAGTCTCCCCATGAGCGCCATCTTGAGGCTGCCTTGCGAGTACTGCGTTACGCACTCTCCACTCCTCGTGTCGGGCTGTACTTTCGTGCACAACCCTTAGTCGTGGTGGATGGCTTCATAGACAGTGACTAGGAACATGTTTCGGATGCACCCAGCAGGACTGGATACATCTTCTTGGTTGGTGAAACTGCACTCTCCTGGAAAAGTGGCTAACAAGGGTGTGTTGCTCGTAGTATGACTAAGGCAGAGTATGTCGCCCTTGGTGCAGGCACGTGTGAGGCTTTCTGGTTGTGTCGTCTGCTGCAACATTTGCGTGTTCCCATCCGTTACATCACTCAGTGTTGTGACAATCTGAGCACAAATGCTGTAGCCGAAAACAGTGGCATGCATCACTCACGCACAAAGCATGTTAACGTGGAGCATCATTTTGTTCCTGAGTGCATTGCTGCTGGCATTGTCCAAGTTGCTTGGGTCGACACACGTTCTCAAAGAGCTGACTTTCTCACTAAAGCACTCAGTCGAAATGTCTCAAAAAATGGTTTTCATGCTGTGAGCCTCATGACCCAGGTTGAGTTGGATGGTGTATCTCAGGTGGTTCTATTCATCATGTATTGGTGTCATCTTTCTGTGTATGCGGTTGTCTCCCTGTGAGTCATGGGGGTGTGTTGAAGTTCGTTGGCCACTCACATCTCTGTGCCCTCTTGTCTTCCACCCTCATGCACACACATGTACAGTTTAAATGACAATGGCTTCACCTAGGCGACGTCATGCGATTCCCCCGTGACTGAAACCTCTGGCGTCATAAAGCAGCTGCTCAACCCTGGGGTGCCCTTTGGCACATACATGACCATTTCATGACTTTCTATTTGTGTTGCGGTAGATGTTAGGGGCTTGTACATTCTTACTCCCGGGCCCTACATCATGTTGGCTTGATTCTAAGTGTTTTGGGGAGTTGCATTTTCCCAGGTACTGATCCTTAGGGGACCACGGTGCCGGTTCAGGGCGTGCACTAGTGGGTAACCGCCCTCGGTATAAAACACCGAATGGTCGGGCTCGATCCCTCGGCGGCATCACAAGCCCACCCAGGCATGGTGCTCGGTGCGGGTCAGTGCTCACCGGTCCTAACCCTCCCCTCTCCCACTCACTCACTGTCTTGGTGAAAACTTGAGTTCTAAGGCAAGCATTGTACCACATCTATGGCGTGCCTTATCCTCTCCTGTGCTCATCCGCCCCGTCACAAGCAACCTATCTAGGACGTTGCCGAGTAACTGCAGAGAGGGGGTTATGCCACATCAGGCCAGGCTCTCATCCATTAAATCGAAGATTCAGAATGCAGAATGTAGCACAAGTAGCAATCAGTTTGTTGAGGAAGTGGGCAAGGTCCATGTATTGCAAAAGGCTTCTTTGTCTGCAGCTTTTGCACTTGTGTTGAGAAAGGCAGTTGTCTGTACAAGAATGCTGAAAACTGTCAATTGAATCGCGCACGTACTCCACCAACAAATCCAAGCCTGCTCGACTTATCGACCAGCCTGTACAACAACTGACGCAGTTGCACCCCAATGCGCCGAAAGACGCAGAGAGCGAGAGAGGGCATAAGGTAGCCTGCCGAATGATGTCTCATCCCTTCATGTGGAAGGACGGAGACCTGGGCGCCATTGCCATCAGCATCACCATACATCCATCAAGTTGTTGACTGCTGCTGCGACAGAGTTGCTTCGTCGTAGTTCCTGCCACATGCCCAACACAGCAAACAGCGACACACTCAGGCGCTTAGGGGGCAGTTTGAGGAGAAAGCAGGAGAGGGAATGAGAGGGGGGGGGGATGCTGGGCCAATTGGCTTCGACACGTACATGACCAGCGAGGAGAAGGGGGATTGGGAGGAGGAGGAAGACTAAGGAATGAGGAGACCACAGACGAGATGAAAGTCAGGAATTGAGCTGAACAAATGGGGGGGGGGGTCGCACCAAATCCACTCGAGGGAAAAAAGGAGGAGACAGCGAGCGACAGTCAATCACCTGTATGATGGTGTTGAATGGTATGTGGGGAAGAATCTCTTCCACTTGGGCCGCCATTGCAATTAACCGCGACTCCTCGTCCTCCTCCCCCTGCCCCCCGGCCCCCGCCAACCCAACCCCAACCGCACCCGCACCACCTGCGCGCAACCCCATCTGCCCAACGTCCGGCTGTTGCCACGAGAAACCCCATCTCCTCAAACCACCACCGCTAACGCCGCTGCTGCCGCCACCAACGCCGCCAGCCATGCCCAACCCTGGGCCCACTGCAGCCGCTGCTGCTGCCGCACCTGGAGGAGCTCCGAATCCACCACCCGGGCCCGGCAACCCAGCATGCGGCTGCTGCTGCCGCAGCCGCCCGGAGTTGTTTCCCCGAAATCGTAATCCGCCCAGGGACAGGCCATACCGCCGTGCAAGTCTCGGTCCCTCCCCACGCCTGCTGCTGCCGTCCCCTAATCCATCTCCCATCGCTCCCCCTGGCCCGTCCTCTCCAACGCCACCTAGACCATGGTCGTCGCCCATGCCCCCAGCGGCAAGACCAGCAGAAGCGTCGCCAGCGGAGGTTCCTGCGCCAGTGCTGCTGCCCGCTCCTGTGCGTGCGGACAAGGGCGCGAAGCTGCCGCTGCTGCTGGAGCTCCAGCCAACGCCCCTCATCCATGACACCTCCCAGTGCCCCGGTCCCCACCGCCCACTCCTCGCCCCGCTGCCGACACTGCCAGCGCTGCCACCTGC
>SZWC01000409.1:122759-135898 GCA_023375785.1 Penium margaritaceum
GAGGATATTTCTGGTCAGGATTACCCCACGCTGTCCCTGGTCCTTCCATTTTTCAGCAACATCTTGCAGCGCCTCCATGGCTGGCGCCTGAAGGCCGGGGCAGCCGAGAAGAAGCGCGAGAGGAAGGCGGTCCTTGATGCCAACGAGAAGCTGCTGCTGGTGCTGGAGCCGGGCCTAAAGAGCTGTGTGGACAAGGTGAGATGGTTGATTGGACTGTGGCTGCTGTTATGTTTCTGGTGATGTTGTGGTTCTGCTCCTAATGTTTTGATTGTCTTTGTCGTTGGTGCAGTTGGAGAAGTATGTGAAGAAGGCCAGCCTGCGACACGTGGTGGCAACCGCGCTGGACCCGAGGTTCCGCTTCCGCTTTTTTGAGCGGGTCCACAAGGTGAGGTGGGGGGTTTGTTGCTTGGAGGGTGGGCTGGGTGGTGGTGGTGTTGTATCCGTCCCAAACTTTGTTTAAGAGTCAGAAAGTGAATGCTTTGTTTGTAGTGTCATTTGCTGTGTCGCTTTATCATTTTCTGAACCTGTTTTGTGCTCATCATTATATGCAGCTGCTCGGCATCAAGACCGTGGTGGAACTCGAGCTGAAAGTCATGGACTTCATGAAGCCGTACTTTGCAAGGGTTCAGGCCAAGAGGGAAGCTGAAGCAGCAGCAGCAGCAGAGGAGGCAGCAAGGGCTGCAGCAGAAGCAGCAAAGGCAGCCGAGGATGAGGTGGTGCCAGAGGACGAATCTGGCAGTGCAACCCCTGCTGCAGCCACATCAAGCAGCCAGGCACAAGACCTCAGTGGTCCTGCAGCAGCCGCCAAGCGTGGGCGGCAGAAGCGGCAGAAAGTGAGCATGCTAGAAGTGGCTTTGGAAGATCCAATGGAGGACATGTTCGAGGAGCCTGAGGTGGAGGAGAAGGCCATAGCACCAGACACGTTGGAGGAAGAGGTGGAGGCTTTCAAGAAGAACGCTAGGGGAGGACGGAAGATGAACGTTCTTAGATTCTACAAGGAGAAGCAGCAGCTCTATCCAACCTTTGCACTGTGTGCACTTGACGTTCTGGCCGTGCGAGCCACCAGCACTCCCAGCGAGAGAATGTTCTCGCTGGGGGGCCGGGTGGTCACTGATTTCCGCCACTCTTTGTCACAGATCACTGTGCAGGACCTGCTGTGTTTAAAGACATGGATAAACGACCCGGCACTGAAGGACTTCCCAGTCCATCCCTCAGGTACTGTATCTGAGGAGCTGGAAGAGGTGGAGCACAAGGAGAGGGCAGCCAGGAGGGCTGCTCGAAAAGCAGCGAAGACAGGGGGCCTAGCAGCAGCAGTTGTTGCAGACTCTGATGGTGATGGAGTGGAAGATGGAGAACAGGGAGAAGAGGCAGACAGCACAGACAGTGGGGAGGACAATGACAGTGAGGAGGATGAGAATGACCATGAGGGCGAGGACGAGGAGGATGCAGAGAAGGATGATGATGTGGTAGAGATGTCGTAGACATGATATGTTGAAATGTGATTGCCAACAGTCTTCATTTCTAACATCAAGTTCCTCATTTCTTTTCACTTTTCCATGTTCCCGTGCTCTGTTCTTGTCTTTCAGAAGTAGTGCCATGGAATGGAACTCGTGTTATCACAAAATGTGAATTGACTGTGTAATGGATTACACACAAGTTAGTGTATCAAGCAGATCTTTGGTGTATGAAGCACCTGCACATGGACTTAGTGTTCTGGTCAACAACCAGCAGGTTTCATGCTAAGTATGTGTATTGTGTTATGAGGCTGTGTCCTGTAGTTGGTGAAGGAACAACAGTATGTACACTCGGAATATACACACTATGTTCTATAACTGGTACTGGAACACCCATGACTCAGTCATGGCTGAAAGAGGTGAAAGTGAAAGAGGTGAAAGAGGTGAAAGTGATTGTATGAACACATTGTGTTCTGAATGCAAATGCGGAAAAGACATGGTTTGCACCATATGCCTCACACAAAAAAAAGATTGACACAAGGACTCGCGAGTCACAAGAAGGTGGACTCGCGAGTTTATGGACTCGCGATTCTGGGCCCAGACTCGCGAGTCCGAGTCGAAACCCGCACGCGGACTCGCGAGTCCGCGTCCAGGCCCGGACTCGAACTCGTGACCCGAGTCCTTAGTCCAGAATCGCGATTCCGGACTCGTGAACAGGCTTAGGACCAAGCAGGTCCGAGTGGACCAACTCGAGTGGCCTCAGCGCGCGGGAACGCGAATCAGGGTAAGTGCACCGGTGCATCTTTCCCTGAGCGCAAAAAAGGCAGTCGGTCTTGGGTGGCTTCTCGAAAGAAGCCACATCAAGGCCAAGAGCGGGCTGTGTCCGCATGAGCTTCGACACAGTGTCGGAGCCCACATGACATAGACATCGGTGAAGCAACCTCTAATGTTCTGGGGATAGCACACCAGTGACAAAAACACGACCAGAGGAAGGGGGAGAGCAAGGGGAGGATGGCCGAGCAATGCGGTACAAATCATCTACAACTGAAGCACGCAGGACGATGCTACGGGTGTCAAGAGCAGTCACCATCGCTGAGTCAGCGGTGTGCTCAACGGAGAGACCCATCAGAGTGCAGGCACGCACAGACAGCAGAATGAGCTCAAGATCAGGCACAAACAGCACGTCAGAGAGATACAGGGGGCCAGACGGACCATCAAAGCATACAACCCCAACACCGTGGACCGGTAAGGACTGACCAGAGCCTGTACGAACAGAACGTACAGTCGTGACAGGACCAAGTACCACAAAGTCACTACGACGACACGTCATGTGGTGGGTGGCACCAGAATCGATGATCCAAGTGCCACCAAAGTCACGACTGGTGGACGTCACTGTACAACGAGCAATGGAACACTCGACATCAGAGGGACGCTGAGCCGTCAGTGGGAAGAAACGACGTACATCACGAAGGTGAGACTCATGAATCCAGTCGCTGCAGTCAGGCCCATCATCATCACATGCGGACTGTGGACCCCCACACGTGTCATCACGAGTCACGAGGACAGACGAAGAAGCAGTCTGTGACCCACTCGACGATGACAACACACTCGCACCTCCGTGAAAGCGAAGCACCAGAAGATGACGAAGCTCGGCAATGGTGCGGTCACGTGGGTCTGGAGCACTGCTCCTCGCTAGTGAGGATGCAAGAACAGTCGCAATCGTGGTCGTCGGGCGTCCACAGGAGTGTGCGGGCGACGTGCCGGACGCGGTGCGGGTAGCATGGGCAGCTTGAAGTCCACGAGTGATGCGCTCCCAGTCAAGCGGCTGCTGGCACTCGGTGTAGCGATGGGCACCTCCAAAATTGTAGCAGTGCAACGAACGGCCACTGCTACCACTGGATGACGACTGTTGCTGACCCGATCCGCGCTTCCTATTCTTCTTCTTCCCCTGGGCAGCTGCTGCAACACCCTCCGTCTGCGTGGGTGTAGACGGGGTCGAAGAAGAGGAGGAAGATAAGGTCGTGATGGAGGTAGAGGAGGGTGAATGTAGGAGGGAAGATGGTGGTGAGGCGAGGACTGCTGCAGCGAGGGAAATCTCCTGATGTGCTACTGCTGCCTCGTGGGCCAACGTCACGTGGAGGAAAAGCTGATGGGCCCAAGGGAGCAGCTGCAAGGTGGCTGAAAAAGGCTTGAGACCAGCGTCGCTGTACCGTGTGAAGATGTCGGTGTACTCCAAGCAAACTCCGAGCATGATCGTCCAAAGTGCCCACAGCTGTGTGCCCGCTGAGGTTCCCAGACGCGTGGAAATACGCATGGCGCGTCGCCAGTAATCCGCCGCAGGCTCCGTTGGTCCCTGACGGAGCGAGTGGAAAGCACAAATGTGTGACGCACGTGTAGCGTGCGTCCCTACGGCCAGTAGGAACAACGCCAGATCCCAGCCTCCACGAGGATCAGCTCCGGTGCCTGTGCCAGCCTCGCCGAGGAAGGGGCGGAAGTCGACGACAGTCTCACGTGGCATTGCGTAGAGAAGTCCTCGCATGGCCCGTGCTGCTGTCAGCACCTGTGCTGGATCTGTAGACTGGTATGGGCTGTGGTAGTAAGGCCACACTCCCTCGGAAGTAGCCCACACCTGAAATAGGATCTCCCAGCAGTCAAATCCATCCTCGCTGATGTACCATGGAGGTGGTGCCTCAAAGTCCTTTGGCTGCCGCTCCGCGGGGAGAGCAACCGAAGGGTGAGGAGGGCGAAAGACGGGGAAAACTCCTGGAAGGGGGTGATCATTGGGGAAGTCAGGTGACGGTCGTATCGGGGACACGGGTGGAGGTCGGATACCCGTCTGCAGCTGACGGAGGCCCTCCTGTAGAAGACTAATCTCCCGCTCCTGGGAGTCATCCTCGAAGCCTGGCATGAATGGCTCATCATCAAGGAGGTCCGCAGGTGGTGGAGAAACCACACCAGGAGGTGAAGCAGGCGGAGCACCTGTCACGGGCACCTGGACCGAGTGCTGGGTGGAGGCCGCAACGCCGACAGCTCCCTCAGAAATCCACGAAGGAGCCGTGGACTGAGCACGCAGAAGCTCAGTCAGCGTAAGCATCGCGTCAGTCTGCTCTCGCTGCAGACGACGCATCTCCTCCTGCTGGGTGCAGAGGTCCGCAATGGCCTGCGAGTGAGGGCTCAATACCCCTGAAGAAGAGGAGGAGGGATCACCTGGTCCTTTGTCCTTGTCGTCGGGCAAATCATGTCGTCGCTCACTATGGGACGACAGGTCAAGTTTGCCGGATTTCAAAACCGTCTGCGTTTCTCGGAGAGTTGAAACGCTGGCAACGTTTGACTTTCCGGGTGAAAATTTGGCTAAGTATAATACTGACGTCAGCAAGTGGTTGCTGACATCAGCACGACCTGATGACGTCAGCAATCAACAATGCTGACATCAGCTCGTCCTCTCCCTTTTTTTTTCTTTTTCTTGTCACGGTTCTGCCGCGCGTGGAGCTGCCTCGCGGTGGCGCGCGGCAGCTCCGCGGAAGCTGCGCAGCAGCTTCCGCCCAGCTGCTACTACAGCTGTGCTGTCAGCTGCAGCAGCAAGTGCGTAGCTGCATGTGCAGCGGTGGCAGCAGCGGCTGCGCTACTGCTGCTGCTGCTGCGCGCGGGGCTGCTGCTGCGCGCTCCAGCTGCTGCTGGCTGCCGCCGCAGCGCGCTGCTGCTGGCTGCCGCAGCCGCACGCTGCCGCTCCTGCCACTGCTGCGCTGCTGCTGCCGCCGCGACTACCGCTGCTGCTGCTGTGCCGCTGCTGCTGCTGCGCTGCTGCTGCGGACGCTGCTGCTGCGTTGCTGCTGCCGCCGCTGCTGCCACGCTGCTACTGCGGCCGCTACTACTGCACAGCTGCTGCGCTGCTGCTGCCGCCGCCTCTGTTGCTGCTGCTCTACTGCTGTGATTGTGGGAGGGCGGCTGCACGCACCGCAGCCCCCACACACCTCTGCGTGGTGGTAGACGCCGCTGCTACTGCCTCTGCAGCTGTGATCTCACGTGGTGGATGGAGTACGTTGACAGCGACCGGCCGTCTCCAACAAATTCCAGAAAACTCTGCTGCAGCGGTGACTCTCACTGCTGCTGCTCTGCTGCGTCTCTGCTGCGCAGCTTAGTGAGAACTGTCTCACTGCTCTGATACCAAGAGAAAGTGCGTAGAAGCTTCCTAGCAACACAGCCGCTAACCAAGCGTCAGTGCCTGGTCAGACGGTGACGATAGTCACAGGTCGTACACACAACGGCAAGGGTTTGGCTAGGAGACACAAGACATAGTGTCAGAATGCTTCAATATAGTATATGCAGAGAGAAATGACAACTGACAGGTCCAAGGCATAAATACCTGCCGCGGCGCACGGCGGGTGTCGCACGCGGCAGTCCAAGAGCTGTCCTAAAACCGGCCCAAAACCATTGTTTTGGCCGTAACTCTGTGCACACATGTCAGCATCGTAAGCCNTGACGACAGTCACAGGTCGTACACACAACGGCAAGGGTTTGGCTAGGAGACACAAGACATAGTGTCAGAATGCTTCAATATAGTATATGCAGAGAGAAATGACAACTGACAGGTCCAAGGCATAAATACCTGCCGCGGCGCACGGCGGGTGTCGCACGCGGCAGTCCAAGAGCTGTCCTAAAACCGGCCCAAAACCATTGTTTTGGCCGTAACTCTGTGCACACATGTCAGCATCGTAAGCCGTCTGAACCTAGACGTGCAGAATCAAAAGACGGACGCAGCGACTGGTCACATGCATGCATCCATCTACTGACAGTGAGCATACAAAGCAAAAACATGCAAATAGGCCTCATGGCCAGTCCGCCGACAGGCGCCTGCAAGACGTAGAAGGCACAGCAAAGAGTCCCGGTGGCATCTGGGGCTCTGGAACGGTGGTCGGTCAGCTCCAAGTGGGTAGTCCGCCGCCTGTCGTCGCACCGGTGTCACCAGGGCCACCTGCCTTAGGGATCTACATGACTGTATGGACACGGCCGAGTGGTCACAGTAAACAGTACAGGAACGGCACAAAGCACAACAAGGCCTTGACGACGAGGACTGCAATGAGGGTGATAGCTACGATGCGGCAACCGGGACTGCCGGATCGGAAGGACCAACAGGGATTGCCGGACCGGCAGGACCGACATCCTCCCTCAGCCAAGAGAGATGCAGGAGGGAGGATTCAGGGGACCGATGATTGAGGTCCCGAAGGAAGACGGACTCAAAGAACAGAGCATCGCGAGACTCGATGACACGCTGATGGACAGGGTCCTAAAAACACCAGGCTTTGGACTGCGTGGAGACGCCGAGAAAGGGGCATAGACGACCGCGAGGGGACAGTTTGCCATCACGAAGATCCTCCGGAAGCCAGACAAAAGCGATGCTACCCCAGACCCGAGCTAGGCAACGACCAGCACGATGACCATGCCAGCGCCCAAAGGGTGTGATAGTGCGGGGAAGGGGGTCGTGTGGAATACGGTTCCAGACCCACGTCATGTAGCATTTTGCTTCAAAGGCAAAGAGCGGCGGCAAACCGGACTCAGACAGAAGCGTGCGGACACCATCGGCAAGAGTCCGGTTCCAACGCTCAGAGACTCCATTTTGCTGGGGTGTGTAAGGAGCCGACGTCTCCAGACACACCCTAGGAGACTCGAGGAGATGAGCGGTGGGACCAAGGAATTCATCGCCACGGTCGTTGTGGATACACGCAATGATCGCTGACAGGCACGTTCGGCCTGAACAAGCCATGACTCAATGATAGAACAGACGTCGCTCTTATGACGAAGAGCAAACACCCAGCGGAAGGGAGAAAAATCATCTGTAAGGCACAAGACGTTGCGACCATTGTCACCAAGGAGGTCATGAGGCAAAGGCCCCAGGGCATCCGCATGAACACAATCCAGGGGATGTGTAGAGTGTGACTCAAAAGGAGAGAAAGGTTGCATCTTCCCTTGCGCACCGTCAAGGCAATCAACAGGGCAAGGGGGAGGGAAGGTAGAGGGCAAGAGGCTTAGAGCAGGGTGGAGACGCACCATGCTGTGAATGGCATCGGTGTGGAAATGACCAAGGCGACGAAGCAAGAGATGCACGAGGTCAGGAGCGAGAGAAGGTGCAACGTGAGCAAGAGCAACACCAACGGCAGGAGCAAAGGGGGCGTGCAAGGGAACACAATAGAGTTGGCCGCACTTCAAGCCACGGAGAACAACACGTTGAGTGGAACGAAGATAGACATTGCCGACACCACGGCTAGCAGTAAAGTCCATACCTTGATCATCCAGGGATGGCACAGACAGCAGGCTGAGTTCCAGCGAAGGCACATACAGAACGTTAGGCAGCTATACGGCACCACTGGGTCCAACAAAGCGCACAACGCCCATACCCTGAACAGGCAGCAACTGGCCAGACCCAGTACAAACAAAGCGGACGGAACCGAAGGGGCCCAACAAAGACAATCGAGGAACGCACGAACGTCATGTGGTGGGTCGCCCCTGAGTCAAGGACCTAGAGGCCACTAGACACACGCACGGAGGGGAGCACACTGGACGTGGCAACAGTGCCAACGGAGGACGGAGACAACGTACAGAGGGAGAGTCCACGAGGAAGAAAGTCGGTCGGCCAACGCTCAATCCACGGGACAGACGCACACAAGGCACCCAGGGCGTGACCGGGAAGATCCCCACGAAGGACACTATCAGTCTCACACACAAGACCTCTGGCCATTGGTGCAACACTCTGACATCCCTGATCGCGAAGGCGAAGGAGCTGGAGGAGGGACTGCTCAAGGTGGCGCTCACGATCACCGCGATCACCATCCACAGGCGCCGGCGTAGCTAGAGTGCACGCGCCGGTGGAAGGAGGAAACCACGGTGGAGTGGTGTAGGCTGATGACGGGGGGCCAGCATACACATGGGCGCCGTAAGGAGGTGGCCAACCCCAAGGATAGGGGGTAGGAGGCGGAGGAGAAATCACACCAAAGGCAGCGTGAGCCTGAGCCGGGAGTGGGGTGGAGGAGCGCGATGGGACACCGACGCCAGGGGGCGATGGTGCGGAGGAGTTGGAGGTGCAAGCCCAGTGAGCACGCATGGCCCGGGTGAGGCGGAGGTCATCCGGAGGAGGTGGGCAAGTCCAAGCAGAGTGCTCAGTAGAGCCACAGTTCCAACACACAACAGCGCCCGGAACCCGTGAGGAAGCAGAAGCGTCCTTGTCCTTGCCCTTGCCCTTGCCCTTCCTCTTGCCCTTTCCACGACCTTAGGAAGCGAGGGCAAAGGCGGGGGAGGACAAGGAGCGGCGGAGGCAAAGGGAGTGGCAGCAGAGGAGGGTGCAGCAGTAGTGGTAAGCGCAACAACACCCGTGACGACAGAGCGGTGGAGGCGCTTGTTCTGAAGGCTAGTCCACCAAGCAACAAGGCGCTTTGACGTGAAGTCCCAGAGAGCACCAACCCCAGGGGTGACATGGGCGGGATTGGCTGTGAGGCAAGGCGCTCCAGCTCATTGGCTTTGACGTCGCGAAGGAGATATGACAGCTCAGGAATAAGACCGTTGACCATGGTCAAAACGGCGGAGAGCTGGCCAGGTGCCGCTTTGCCAAGCTCACGTAGGAGCTTGAGACCACGAGCCCAATAGGCATCGGCGGTGTCATCAACACGCATAAGGAGCGTGTTAAATTGGACTGTAAGCGCGCTCTGTGCGGCTTGTCTAGTGACAGTGGTACTGCGACGCAGCATGGCATATGCGCCAATGGGGTCAGCAAGGCGCTAGGCAGCAGGGTCAGCATTGAAGGTACCAACATCATCAATCAGCGACTCAGGGGCAGCGGCGATGAGATTGCGGACTGCACGGGCGGACTCAGCATGAAGGGGTGTGAAGGGAGCAACAGCAGGGGAGTAGTACTCCCACAGTTGCTGTCCTTGATCCCAGGCGCTGAAGCGCACTTCCCAGGAGGAGAAGGCAAGTGCAGAGGTAAGCGTAGGCGGCTGAGAAAAGAAATCATGCTGGCGAGGCGCAGGCAGTTGGGTAGCAGCAGCGGCAGTTCCAGGGTGTGCAGCATCAGAGGTGCTAGAGGCAGAGGTGGTGCCAGCTGGGAGAGTGGCCCCAACAGGGGGAACAACCGACGCAGCGAGGAGGCAACGAAGTACAATAGCGGCCACTTCATCATCGAAAGCAGCGCGGTTGTCCTCGGCGAGCTTAAGACGGTCCTAAGCCTCCTGCAAGGCCTCGCGAGCGAGGGTCAGCTCGCGCTGAAGAACCGCAATGTCTGACTCGTTGTCACGGGGTATGGTGACGACGTACGGGCTCTCCCGGACAGATTTTGGCAGAGTTTCCCCAGCCTCAGTGGGTGTGGGAAAAATGGGGTAGCCTGAGGCAAAAGATAAAGATGCTGCATGACAACCCACCCTGAGTCAGACAGGACAAGCCACGCAAAGCAGGCAAGAGAAGAATGCAAGCAGGTACAGGATGCAACAAATAAATTCAGGAGGATGTGTTGCACAGAAAGGCAAGCTGAGGAGGAATAGCAGCACCTGGGGAGGCAGACATGATAGAGACGGTGGAGACGATGGGCACCGCCAGAGAAAAGGCTCCGGTGGCACAGGCGGCACCAAGGGTGATGAAGACGGCTGCGATGGAGACAGTCACCGTGACAAAGCTGGAGGCAGCTGATGGAGCAGATACTGATGCGGCGACTGCTGCTGCTGTAGAGCTGCAGATAGAGGCTGCAACTACTGATGTTGCTGATGCAGCTGCGGCTATGGCAGAAGCAATGGCAGAGGCTACGGCAGAAACCTGTGTGCCTATGTTAGCAGCGGCTATAGCGATGGGACCAACAAGAGCTGCTGCCTCTGTGTACACGTCAGTAGCCCGCCCTGCTGAAGTCGAGGCAGGAGCACGCGAATCTCCAGCGGCGGCGGCAAAAGTGGTTGCAGCTACTGCAGCGGCGTCAATGAGAGCAGATGTTGTGCGAGTGAGAGCACTCACAAGACGTACGACGTCTTGTGTGAGTGCTAAGTGCAACTGGTCCACAGCAAACTCTGAAGTGTCCTGCCACAACGGATCCCCCCCGGGAGAGAGAGGCGGGGAGGCGCTTACCGAACGGTGACGGGATGCCCACGCGGACGTGGAGGCGGCCGACTCGGATTTACGATCACCTCTCATTCCTCTGCGACGACGCGCGTGGGGCTAGGACAACCTCCCCTCATAGTACGCACCGGGAGTGAGCACGCTCTGGTTGCCGGTTTGCGCCAGCGTGACGAACGGGGCACCACGAGGCGGTGCTTGCAACTGCGACAGCTGTCACTGTGGCTACTGCAATTGGAGATGACGTTGTCGTGCTGCTGTTGCCGCGGGTGCTGCTGCTGCTGCGACCCGCGGGTGCTGCGGCTACTGTTGTCACGTGTATACTACTTAGATCCGCTGTGGCTGTGGCGGGCGCAGCAGCTCCTACTACAATGGTTGCGAATGTGACACTGCAGTTGCTCCACGTTGTGGCGGCTGTACTCAATGCTGTACCAGCTGCTACAATTGCTATAGCTGCGATGGAGTTGGTGGCAACTGCCACGTCACTACCAATCGAGGTGGTGGTGGCTACCACAAGGCTCCTGCCACGGCTGTTCCTGTTGCCTAAGCCGTCGGCCTTGTCATAGCAGCAATGAGCGTGGCTGCAGAAACACGGGTGCGCTGAGAGAGGACTAGGACGCCGGGGGCATTGGAGGGCGTGGCTGAAGCTGCAGCGAACGACAGGGGCTATCAACGGTGTGGGAGGCGAAGAGATGCCTCTAACAAGGGAAGGGAAGCTCGTAGTGGCTCCACCAGCAAGTGCGAAGTGCCAAGAGGGTGCGGTGCATCCAGAAGAAGATGGCGGGTGGGGATGGTGTCGGTCGGTGTTGCCACAGGAGCCTTGGTGTTCGGCGAACACGGCCGAACACCAAGGGTACCGCATGGTCGAGCTGGACGTTGCGGGCTCCCAGGTTGATTGTACTGCTAGATTGCAGGTGAGATGGCGGCGGAAGACGTGAATGACGTGGTGAAGAGACACCACGCTACTGGTGAAGGTCCAGAACCGGATGCGCTTGTGGGAGAACAGCGCGTTCCCTCACATGCTCTGATACCAGAGGACAGAGGAGCCTGGTTAGAGGGAGAGCGAGGGAAGTAGGGAATCACAAGCCAAGCGAGGCACAAGACGCCATGGACGGGAATGCTTGACAAGCGAAACGTGAAAAAACCTAAGTCACACGAGAGAGTGTTATTAGGTGCAAGTGAGCAGGTGGCGGGGTGACGAGTGGGCGAACGGCGAGCCCATCCTTGCTCGCACCCGCGCCAAGTGAGACCCAAACCTCAGACCTCACCCACACATTCTCCTGCACGCATACAACCTAGCAAACCCGGGAAGACAACTTGGACATACATCCCTGTCATACACTAGGAAGCCTAGTGTCAACAACAATTCAGGTTACAAACGCCTGTGCTAGAGGTAACCTTGATGCCAGCCATCAGTGTGGATGGTCTCCTTCCGATCCGGTGCCACGTGAGCGGTGACGTCAGCGCCGGTGTCACTCCAGCATTAATCGCCTGCGTCAGTGCGGTGAGTGTGCAGCGAGGCCAGAGGTCACAACAAATCTCTGGGACACATACCAACACCCAGCAGGTTCCCCTTTAATGCATGGGGAGTCTTGGACCCCCCATGCAAACTCCCTACAAACCACTTAAAAAAATCAAAAACCCTTCTATTAACGAGTTTGTGATGAATGGGTAAAACAATGTGACGTCAGCATGTGGACGCGGCATCCATGCAACGTCGACATGCTATCTTTTGACAAACGAGAGGGGTACATTGTTGATTTTCTATGCCTACAAACTCGCGTCTGTGTAGAAGGGGTGGATCAGGCTTATTGTTCCGACGTAGGGGTAGATGGGGTTTAGTTTTTTGAGCGAGGGGGGTATCAGGCTTATTGTCTCAAACTAGGGGTATATGGTCATGGTCATTCCGCCCTAACGAGAATTCTGTGGATGTATGGTCACTCCCCAGTTCTGCAGGACTTGCTGTTTCTTGTTGTGCGGACCGGCGGCGTCGACGAAGGTGTAATTTGCGCTCCCAGGCCTTCGTTCTGTCGGACGGCGGTGTTGCAGCCATCGAACACGCGACGTGAAAGCGCCCCCTTGTCATCGCTCCAACTTGGTAACACCCGGCCCCCTGCCCGCAAGTCAGCAGCACTGTTGCCGCACTCAGCGCCCACTCACAGCTGCTACCACCGCTGTCGAGGATTCAGCAGCAGCAGTAGCAATACTTTCATTAGCCGCAGCAGCAGCACCAGCAAACCACCAGCACCAGCACCAGCACCAGCACCAGCTCCAGCACCAGTACCAGCACCTCCAGCAAGCCTTTTTCCTTGCCCACACAGCTGGCTGCGCCAAAGGCGTCGCGGGCGCCGCCAGCGGCACCGCCATGAACTTCAAGTTCTCAAGCCTTCTAGGCGCGCCGTACCGCGGCGGCAACATCCTGCTGCGCAACGACACGCAGCTCTTCTCCTCGTCCGGCAACCGCGTCACCGTGACCGACCTCGCGTCCTCCGACACCCGCACGCTGCCCTTCGAGACCACCGCGAACATCTCGCGCCTGGCCCTCTCCCCCAACGGCGTCCTGCTCATCGCGGTGGACGAGGAGGGCCGCGCCAAGGTGGT
>SZWC01000409.1:147461-165108 GCA_023375785.1 Penium margaritaceum
GGGGGGGGGGGGGGGGGGACCCACGTTCACTGAACGCAAAGAAGCAACCCCCCCAACCCGCCAGTTTGCGACGCATCTGGCTGTTGGGTGGGGCGCTTTTTTGCGCTCAACTCATGTAGGTTTGCGCCAAACCGCCAACAGCACGCCAAGCGCTTGACAGCGCGGACGGCAGGAGCTGCCTGCGCGTCTTGACGCGCAGGCAGCTCCTGCCGCACCCCTTTTTCTTTCCCCTTCTCTCTAACGATCGCGCCTCAGGATACACGCGCAGGATGGCCTGCGCGTTTGAAGTGACGTGCAGGCAGTCCTGGGTGTCAACTGACGCGCAGGACTGCCGGCGCTTTTTTTTTTTCCTTCCTTTTTTCTCACGGTGGTAGCCGGGCAGAACTGCCTGCTCTTTTGTTTTCTTTTGTTCCTCTATACCTTCTCGGGAATTTTTACCTGGTTCGGGGTTAGGGTGGGACCCAGACAGCCTAGGTAGTGACCCCAGGTCCACATGTATGAATGAGGGTTTTTTAATTTCACAATGAATTAAGGTGAGAAGTAAGGGCAGGAATAAATAACTCATTCATGAAGGTAGTGGGGTATCGAGTTTCAGGCTGTCTTAGGCAGTCTCTGTGCAGGTCGACCTTCGACCTTCGACCTCTTGCCCCAAAGGGAAGAGGTCGACCTTCGACCTCGACCTTCGATCACTTAGTAGGGTGGTCAGCATAGCTAGAGCCGCACAGTCTGGCCACCTTGTCGAGGCTGCAGACCCACAGCCACTCGCATGCTGCCCACCTGCCGCCAAGCCTTCACAAGCGCCTGAGCATGCGTGCTGCAGCCATTCGCGCAGCAGCGCAGCTTGCAATGTCGTTTCCGCTGCAACGCTGCCTGAGCCATCCCTTTTGCTCTGCTGCAACTTCTGGTTACTCCTGCAGGCCGTCACAGCCGCCGTCGCAGCGGGGCAGTACTCGCGCGCTCTGCACATGGCGCTGCGACTGAACGAGCCGCCGAGCATAGCAGAAGCGGTGCAGGCTGTGCCGCCCGCGCGGCTGGGCGTTGTGGCCGCCGCTGTACCGCTGCAGCGGCTGCCCACACTCATCAACGCTGTTGCGGAGCTTCTCGATTCGTCGCCAAACATGGAGCTGCTTCTGCTGTGGGCAAAGGTGTGTGTGGGGTGGGGGGGGGTGGGGTGTGTGCGAGGTCTTCAGCGCCACTTGTGCTGTAGGTTTCTATCGCTGGAGAAGCGTTTGAACTGGCTTTGGAGTTTGACTACCAATGCAGTCTGATGCGTACATGACAGGGACCATGTATTGCTCTGGTTCCAACTCAAAAGGTGCTGCGTGTGGTCCTGGTTTTGATCACTGGATGCCCAATGAGAAGGGAGAACTTGGTGACACACACTCACACACCCACTCACACACACACACTCACACACCCACTCACACACTCACTCCCACACCCACTCACACACCCACTCACACTCACACACACTCACGCGGCCTCATCCCCCATTTCCATCACTGTCGGTGTCACTCTGCGTTGCACAGGAGC
The DNA here is from genome assembly GCA_023375785.1 of Penium margaritaceum. Taxonomy (NCBI): domain Eukaryota; kingdom Viridiplantae; phylum Streptophyta; class Zygnematophyceae; order Desmidiales; family Peniaceae; genus Penium; species Penium margaritaceum. The sequence continues at coordinate 148,995 of SZWC01000409.1, forward strand.
TGTTGCAGCAGCACGGGCGACGGCTGATGACGCCTCAGGGCTCGAAGCAGCGCAGTGCACTGCGGCCCGCCATCCGCGCGCTGCTCAAGGTGGTGACGCACTTGCACGACGACCTTGCCGCGTCGGCAGGCCGCACACGCTTCCTGCTCAACTACCTCACCAGCGCTCCTGTCACCGAGCCTGCGGGCGCAGCCGGTGACTGAGCGCTTCTGCTTTGGACGCTGTTCGTTGGATCCGGACATGGAAGATGTCGAGAAAGTGAAAGACAAGAGTGGCTTGCAACATGCTGCGTTTTCAATTGCTCACAAAATGAGGAATCTAAGTATTTCTCTACAACATGCCAGATGTTGAGAGATGTTCATTTTCTGGGTCATGGCACAGCAGTACAAAACTTTGGAGGATCAGGGCAGACATGCCATGGTGCGCTTGTGACACCATGGGGGTGGGTGTGCACTCTCTCCTACCGCCATGGCACAGGTGGCAATGGAGCCGGTGGGTGGAGTGGTGTCCTGAAGATGGCTCTCCACCATGGCTGCCACACGTCTCACCAGCGGGGACGTCATCCACATGGGTGAAGCATGTCAAAATGTTACATCATGCTCACAAAATGTCATGTGCCCTGGGCTTGAGCCTGGATTTGCCTGTTGCTTCTATTGGCCGGGAAAATGCACATTGATTGCACGAAGTTTGTGGGACGAGATCATGCATAAGATCTGATCTCTTCACATCCGAAATATTTGGTCAGAAACCTGGCTGAACAAACACCAGATTGGATCCCATCCTGTGTGGACCACATCGAAGTGGTTTTGGACTTCTGAGATTTGAAGTTGAATTGGATTGGATTTCACCAGGTCTGAGAATCATGCCACATCCGAACTAACAGGAGAGTTCTTCCATCCAACTCTGACATGGTGCCCACTACGATTGTGTCAACAAATTCGAATACGAAGGATAGAAACGCGCAGAGTTGTCTGGGAATCCATCAAATCCAAATCCAAACCATCCGACTCGAATCCGATCCAAGCTATGATCCACACCTTTAGTTTGGCGTCGCAACATATCCGGTTATCTCACCACAATGATCGGATCAGATGGGATGCGAATATCCAAACTTTTCAGATCGGATCAGATTGGATTCAGATTCTTAGGTTCACATTCAGACAAAATCTTGTCCGAATCAATGTAGCAATCTCACTCGGTCGATGGCTGTCCAAATGGAAAATGGTTTCATCAATAGAAGGTGAGACACATAAACTTGTGCATTTATGCCCACGTGCAACATGGAATGGAGTGACATAGTGGCATAGGAAAACTTATCATGTGAACTCAGGTTCTTGCCCCGGTTGTGCTCTTGTTTCATTCTAGTTGTGTCCTTGCCACACTCAAGTTGCGCACTATAGTTGCAAGGCATGGAGAAGCCCCCTTAGCAATGTCTCACATCACATGAGAGGTTGAGTTGCAAGGAACACAATGTGATAGACTGTGCTGAACAAAGTACAGAGACAATAAAGAAATGATTGGAACAAGAAGTGTTGGTAGCATATAATGAGAGAGTGGGCAACATGCTTAAGCCCACCCCCTGTCGGCCAAGCCTACCCACATATGCGCAATGGATCCATTAGTGTTGTGATGTGAGCCATCCCCGTCTGTTTTGTCCAGCTTGTCGTGACCACTCGACCGTGTCTATGCTCGTTCAGATCCATGATGCAAAGCTAGTTGGAGCATCGTAACGTGGTGATCTGCCCACCAACAGCTGCAAGACAACTATCATGGTGCCCCAAATGCTTGCTATGACCTTCTCCAGTTATCTCGAGTTTTCTTACTGGACGAGTCTTTGGACCGATTTTCATGTTCCTGCTATGTGAGTCCATAGGTCGATGCCGGACCCATGCATGTGTGCAATCGTTGCAGCCACCTCGAGACTCTACATCCGTGATTAAGGTTTGAGGGCAAATGGACCCTGCCGCGTGCATCATCCGTAGTCCTCTGCGACAGGTACATATGTTGTAAGCTTACTAGTTGCCATCTCTCTCAGCACATTGAAGCTATTGAAGCTTTCGAGACTCTACATGTATCCCCTAGCCAAACCCTTGCTGTTCTTGCACCTGTTTTGCATGCTAGAGCGTCACCTAGCTAGACTGCATTGCCACATTAACGGCAATAGACCTCGGAACGTTCTAGGATATTTCTCTTACCATGGTCATCCAGAGCTCTCCCTTGACAGCAACTTATTCAAGCACGTTGAAGAAGGTACTCTTAGCTCAAGACGCAAAGTTGTGGCATGTTTCTTGTGAGGATGAGCTGAGAGAAATCCGTGAACGCACTGTCGATGAGCTTGTGGATCTCCCGCCTCGGCAAAAGGCTCTACAGACAAAGTCGGTCTTTCGCAAGAAGGTGAAGCATGATGGCATTCTGGGTCCCTACAAGGCTTGCTTGATGGCCGGGGGGTTCTCATTTGTTGAGGTTTTGGATGTGACTGATACTATTGCGCCCGTTAGTTGTATGACCACCGCTCGTGCTTTGTTTGGGATTGTTGCTCACCACGACTAGGAGCTCCACCAGATGGATGTGAACAACACGTTCCTCCATGGCACCTTAGAGGAGGAGATTTACATGGTCCAGTCATCTAGCTTTCACGTCGTTGACAAGGTCTTACGTTTGCGCAAGGCCTTGTACGACCTGAAGTAGTCACTCTGGTGGAGGAACGAAGAAATCACCTACGAATTGACACGTGAAAGTGATGCCTATCCGTCCATCTTTCTGATATGGACAACTGAGAGCTTCACATCCATCCTCCTCTTATTGGACGACATCTTGATTACGTATCCTTCAATGCAAGCTATGAAGGAGGCCAAGGAAGTTCTTTAGGCTCCCTACAAGATGATTGATCTTGGTAACAAAGATGTCTCTTTACGCAATGGAGATCATGCACGATTGTCAGTAGCTGACCCTCTTGCCGCATCAAGAACGTTGCGCCCACGTTGTGGGGGAGCGGTTTGCTGACCTACTTGGTGCACACATCCTCCATCCCCATCACACCTAACAGGCAAGATTCCCTTAAGGTAGATGACTCAGCACAACTGGGAGAGATGGTGGACGTGTATCTATACTTGTGCCTCGTGATCTCTGTAATGTGTTTGGCCACGACCACGTGACCGGACATGACCTTTGCCACCATCATCCTTGCACATTTCTTGTAGTGTCCTCATGCAAGAGCCCTTCACGGGGCTGTGCTATGGGATTGGAGTAACCCCCAAAGCAACGTTCGATGTGAGAGTGTATGTCGTATAGAATGCAAGGGAACAAACGGTGCTTCAAACCCTAGAGAGACGGTGAAGATGCACTTGAAAAAATAGAAGTTGGAGAGTGAAAAACATAACAGACAAGTGTATATGTCTAGTCTCACCCACATGCGTGCAACTAGGCACACAAGTCTAACCAACCGGTCAGAAATAGCTTACCCGGCTGCAAGCTCTGAAACAACAACAAGAGGGAACTCGGCAGGCGTGCGGGCTCCTCAGTTGTCCGAATGATAAACAGAAAGAAACGCCAGGTGCAGATACAGAAACTCTACGTAATATGATCATGAAAACGCAATGATAGTGCCACTGAGAAAATGGGTCCCAGGAGGTGGTCACCGAGGAAACCCTGGAGAGGACGTGAGGGCGCGCCAGCTGATGCTGACGCTGTCAAGGTAGTCGTCAGGTGTCCCCGCATACCAACGAGTCGTGAGGACAAGTCCAGAGGTCACCATGACTCAAACACCAACATGTGTGAGTGGTGCGATGTTTTCATATTGTACCTCAGACTCTACTTTTGACGGCTATGTTCTGTGGTAGCTGACGGCTACGCAGGAAGTAATTGGGCTACAACCCTAAGTTCTATTTACCGCTGTGCAGTCAGTTGTGCAGCGGAAAGCACAGTTGCATCACACGACGCTCATTTGAGGCTAAGTATATTGTGCTAAGGACTAGGGCTGCTGAGATGATGTGGTTGCATCTTCTATTCTTCGATCTGTATCTGTGCCTTGTATCATTCTATGCTATGGCAACCGGATTACTCTTGCCATCACAGAAAATTTACTTGTGTTCTATGCACCGACAAAGCACATTGTTGTTGTGCATCAATTTGTGTGTGATCTTTTTGAGCAACAAGTAATCTACGCCATTTTTGTTTGCACAGACATGCACCAAGCTGACTTCATGGCGAAGGCACTGTCCTGGAGAAAGTTCATGAAGTTCCTTCGCTTTGTCGGGCTTCCCCCTTTGCTTGAGGGTGGCCGAGAGTGGGTGTGTGCATATTAACTGTCGAGCATCTCGCTACACACTTGTGTCAGTTTTGCATGTGTATGGACTTGCGTACCATCGGGTCATGGAGGAGTGTTATGATGTGAATGGTCCCCATCTATTTGTACTGCTTACTTCACCACTCAAATGTGTCCATGCTTGTGCAGATCCTTCATGCAGTCCCGCCTGGCGCCGAAGCGCTAACGGGTGACCCCACCCACAAGTTGCCAAAAAGTTGCCACGGCGTCCCGGGCGCATGCAAGGACTATTTGCATTTTTTTTGGTACTTTCTAGAGTTTTCTTGGTGGACTGGCTTTTGACCATGATTTGAATGCTTTGCATTTTGCGTCCATCGATCAATGCCGCACCTCTGTGTTGACTAGTCGTAGCATCAGACTCAAGGTTCTTCATATCTAGGTTTAAACAGTGCTGCCTTTAGATGCTTGTGGGCAGAACTAAGGCTAAAACAACGGGTTAGGGCCAGTTTTAGGACAAACTGACACTTCCGCGTGCGTCACCCGCCATGCGTCTGTTGAAGATTTGCCCCTCTGCATGCCCAAGTGTGGCGCAGGGAGGCGCCGGGAGGCGCCGGCGAGCCACCAGAGAGAGAAGAATCCTCGCAGTTGGATCTAGTGGCTCGAGGATTGCTCGATTCTAAAATGAAGGATTGCCCCTGAAAGTTGACAAGTCGCCAAATCCGGTGGAAATTGTTTCACCGGAATCGGACAAGTAACAGGGGAGATATGAGCTTCCAAAGTTAGGTTGTGCGCGGCGGCTCTGGGAGCCGGCCGCAACTGGTCTTCTAGTGAGTAATCGACCGGACCAAGTAACGAATGTCCATCTGGGGATTTTGCTCCAAAAAGGGTGCCGAGTCGTTCGGTGAATGATCCGTCGGATGCTAGTAGTGCATTTTGGTACGGAGGGACTTTTCCAAAATTTTGGCTTGGCGTCCGAAACTCACTAGTATGTTTTGTTCCTGGGGGACTTGGGTCAAAACTCCGACTGTAGGTCCGCGAACAGATTTCGAGCCACATCAATCCCTATCACCAAACGCGATGATTAGCTCATCAAAACAGACCCCAAAGGCGCAAGGGGCACCGCCACTACGTGTAGGGACATCTGCGCCTACTGAATGATGTTTTGATGGGTCCTTGATGTGTGAGGGCGCCTCGGCGGGCGACACAGTCTGCACCGCGGACGGAGCGGATGGATTGGATGGCCACGCTTTGGCAGACATAGCGAGAGCTACGGTGATCGGAATCGCAAACAGTTTGGTGCGTTGGAGAGCCCATGACTAGCCCTACAAATGTTTAGATAATTTCCATGTTGAAAAACTAATGTAAAATTGCGTTATTCCCTTCCCAAAAGTGACTATCTCACAACTTTCTTCCACTCCCAGAAACATACGTGAGGCAACTAGAACGCTCACGCTTGGACTCAGAACATGCACACAAAAACAAAAGCCGCTAGCACCAATTCAAGACTCGTCAGGCCACATTGGAACTGCCACCTCACAATCTTCTGACAGCACCGCGGTAGTGTTGGTTATGGTCATGACACACGCAAGTGCCCTCTTGTTTCCACGCACACACACACCTCGCCACTGCAGGTGATTGATCTTGAATAAGGCTGTCCGGTGCAAGACTGTGACATAGCATGGGGCGCACAGTGGTGGTGAAACCATCAAGTTGCATGGTGGTGGCCACAACACCAACGTTGTTCTCACAACAAGCCTTAGTTTAGTGATAATGCTACATGCCAAAATAGGGGATACATTTGTAGACATGCATGTTTGTTGTGTGACTGGTTTTTACACACTTTCATGCTTTCAGCGTAGTGTACCGGGTTGCTGATCCCACGGGACCACACGAACAGTTTACACCGGCGTGTGAGAAACTGCCTGGAGCTCGCTCGCTCCAAGGCCAGGTTCGATCCTGGGGTGGCGTCCGAGCCCCACGTCGAGTGATTTGCGTGGGTGGCCCGGTCAACGGGCTCTTAGCACTTCGCTCACTTGTTACTGACTAATTTGTTGCAAGTTCTCACTCTCTTCAACGTGAGCTTGCCCCCGATCCGTGGTTTCTCCCGTTTCTTGCTACTTGCTTGCTTGCTTAGTAATCACAGCTGCCTACTGGAATCAGAGCAGGAGGGCCATCCCTCCTCATCTCGACAGTCCTGAGACCTCGTGAACCCTCTTCGGGCCACTTCTACGTGGCGGGTGATCCCGCGCAAGCTACAACCCCGCGTCTGCGGCAGTTTGAGGCCGCAGCAACAGCCGCCGTTCTGTGCAGCCACTCATATCACACCCGTGGATCACGGTGTGCTCTATCCCTGCCTCGACCAACGCACGCACGAAGGCACCGCCACGTGGTGGTGCCAAACTTTGCTCCACTCTTCCGGGAGCTGTGCATCCATCTTCTTCACAGTTGCACATATGCATCCTCACTCTACAAGGTGCGGTCACCTCTTACGCCACTATCCTTATGGCACCACCTCCCCTCAGCTGTTGTCTGCCCCTCCTACGCAGCGCTTTTGCCTCCGCACGCACGACGGACACGTGGACACCACCCGTCGCACCCGCACTCTGTGTGGTGCCTCGGGCATGTGCACTCGGCTGCCTTGTGCACCGGCGTCTTTCTGCCCCTGTCCTACGGCACCATCTGCCCTCAGCCGTCGTCCACCCCTCCTCTGCCGTGCTTCGGCCTCAGCACGCACGATGGACACGTGGACACCACCCGTCGCACCCACACTCTGTGTGTGCCTCGGGCAGGTGCATTCGGCTGTCTTGTGCACCGGGGTCTTTCCACCCCCGTCCTCCGGCACCACACTTGCAGCCTTTCCTCCGCTCACGACCCTTGCAGCAGCAGCACCAACCTGAGCAGCTGAGGCCTGTCCACGCACACTTCTAAGCACCTCAGGCGCCTCTCAGGCGGCCCAGCATTCGGCACACTGGCGTCTTCGCCTGTGACCGAGCCTATCCCTACGTCACCCACAGTAGTGAGGGAGCGTGCCCGTATTGACAGGGAGCTCGCATACTACGAGGAGTGTGCGGAGAGGGAGGTGTGGTCGAGGGTCCATCGCAGCAGCGCGGGATATCACCCCGGTGAGGACTACGACCCCGCAGACTACTACGAGTGGGCTGACGCAAGGGACTACGCAGCCCACTGCCAGTCGGCCGTCGACAACTCTCCGACGGCACAGAACAAACCAGCTGCTGTGCCACCGCGTGATCACCGACCTGTTCACTCACCGGTAAGCCAACCCGTTGTCCATAGGACGCGCCAACAATGCCGTCGTGCTGCTCCTTGTGGCGCCGCTTTACCCTCTACGACAGCAGCATCAGGGGCTCCTGCTTCGCGTCGTGTTGCATCTCCAGCCGCATCAGCTGCAGAGTCATCGTCCTCCTCGCCTCCTAATACTCTGACAGCTCTGCGGGGTGCACTTGTGTCCAGTGCTGCTGTGGCATCTACTTTTGCAGCCATTGTACGTGCCGCATGTGCACCAGCTACCACTGCCGCTGGTAGAGCCATTGACACTTACACTGTGGTTGCAATTGATCAGGTACCATTGGCAGCTGCTGCTGTTAACGTAGTTACTCAGATTGCCGCAGCACCAGACGCAGTCGTGTCAGCAGCAGCTGCAGCCGCCACAACGCTCTCCAGTGCAGTTGACTCTATCCACACCTCCACAGCACAGGCTTCATCCTTACCCTCCTCTTCATCTTCAGTGACTCGTCACATACAGCTGTTGATTGCGACCACTGCAGCCGTCTCCACCCTGTCAGCTGCAGCACTAACAGGAGTAGCCTGCCTCGTTGTCTCCACATCAGCTATTGTCGTAGTCGTCGCCTCCTTAGCTGCTGCAGCTCTCCCACCGCTGTTCTCACTGAGCCGCCGTGCTTGGTGAGCCTGGTTTCTCTTGGTCTCTTTCTATCGTCCTGCCTTTTCTGTGTTGGCGTGTTTGTGCGTCCAGGTTGTTGCCTTGCAGCGAACTTCCGACGCTCTCACCACACACTTCCCACGCCCACTGGGGCAAGGGAAACGCTGCCGAAATTTTCTCTGTAGAGCCACGTCACTGGCAACATGCCAGTTGACGATGACCAATACACGACCCTGCAAGCTAAGCTTCAGCGTGAGCGCAATGCGCTACAGGCAAGTCTCATTGCTCAGCGCGTCGCTGAAGAGAAGCTGCGTGCTGAGCAGGCTAACCAAGAGACCTTCGCCGACCACATTGCTGACTTGGTCCTTAACCGCCTCCAACCTGCACTGCGTAGTACTCAGTCCGCCGGCATTGTTGCAGCATTCTCTACCTACCCCGCTTCCGCATCCACGACCACTGGCTCATCCTCCTCTGATCCGCATGCAATCGCCACATCCGCCGACGCAGCTGCAGCGAAAGCGCTTGCCCCATCAATGCAGCGCAAGCCCAACTTTGACTCTACTCCACCCCAATTTACCTCCAATCTCACATTCCACTCTTGGGACGTTCGTTTCGGTGCTTGGGCGCAAGGGGAGCAGCTCTGGGAATACTACCATGAACCCAATTCCTCAGCTGCTCCATCTTTCGTACCAGTCAAGTCTAAGTCTGCACGTGCTGTCCGTGCTCTCATTTGCGATGGACTCGACGATCTCACTGATGAGATCGGGTCCAACAATGCTGACACTGCACGCCGCACCCCTGCTGACCCGGTTGGTGCTTACGCACTGATCAAGCGGCGCACGACAGTGACAGGGAATGCAACACAAAGCATCCTCACCATCCAGTTCAACACGCTCTCTATGCGTGCTGATGAGACTACTGACACCTATTGGGCTCGCAGTCTGCGACTGTTGCGTGATCACGGCAAGGCCGCCCCTGGTCAGCTCCTTGCTGTTCTCTGCATCGTTAACGGCCTCATCTTAGAGCTCAGTGGCATCTTCCGCAAGGTGAAGGCCACAGAGCTTGAACGACTGGATGCCATCCCCGTCCCCGCTGACGCACCCCAAGGCATTGGTGCATTGTGGGAGTTCACCTCCCGACGTCTGACCGACTGGTGGAGTTCACTACACAACAAACGCATTCATTACGCCGCCGTTGCAGCAGCAGCCACCGCACTCCCTTCTTCCTCCACCTCTTCCACCTCTGGCTCATCCTCCACCGCCACATCTACCACTACTGCCACATCTCTTGCTGCTCAAGGGGGTGGTCGAGGTGGGGGGGGTGGTAAAGGTAGAGGCCGTGGGGGTGGCTCTAGCGGTGGCGGGCAAGGCAGGGGTGGCAAGGGTTGCGGTTCTGATGGCGCCACATTCCCCGCTTCCTCCACCAGCACTGTCAGGTGCTGGAACTGCGGTGCCACTGGTCATGCAGTGCCCAAGTCTCCAGCCCCACCTGATGATGCGCGCCTTGCCTCAGCCATGGGTGCACACTGGGCACGCTCCACAGGGTCTGGTGGTGGTTCTGCACGCTCCTCCACCTCCACAGGGTCTGGCGGAGGCTCTGGACGCTCCTCCTCCTCCTCCCCTACAGTTACTGCCTACAGCACCGCTCTCTCCTCACCGCTCCCGCCCGCCCCCTGAGGTTGGTCCCCGGGGCTTGGCGGCCCTGTCTACTTTGGGCCTCCCTCTGGCTTCTACTCTCCTCTGCCGTGGGCGTCCTCAACCCCCAGCTCCCAGCGTCCCTCATCTGGCGTTCTCATCACCGGGCCTTCTGAGGACGACCGCCAGCTGGACTCTGCACTCTCTCATGTCGTTCACCAACGGTACCTCCGTGATCAGGGAGGTGAGAGTGTGCATTCGGTTGAGGGGGGGCTTGCGTGTGCCGTTGATTCGCCTCTTCGTGGGCCGCCCCCTGGTCATGTTCAGAGTTGTTCCCCGGTCGACGTCCCATGGATTGAACAGTGGCAGTCGTATAGTCTTCCTCGTTGTCTTGCCGCCTGTGGTCTGTACCTTTCTCCTTGCTCTGCCATTGCCGCAGTGAGTCGTGACCCTGCGTCTGTCCGCATGACGGGTGGCTTCTGGATCCTTGGTTTAGGGGCCACCCACCACATGACCTCTTGTCGCTCTTCGTTCGTTTCTCTGGGTCTTGTTGGCTCTGTTCGCTTTGTTCGCACTGGCTCTGGCCAGCTTCTCCCTGTCCAGGGTGTTGGGGTTTTCCACTTCGTTGGTCCTGGGAGGGAACTTTTTCTCCCTGAAGTTTTGTATGTTCCCGCTCTTGAGCTCAGTCTGGTGGCTGTTACGACACTTGACGACTAGGGCATGGACTTCTCCTCCAGCCGTGGCATTGCCTCTGTTTTACATCGCACCTTTGGTCGTGTTCTGTTGCGTGGCACTCGTTGTGACCGCTACTTTCACGTGCCCTCGTTTGCACCGCATCCCTCCTCGACTGCTCTTGTTCACGTGGCCCGCTCTCTCACTCCAGCACATGCACAGTTACTTCATTGTCACCTTTGTCACATTCACACTGCTGCGATTGACAGTTTGCTCCGGGACACGCCCGCTCATGGTCTTGATGTCGACACATTCTCTGCCCCTTGCCCTACTCATTTCCTTGACTGTGTCCAAGGCAAGATGCATCGCTCCCCTTTTTCCACGTCTGAGTTCCGCACGTCCCACCCGCTTGATCTCTTGCACGCTGATGTTATGGGACCCTTGCTCATGACGCTCTTAGGGGGGTAGGTCGATATGTCCTGTGTCTCACAGACGACTTTTCTCGCATGCGCTGGGTCTTTGCCCTTCGGCAAAAAGGTGACGTTTGTCTCACTCTCGAGTCCTGGCAACCACAGGCTGAACTGGCCTGTGGTCGCCGGCTCAAAGTCTTTCACTCTGATCGCGGTGGCGAGTTCATGGGTCCCACTGCTCGCTCCTTGAAGTCTCGTGGGGTGTGTATGGAGCCTTCGGCTCCCTACACACCCCAACAAAACAGTGTCTCTGAGCGTTGGAACCGCACCCTTACTGACGGTGCTCATACTCTCCTCAGTGAGTCCTCCCTCTCCCCCGTCTTCTCCTTTGAAGCGATGTGCTACATGACTTGGGTGTGGAACCGTGTCCCCCACAGTCGTCTCCCCCACCACGTCACTCCCTTTGAGCGCTGGTACGGTCGCTGTGCTGACCTCCGTCTGGCTCGTGTCTGGGGTCGTGTGGCTGCCGTCTGGTTACCCGAGGACTTCCGCGACGGCAAACTCAGCCCTTGCACTCGTCTCTGGACCTTTCTTGGTGTCTCTGCCATGTGAAAAGCATGGCGCTTCTGGGACCTCGACTGTTCTCGCGTCGTTGAGTCATGTGACGCCCTCTTTTTCGTGGATGTCTTCCCCCGTGACCTGTCTCATGTCCCTCCTCCTTCCTCTCTCTCCTCGCTTCGTTGGCTTGGGGGGGGTGGGTCTGTTCCAGCCTCCTATCTCCGAGTGTCCTCTTCTCCCTTGCACATGGCATCCTCTGCTGCCACACCCACGGACGATGATGAGGACTCCTCCTCCTCGTCCTCCCGTACCTCCTATGAGTCGGCAGCATCACAGCCCTCCTCGGAGTCCATGTCGTCCTTGCCCTCAGCTGGCAGTCCCGCATCCTCGCCGGCCTCTGGCAGTCCCGAGTCCTCACACTCGGCACCCACTCCCACACACTCCCCCGTCCACTCTACTCCCAACTCATCTCCTGACTCTGAGTCCCCTCCAGTGATTGATCCTACTGTAGGTGACACATCTCGAGCTCCGATCTCCAACCCTGAGCCCTACACTCGTGGGGGGAGACTGTGTGCTCTTCCTCCCTCACAGTCCTCTCAGCCCTCCTGTGAGCTCTCCCATTCTCTCAGGACGCCTGCTGAGTCTGTTCCTGTTGGCTCATCCAATACCTCTCAGCCCACTCAGCGGGTCACGCGTTCCAGCTCCTCGTCCTCCACAGCTGGTCCCTTAGTGCGACCCACCGGCCTCGATGCACTAGGTCTCTTTGTGAGTGCTGTGCACTCCAACTGAGCAGTTGGCTATGCTCTTGTAGCCTATGAGTTCCACAGTGCTTTGGAGTCCTCCGTCGCCCGTTATGTCGCAGCATGCTTTGCGGCCTCTGGTCTTCCCACTCTTTCCCCTAAGCCTACCACTGTCCGGCAGGCTCGTGAGGCAGCAGAAGCTGATCTCTGGGAGAAGGCCATGTAGGAGGAGCTCACAGCCCTCCAGGGGCATGGAGTCTTTGAGCTCGTGGATCTCCCTACAGGTCGCAAGGCCGTCCCTGCCCGATGAGTCCTTTGGCGTAAGCTGAAGCTGGATGGAACAATCGACGAGTACAAGGCTCGTCTCACGGCCAAGGGGTTCTCCCAGATCCCTGGAGTAGACTTTGACTAAACCTTTGCACCGGTCGGGAGGTACACCACTACTTGAGCACTGTTGAGTCTTTTCGCCCAGCACGACTAGGAACTGGAGCAGATGGATCCAGCGCTCTTTTTGAGCGCCCCCTCAGAACCGTTCGTGGCCATACTGGTCTACGTCGATGATCTGCTCATTGCCTCACCCAGTCCCGCAGCTATCCAGTCAGTGAAGAACCTGCTGCAGTCTGCTTACAAGATGAAGGACCTAGGTCCTGCACGAGTGTTTATGGGAATGGAGCTTGAGTGTGACCGCTAGCATCGCGCCCTGCATGTACACCAGGTTGCATACATCCGCACACTGGGGGAGCGCTTTGCCTCCCTACTTGCAGACATTCCCACTGCGTCCACACCGATGACTCCAGCAGGTCAGCGCCTGCTGAAGTCGCTGGACACAGTGCAGTTGGGGGAGATCGTTGATGTCACCGACTACCTCAGTGTGGTTGGCTCCCTCATGTACCTCGCCACCACCACTTGGCCGGACGTGGCCTTCTCGGTCAACTTCCTGGCACAGTTCTCCCAGCAGCCTGGATAGAAAAATCTCGAGGCCGCACTGCGCGTCGTCCGCTACAAGTTGTCCACTGCACGCGTGGGACTCTGCTACCATGCCCAGCCTTCAGTGGTCGTTGACCGCTACACAAACTGTGACTGGGCACATGACACGGATGCTCGCAGCCGCACTGGTTACATTTTTCTCGTCGGTGGGACTATTGTCTCTTGGAAGAGTAGAAAACAGGCCTGTGTTGCTCGAAGCTCCAGTGAGGCCAAGTACGTGGCTTTGAGCGCAGGTACGTGTGAAAGTGTCTGGCTGTCCCGCTTGTTACAACAGTTGCGTGTTCCCATTTGTTGCATCACCGTGCGCTCTGACAACCAAAGTGCAAAGGCAATCGCCGAGCACGATGGCATGCATCATTCTCGCACAAAGCACATCAACATTGAGCATCAGTTTGTACGCGAGCGCATTGCTACTGGAGAAGTTGAGGTCGTCTGGGTCGACACTCGTCAGCAGCGTGCAGACGTTCTCACCACAGTGCTCAGCAGTGGCATGTTCAAAGCGGTAGTGCATACTGTTGTCTTGCTGCATTCTCGTGATGCCCCAGGTTGACGTGAGCCCTGTGATGTGTTCTCTGTTCTATGTGTGTGTGGTCTGTTCGTCTGTGGGTCATGGGGGAGCGTTGGTTATGGTCATGACACACACAAGTGCCCTCTTGTCTCCACGCACACACACACCTCACCACTGCAGGTGATTGATCTTGACTAAGGCTCTCCGGTGCAAGACTGTGACACAACATGGGGCGCACAGTAGTGGTGACACCATCAAGTTGCAGGGTGGTGGCCACAGCACCAACGTTGTTCTCACAACAAGCCTTAGTTTAGTGATAATGCTACATGCCAAAATGGGGGATACATTTGTAGACATGCATGTTTGTTGTGTGACTGGTTTCTACACNAATACAGTTCTTGTTGGTTATGGTCATGACACACGCAAGTGCCCTGTTGTCTCCGTGCACACACACACCTCACCACTGCAGGTGATTGATCCTGACTAAGGCTCTCCGGTGCAAGACCGTGACACAGCATGGGGCGCACAGTGGTGGTGACACCATCAAGTTGTAGGGTGGTGGCCACAACACCAACGTTTTTCTCACAACAAGCCTTAGTTTAGTGATAATGCTACATGCCAAAATGGGGGATACATTTGTAGACATGCATGTTTGTTGTGTGACTGGTTTCTACACACTTGCATGCTTTCAGCGTATTGTACCGGGTTGCTGATCCCACGGGACCACACGTACAGTTTACACCGGCGTGTGAGAAACCGCCTGGAGCTCGCTCGCTCCAGGTCCAGGTTCGATCCTGGGGTGGCGTCCGGGCCCCACGTCGAGTGATTCGCGTGGGTGGCCCGGTCAACCGGCTCTTAGCACTTCGCTCACTTGTTACTAACTAAATTGTTGCGAGTTCTCACTCTCTTCAACATGAGCTTGCCCCCGATCCGTGGTTTCTCCCGTTTCTTGCTACTTGCTTGCTTGCTTAGCAATCACGGCTGTCTACAAGTAGGTGTTTATGCCGTGTGCTTGTTGTCATTTCTCTATGCATTACTCAGCTACTGGAGGTAATGAGACTTTGGTCATCTCCCTAGCCTAGCCCTTGTTGTTTCTTGCACCTACCTTCTTGCTAGCGCGCTAGCTGACCGGACACTGTGGCCACGTAGGTGGCAGCAAGGCTAGAAAGCTTCATAGCAGCCTCTCATTGAGTACCTGCAAGTCAATGGCGTCACTTTGAGAGGTCACCTAGATTAACAAAACAACAATCTGAGCATTACATCGTGGAAAAGCATGTGGTTGCTTCCTCCCATGTTTTCTCCGTAGAAACTTCTCTTGGCCGACAAGTCAAGCTGGTGGCTTCCTTGCACCCTTGCTTTTCGCATGAGTTCTTAGGCTGGCAGAAACTGTGTGCTGTCGACAAAGTACTGTTTAAAAGCAATGCCACATTTTATGATCGTCTTACTGAAAAGTTCATTTAGTCTGTCCTTATCCCAGTTCGGCATGTTGGTGTCCCAGTGCAACACGTTCATGCCAGGCCACAGAGGCAACATGTCACAAGTAGGGAAAACAGCGAACAACTTGGTGGTAAAAAAAATATGTGTTGTATTACACAAATTTTTCTACCCATCTCAGCATAGACTCCTCAGTAACAGGAATACATAATATACCTACTGGGTCTGCAAGGCGCTCGAAGTAATCAACCCAGGTATCTACTATTCGGTCTTGAAGGATGTTCACAATGCCCTGGGGGGGGTCAGCATCTTCTGTTCTGTAGCTGTTCCTCCCATCTGCATCTCCTTTGATTGCTGCTTTTTGTTGAAAAGCGGACGCTTCTACAGCTGACGTAGCTGCAAAACACTACTGCTGACAGGTGTAGTGTCAGGCATGAACTAAAGACAAGGATTTGAGGAGAGCAGCAGGAGTGCCTTCCAGGTGCAAGGCAGCAAAACACTGAGCGTTCTGAACCATATGGGTTCCAAACACAGCACAACCACCCTACAAAGCGCCTGGTCCTGTAAGGCGCGACAACAGGAGGTAAGCCGCAGCACCTTTCTGGTTGGCATCGGCGTGACGGCTGCTGATCGCTACTTGCTCCTACGCGCGAGAATGGCTTCTACGCTGTGGATGTCCGACGGCACGTCCACACCGTGGCCCTGGTGCTTCACTTTCACCACCTGCGGCGGAGAACAGCAAAAAACACCAATGGGTCGCATAAGCGCATGCCACTCCTTGACCTTCCTGGGTCCGACAGAGGTGCAGATCAGGCAACATTCTGGTTGCCATGGCGAGCGCTTCCTTCCATCGAAGAAGCAAAGCAACACTCGCAGGGAAGTGGGAGGCATGAGACTCCAAAAGTGTGCTCCTCAGCCGAGAACCACACAGGGTGACCATACGCATGAGAAAAGATAGATGGTGAGAGGAAAGAGAAAACACAGGCAGGCAGCACAATGGTTGTCCCTT
>SZWC01000409.1:199416-236524 GCA_023375785.1 Penium margaritaceum
CCTCCTCCTCCTCCTCCTCCTCCTCCTCTTCCTCCTCCTCCTCATCCTACTCATCCTCCTCCAGAATGTCAGCTGGCAAAGCGAGCCACACACCGCAGACCATCTCCATCCATCTCCTCCCCACCCTCCACTAGCACCACCACGCTGCAGACAAAGGAGCTCACTCCGGCGCACAGCCCGAATAGAAAAAAAGAGAAAGAAAAGAAGACTTCAACCAGAGAGGCAAGCCGCAGCTTGCCACAGAGGTTGCTGCTGCTGCCACCACCACCCCAACAGCAACACTGCTGTGCACTCACCTCGCCACACAGCACTACACTTCACCCAATGCAGCGCACAGTTCACTGAACTGGAATGTGCTCGAGCACTACACAGGCCCTGCAGCTGCACTCCTGCTGCAGCTGCAACACCGTTGCTGCTGCGCCCCACGCTGCTGCTGAGCCACAGCCGTTGCTGCTGCATTCTTATCGCTGCACCCACGCAGCAGGGTCTCTGCTCAAGCAGAGCAGCCGTCGCATCCATGGCACTATAAACTGCACAGCACTACATCGTCCGTAGTGTGCCATTGCACCAGGGAGTCGTTCGACCCGCTTTCCACACTACAACTCTTACCCTCTAGCCACAGCCGACACACAGATGCCTTACGCCTACCCTCCCCCCCTCCCCCCTCAACCCGCGCCACTAGCCCCTCCAGCCCCCGCCCTGCGCTGACGCTGCAGTACCTCAGGGGTGTTATCCGCGATTGCGTCACTGATGTCCGTGAAGAAAGGCGACGCCATGCCTCCGGCAGCTGGGCCGCCCTTGCCGTCAGTGGAGGTGACCGCCGGGTTGCTACTGGCTGACGTGGCGGCGGCTGCCGAGGCTGGCTTAGATCCCAGTTGGCGCGCGCTGCCGCTGCTGCTGCCACTACCGCCTCCGACGCTGCTCCTGCTGCCAGTAGTTGCCGACGCGAGCGAAGCGGCCGCGGCGGTCTTCCCGCCGATCGCGGCGGTCGAAGCGCCCGGCTTGGCCACGAAGAAGGAAGCAGCCGCACTGAGCGACGAAGACAAGGAAGATGAAGAAGAAGAAGAGGAGGAGGAGGCGAGAGAGGGAGGGGAGGGCCCAAGCAGGGAAACGCACGCAGTGGCGGCACACCAGAGCAGCGCCACGCCAGCGCCAAGCACGAGCAAGACATTGAGAGACAAAGGCAGCCGGTGAGAAGACGCCTGATGCGACCCCTTGCGCTCCATGCCTGCCGCTGCTGCTGCAAGTACTACTGGCGAGTTGCTGCTCCTCCTAGCCCTGCTGCGGCAAGATGCTGCGAACGGCTAAGAGGGGGGGGGGGGGGGGGGGGGCGGCAACCGCTGAGCCGAAGATCTTGGATGGCAGACACCAATTACCAAGCTATGACGGAAGTACAATTGATACGAGGCAAACGACGAGCTACGGTTGGTGCCCGAATACGTTCCGTACAGGAACAGCCGGATCAGAGCACCGACGAGATTCTACATCGATGACGCAAGTAGCCACTTCTGCACGAGCAGCGTTTCAAGATTGAGAGGCTGTCGGTGTGCTGTGAAACTCACCGCGCAACGAGGGACACTGGCGTCCCGGTGGCTCGAATAGTGCCGGCAATCGACATGGTGAGACGAGGGCAGGGAGTTTCCTGTGACTGTGAGTACGACAATGGGACGGAATGGGGCCACCAAGCGACGCGCGGCGCGTGCACGCCAGTCAGCTAGGGGCGGCGGCAACGGCGCTGCCAGTCGGCACAGCTTGCATCGAGAGGAGAGGGGAGAGAGGTAGGCGGTGAGGCCGGGAAGGCCGCTCGTGCGGGCGGGGGTAGAGATTCTTCGCGCGTTTGCTGTTTGAGGCGTAGTTGGGAGAGCGAATGATGGGGGGAGGGGGGGGGGTCAGCGCGACGATTCGAGACAAGAACGTGAAGGGAAGATGAGAAACGATGGATTCCGAGGAAACGACGTCAGCGAAGTTGAGGGCAAATGCGAGAGGCTGAGCAACTTGAGGGAAAGGTAAGCCTAATGGCTCTTATGGGGCGGCGCGGGATGAGGCCAACGTGGCTGTCCAGTCGGCAAGCACGTCTCCTGCTACGCCTGAGCGAGCCACGCAGCGCCACGCGCTAGCACTCGGCTTGAAAGCATGATTTCACTCTGAAGAAGATGAACGTCTTCCTTACACTAAGAGTTTTTGGGTTGCGTAGAACCAACTGTAAGTGGCTCTTGGAACTGTCTTCCAGACGTACACCAACCTCGCTATGTTATCATTGGTTTGTTTTCTATGAAGCACAATAAATGCGAAGAAATTATAAGCCTGATCATCACACCATCTGGAATAATCAATGATACGAGCTTACTAGACCATATCATTCACCAGAATTGAGAGAAATCAGCCAAGGGGGAAACCTTCTACACTCTACACGACGGTTGAAGCTACGTTCCTGAAGTGATATTTTTATAAAAATAAACAATAAAGGATAACTTTAAATGCACTTAATTAATCATTTGGTGAAAGAAAGTCAAAAATCGTTGGCGTGCATTACCCTCAAAGTACATAATTGACATGAATCGACTGGTTACATTATCCCACAACCCCATATTTTGGTTCAATGACTCCACTCCCCAGTTTTTCCTCCAATTTTCGTTCCGACACTGATTTCGCATCGACGCAATGTGGCATGCATGCCTCGTCAGACTGATGATGTCATTATGGTTGTCAAAAATCACAAACCCCTTTTTACGGAATCTTTTATTGTTCCAAGGGGGTGTTTTGTGTGCGGATTGCATGGGGAATCCGATACTTCCCATTCTTTTGAAAGGGGAGCCTGCTGTGCCTCGATACGGCGAAGCCCACCTGGAGCCCGTGCAAGTCCAGACCCTTAAAGCCCTGAAGTCATCCGGTTTGTGGATTGACTAGGGTTTTCATGTAAATACTAAATTTTCCACGTGTTTGAGCGTTGTCGCGTGCTCTCGAATACACTAGTTTTTGCCTGTGATTCTTGCGTTGGAGCAACGACCCCACGAGGAACAATGGCGACCCACAAGACAAGCATCCAAAATTTTGACAGCAACTTCTGAATGATGCCGTCTAGACGTACAGATACAAAGGAAACGGTGGATGATTTGCGTAAAAAATCTTATTTGCTAAACTAGCCGTTGTTACTACGTAGCCATGTGATGTGATGAGAGCCTTCCCTGCTTGTTAAACGGAAGCACTCGGCCATGTCCATGCTCGCGAAGATCCTTGGTGCGGACCTTGCTACTGCCAGAGCACCTTCGGGTGGTGGCCCAGTCCACAAACAGCTCTTAGACGGCTGCTACGAAGTCCCTCGTGCTAGTTGGGGCACTCTACATTATTGTTCTCAGTCTTCAGATTGTTCTTCGTGGACTTGCTTTTGTGCTCAGTTTGCATGTTATGGAGTCCGCAACCACCGGGCAATGTCGCGCCCATGTACGTGTGTCGTCGTTCCACCTGGCTCCAGACTTTGCACCTATACATCCAGACGGCTATGCGAGTGGATGTATGTGCACAAAGTTGTAGCCATACGAGTGGTTCTGAGTTAGCTTTAGACAAGATTGTATTGCCGAGTTCCTTATACGCTTCACTTTGTGGCACAAATTTATATTGTGTTCTTGTCATTTTCCATTCCTCCGTGCATCCTTAGTATTGAAGCTCGTGAGTCTTTGCCCGTCTCCCTAGCCCAACCCTTGATGTTCGTTGCAGTTGGAGTTCTGCCAACGAGTCAGCTGACTGGACAATGTCACCATGTCAGCGGCAACAATTCTATGATGCTCCCTAATGACCCCCAAAGGTACTGGAGCAGCGTGACTCCTTTTGGCGAGGTGCAAAACAGAGACGAAACATCAACAACTCTTATTAGTCACAGTTGCATGCGATGTCTAAGGACCATCGCTCTAGAAAACGACAGCAAAATCATGATGGGGATGTCTATTATAGCAACATCACCATTGGACCACCTTGAGTGGACGACGGCATCCATGGTGACAACATGAGTCCCTATCATCGACGTAGTAAGAACATGACTAGTGCGGCGTAGGGGGTGTATAGTAGCAAAAACAGAATACAACAATAGCACCTGCCGATAGCAATGGCGAACAACAAGAGCACGAAGCTACAACAGTGAGTGGTAGTGGCAGCATGGGATAGTAGCAGTGTGCTGCAACGGTGAGCACCAACAACGATAGTTAGTATTAGCAACAGTGTGTAATAATGACAGCTACCAACAATGACAGCAATAGCAGGCAACGGTAGCAATAGGGCACTAAAGTGGCAACTAGTGGTAATAACAGTGGTGGTAGCATTATACAACAGAACAAGCGGGCAATACTAGCACGCCTTAAGTAACACAATAGGAGCAATAGTAGTGGTAGAAGCCTAGCATCACCATAGAAGCGAAATCCATAACAAGACTACAACAGCGTAGTAGGAATAGCAACGGTTGCAAATTCACAAAATTCACAATGCTGGAGCAATACCATCTACTGTTGTTGAGTACAATTGTACTTTGTATCTATGTGGCTGCGTAGCTATATAGCCAAACAGCAGCAACAATCACAACAGTCATGGACTGCTGTAGGAAGGGGGTGACGAGGTCACTCCCACCCCTTCTTCCTTCTTAAATCCTTTGAAGAAGAGGGATAGTCGCTAACATCAGCATCAACAACACTGACTTTGACAACCCCTTACTAGCCTCGGTGTCAAGGCTGTTGATGTAAGCATATTCATTGGCAAAATGCTCCACCAAAACATCATTATTCCCAAGTGTTCCACCTAGTCAATATTTTTTTTTGGTTTACCGATGGGACCACTTTGACATCTGGACAGAAACTGAGCGACATGCATGGCAGTGTGCGAAAGGAAAAGTGGCCTGTTGATTACTCCGGCTCTAGCTTCCTGTTAGGCTCATAATTCAACACACTCAGCCAATTGACAAGTTGTGACACGTGGAA
Organism: Penium margaritaceum; assembly: GCA_023375785.1. Taxonomy (NCBI): domain Eukaryota; kingdom Viridiplantae; phylum Streptophyta; class Zygnematophyceae; order Desmidiales; family Peniaceae; genus Penium; species Penium margaritaceum. The sequence goes on from SZWC01000409.1 coordinate 204,378, forward strand.
GATAAGATTTAGTGCCAGCACAAGGCGTAGTGCGATGCTGTTAAGGAGATGTACACCTTTTTGCAGAGGCTACCAAGATTGCAGTAAACTTCCCCTAACATTGCCTGTTGTTTCCATCACGGTTCACAGGCCACCTCCACTAAGCTAGAGAAATACCAGCCCGTACACGAGGAGCAAAATCTATAGGAGGAGGAGAAAGATACATACACGTGCGAACTTGCATGAAAGCCGTATCGTTTACACCTCGGCTCGTATTGCACATCTAGAGGTGCATTGGTAGCAACAGTTGTCATTATGCCACGATACAAGTAACTAGCTTATACTTTGATGACTTGTCCATGTAGTAGCCACCAGTTCCCAAGGTTGCCCTTCCCATGGAGCGATGACTCGATGATTTTCTTACATTGCGTCCTGCTACGACAAGGTTGTTGGGTTTGGATCCCCGGAGGTTTTTCTTACAGTGTGGGTTGACGCACTAGAGATTTTGCTCTACTATTTAAACAAGTACTAGACTGCTGACACTTGCATGGCTCAGACAAGCAGAAAATCCATGTGCATTCTGCTCTATTCTATTTCCCAGAAGATGGTTGTGGACATCCGTCCCTTCCTTGGGATGAGTGACGCGACTGACCCTTCTTGCACATGGAAATTGGCCATTTTCACTGCACAGACTCACGCTTCGAGGGCTATCTCTGTTATGGTTGATCATGTATGAAAAATACACTCGACGTCAAGTGTACAAGCCCGGATGGCTTGATCGGAAGCCACCAACTGACTTCGCTATCGAAGTTGGACTTCGCCGACTTCAAGGGTGAAGTGGGCAGTTTCTGACACCAGCCTGCCAAGCGTCCAAAGTCACCCTGTCGCGATTTATGGAGTTCGCAAGTGCGAACTCCAAAACTTGCACGATCACAATGGTGCATTCACAAACTCTGAGCAAACTCCCTACTTGAACTGGGGTTCTGGTTTTATTTTTAGCTTACCAGGCTGCCAGGCCACGTAGTAGCCGGGCATGGCAGGTCCCTTTTCTTCTATCACCGCATGCGCCGCATCTCGCAAACCCCCCAAATCTTAGACAAACTCCCTAGTTACACTAGTAGGTTGCGGTTTTGTCTATTACTTGCCTAGGGGCCTGTCGGGCCCCATTGTAGCAGGCCCGCAGTTGTGGGGTCGGGCAGATCCCCTTTCTTCTATTACGGTGTACGCCCCTTCCTACAACCCCCTCCAAACCCTCGACAACCCCCTCAATTAAAATGCGGGGATTGGGTTTTTATCATTTTCCTTGCCCGGGCACCTGCCGGGCTCCGCGGTAGCGGAGCCTGGCAGGTTCCCTTTCTTTCCTTTCACAACGGGCACCTCTCGCCGGTGATCGCAACTTTGCATGAAGGCTTTTTTGGGTCCATCGGCAAAACCCCTCCTACAAGCTCGTGGTGACCGGTGAAGATTGACTTTGCCGGTCACCGCGAGCTTGTAGGAGGGATTCCACAAAATGTACACTCATCCGTGAGTGTATTTATTGGGGGTGAGTAACCATACCTTGGCTACCTATGTGATGGAGTACCACTCCCCGTGCGAGGGAGCATCATAGTTGGTGGCCAAATTCTTGCATAACATGATATGCATCTGCAGCCGCCTTGGCACTGGTGGAGGATCCCAACTATGGAAGGTCAACACCATCATGCTCGACGTGAACCTGGAGTACACCGACCTCTTCACATGCTTCAAATTACCCACTCTCGTCGGGCTACCTGAGTCTCTTGAGTTGCTTCTGTAGGGTTTAAAAACAATATCTCCAACAAACATGTACCAGAAAGGCTATTACAGTGCATTACACAAGTTCTTTGGTTGCGGTGATGATTGCATCCCTGAAGATGCCTCACATCTTTTGCTCTTTGTCCTCTACTTCCTCTTCCTTCTCCTCTTCCCTGATTGACTCAGCTCAGGGCATGGCTACCACCACATAGGGGATAAAGGGGAATAGGACACATGCCAAGGGACAACAACATCGTCTAACAAGAAATTACAATGGACCATTTATTCATTGCTACAACGGCGAGGTTGATCATCGATACAGAGAGTGCTAGTTGTCCCTAGATTGGAGCCGGACACACGTGGTCTCCAATGGTACAGAGTTGTAAGTATTTGAATGGAGCTATACAAAGTTTTTCTAATTTGTGTTAGGTTGTATGGAATTCCATGAAATGGTACAAAGTTATGTGGAGTTGTAAGGAGTTGTGCAAGGTTTTATAAAGTTCACCAATTTTTTTCAGAGATGCACAAAGTTGTACAAAGGTGTTTGGATTGGTACAGATTATTTTGAACCTTTATTGTGTTAAATTGAAGGGTTTTGCATTGTTGTACGCAGATAGAAAGAGAGATTTGAAGTTATTTCGAGTACTACAGAGTTTCACATAGTCCAGAGAAGATGTAAGGAGTTGTATAGAGTTGCAGAGAGTTGTGGTGAGTTGTACGATGTTTTATCAAACCAATCGTATTTGAATGGAGTTTGTGGATTCAAAAAAAGCTGTATGAAGTTTGTGGATTTGTGCTGATTGAATGGAGGTGCACAAAGTTGTAAACAGTTGTTTCAACTTGTACAAAGTCATGCAAAGTCGTGTGAAGATTCACATATTTGAATGGATTTCTACGGATTTGTACAGAGCTCTATGTTGTTGCACAGAGCCATACAAAGTTGTATGAAGTTGTACAAAGATGAAAGGATTTTAACAAAGATGTACAGAGTAGAGTGGAGCTGTATAGAATTGCACGGGGTTGTTTGGAGGAACACCAAGTTGTTCCAAGTTGTACGGAGAGGTTCAATGTTTTGCCAAGTTGTACATAATTGTATGGATTTCTAATGTTATGTAAGGATTTATAAAGAGTTCTGGTGATTTGAACAGAGATTCATTGTATTGCACATAGATTTCTAGAAATGTACAAAGTTGCATGGATTTTTACAAGTTTATTGATATGAGCATGGATTTGTTATGATTTCTACAATGTTTATGGATTTTTATCTGAGTTCAAAATAGTTGTACAAAACATCATGGGTCTGTACAATGCTTCAAAAACCTTTACAAGACAATGCAGAGCTGTAAAGAGTTGTAAAAATACATACAAACTTGTGTGGAGTTGTATGGAGGTGTACAGAGTTGTACAAAGTTGTACAATGTTGGAGGGAGTTGTACAAAGTTCTATGGAGTTGTACGGAGTTGTATAGAGTGGTGTGGAGTTTTTTCAAGCTATGCAGAGTGAAACACAATTGTACAATCGTACAATCGTTATACAGAGTTTGTGAGATTTGTACATAGTTTCACAGACATGTACATAGTTGTACAAAGCTCCCAAAGAGTTGTACATGGTTGTTCAAGGTTGTATGAAATTTCAGGGAGCATAATGAGATTGTACGAATTTGAATAGTGTTCTATTGAGATGTACTTCGTTTTATGGAGTTGTACGGAGTTGTTGTCACTTGTACGAAGTTGTAGTGATTTTTCCAATGTGTTGCAAAAGTGTACATGGTACAATACAGTGATATAGAGATATACCAAGTTCTAAAGGGTTCCATTGAGTTGGATAAACAAATGCCTATTTGCACATAGTTGTACGGAGTTGTACACAGTTGCAATCTGCTGTATGGAGTTGTACCAATCGTACAAAGTTGTATGGAGTTGATCAGTAAAGGCAATGCATTCAAATGTAAAGGGTTGCATGGAGTTGTTAATGTTGAACACAGTTGTGCAGAGTTGTATGCACTTGTACATAGGTTTACACAGTTGTACATTATTGTACAAAGATGTACAAATCCTACCAAAGTTCTAAGGCATTTTATGGAGGCATATAGAGTTGGAAAGATGAGTAAGGAGTTGCATGGTGTTTGAAAAGGTTCAATGGGATTGTATAGGGTTGTAGAAGCTTTCATTGTGGTGTACACAGTTGTACAGAGGCCAATGCAGTTGCGCAAGTTGCATTGAGTTGTATAAAGTTTTGTAGAGCTTTACGACATAGAAGTTTATAAAGTGTTGAACGGTGTTGTACGGAGTCGTATAGAGTTGTATGGAGTTGGATGGATTTGCATGTAGCCTTTTGGGGCTCTACATTGTTTCATGGTGTTGCATAGAGTTATGCAAAGCTATACAGAGTTGACCACAGTTGTGTGGAGATTAACAGATTTAGGAGAAGCTCATTGAAGCTAGAAAAAACTCGTGACAAGGTTTCTGAAATCAAACATAGTTTAACAAAGGTGTACAGAGATGTATGGATTCTAATGTAGTCATGCGGAGCATACATAGTTGTACGGAACAACACAAAAGTGTTAAAAGGTGTACAGTGTTGTGTAGAGTTAGACAGTCTTGTATGGGGTTGTATTGAATTTCCGAGGGTTCAAACAAAGTTCCACGTCAAAACACAAATTCTTGCACAACTGTATTGAGTAGAGTGGAAATTGACACAGTTGTACGGATTCATATGGAGTTATACAGAGATGTACAGATGGATACCAAATTGTATCGAGTTGAACAAAGTTACATGGAGTTGTATATAGTTGTGCTAAGCTGTGCAAAGTTGTATCATGCTCTATCAAGTAACATGGATTACAATGGAGTTACACAAAGTTGTATGGAGTAGGACGGGTTCTTTTCGAAGCTCATGGAAAGGAAGGGAGTTGATGAAACTTATACAAAGTTGTACGAGGCTAAATGGAGGTCAAGAGAGTTACAAGGTGTTGCACAAAGTTGTAAAAAATGACAAACAGTGAAATGAGGTTGTACATTAGCGTACAGAGTTCAACAAGGACATACGTATTTGTGCTCAATTGTAAGCAATAGTATGAAATTGCATGGAGATTGACAGCATTGTGTGGGATTGTAATACGATCAATTGATTATAGCAATTTGTTAAAGATTTGTACGGCATTGTTTGGTATTGTGCCAGGCTATGTGGACATGTATAGAGTTGTACAACATTGTACAGAGTTTTTTAGAGTTTTGCATAGTTGTATGGAGTTTTGAACAGTTTTACAGAGAGATACGGAGTTGTACACAACTGTATAGATTTGCATGAGATTGTGGAGATATGCATGGAGTTTAATTGAGTTTATTGGAGCTACACAGATTTATATAGAGTTGTGTTGAATATCTATGGAGCTTTGTGTAGTGTTATAGAACTATACGGGATTACACGGATATTGATGGATTTATACAGACTAGTGTGGGTTTTTAAGGAGTTGTACATAGTTGTACGGATTTTTCTTGGTTTTGAAGGGGGTTGTTCAAAGTTGCAAACAGTTGTAAGCAATCATGCAGAGAATATACAAATTCTTCTCAAGATGTAGGGATTTCTACAGGGAGCTTGATGGACTTGTGAGGAGTTTCATAGAATTGAACAAATATGTACAAAGTTATATGGAGTTGAAAGTAGTTGTGTAGAGTTTTGGGAGTTGTATAAAGTGCTACGGAGTTGAATGGAGGTTGTTGGAGTTGTACGGGGTTGTTTGAAGGTATACAAAGGTTGAAGGAGTTGAATGGCTATGCACAAAGCTATATGCAGTTGTACACAGTTGTAAAGTGTTGTGTAGGATTCTACATCGTTACATCCACTTGTTTAGAGTTGTACAGAGCTTTACGTACTATGCTGGAGTTAAGAAGAATTGAAGAGTTTGTTGGCATGTTGTATAGTGTTATGTGGAATTGTACGGAGTCTTATGGAATTGTACGAAGTTGTACGGAGTTGAATGTATTGTATGGACCTGAACAAAGTTGTACACTAGTGTACAGATTCTACAAAACTTGTACGCAAGTGTACTTAAATGTGTGGATTTGTATGCAGTCGTGCAGAGCTCTCTAGGGCTGTAGTGAATTCAAAGGAGCAGTATGTATTTGTATATGTTTTTATGGGTCTATCTGGAGTCTCATAGAGCTTTTCATACCCGTACAAAAATGTATGGAGTTATATGGACTTGTACAGAGCTTTATGGTGTTGTACGGGCTTGCAAAACGTTTCACACAAGTGTTTGTTGCTGTTCTAAGATGCAAAGAGTTGGACAGACATGTATGGAGTCGTATGGAGCATTGTGGTTCTGAATAAAGTTGCATGGATTTTTGCGGAGTTATACCAAGTTGAATGGATTTGTATGGATTTGAAGCGAGTTATATGATATTGTAGGAATTTTCACAGAGTCGAAAGAGGTGTAAAAGTTGTACGGAGGTTTACGGAGTTGGCGGAGGTGTGCGGGTTGTATGGATTTGTAGATGGGTTCATAGAGTTATACCATATTGTACGTAGTTTTGTGGACTTTCTCAGAGTTGTACAAAGTTGCATGGAGTTTTACCGGGTTAGAGAAAGGTGTAAGGAGCTATACATAGTTGTACGTAGTTTTTATGGTAAGTGACTAAATCCAACTCTGGCTGGTCATTGCGCACAATAGCCACATCCTGCCCCCAATATATGGTGATTTTTATAGGTGCTATCCCATTCATAAAACTGCCAAATGTTTACTCCCCCCTTTGACTATTTGTGACCAGTTCTCTGATTTTTCAATGTTGACCACACGTGGTGTAACATTGTGGTCATAGCAAGTGATATGTACCAACTGTGGCTAGTGATTATGCATAATAATCACACCATACCATGCTACTCTATGCCTAGAGTACTCTTGTACAGTGCACCTCTTCTAGTACTTTGATGCCCTCTCTAAAAATCTATGACTCATGCTATGATTTGTCAAAGCTGAACAAACATGGTGTAATATTGTAGTCATTGTCAGGGGCACATGCCAACGTTTGCCTTGTCATCCTACACAATAGCCATGCCCTAACACTCGTTATTGAAAGTCCTTACACTTGCTAGCTCGTGTCTAACTTTGTTGCATTATGATTTCCCCACCGATTAGTTCTGAACCGTGCAATGATGTGTGGTCAAAGTTGACACATGGTGTAATGATGTGGTCATGGTTGGCGACATACGCCCACTTTGGTCTGTCATTCCGCCACAACGCGCCATTCATCTTTGAAGGTTTGTGTACTTGCTAGCCCATGCCTAGTATTCCAGCGTGCTTGTTGACCCCTCAAACCACGCATGGTTTGTGCTATAATTTGTCAACATTGACCACACATTGTGCAATGTTATGGTCATGTTCAGCGACTTGTGCCTACTTTGGTTAATCATTGCGCACGATAGTGACACCATGCCACTAGTTTTGTATGGTTTAGTTTTGTTATAGCCCATAGCTGTAATACCTGATGTTTCATTGCACCCTCTGACCTTTTTCTACTCGTGCTATGATTCCTCAACATTGACCACACATGGTAACATCTTGTTTCCATAGTGACAACTGCGCACTCTGGCCAATTATTGTGCACGGCAATAGCAACATTCCACTGGTTATCAATGGACTTGGTGCTTCCAAGCCCATGCCTAGTATGTGTACATGGTTATCTTCCCCTTTGATTGTTTTGACTCGTGATTTGTTCTGTCAAAGTTGACCACACTTGGTGTAGTGTTGTAGTCATGGTTAGTGACATCTGACTAGTTTGGCTGGCCAATGCACATGATAACCACGCCATTCCACTTAAATTTTGATGGTTTTCATATGTGCTATTCCATGCCTAGCATGCATACATTTTGATTACTCCCTCTGGCCTTTTCTGGCTCGTGCTTTGACTTGTCAAAGTTGACCACACATGGTTTATTCTTATGGCCATAGTCAGTGATATCTTCCTCATTTGTTTGATCATGTGCATGATTGTCATGCCATTTCACAAGTTCTTGAATGTAACTTGCTAGTAAAAAAACTCCTGCAGTTGGATTTCCTTCACTCGCCATTTCTGACTCGTGCTATAACTCTTCAAAGCTGACCACACATGGTGTGATGTTGTGGCCATGGTAATAGAAATCTGCCAACTTTGACCATTCATTGTACACGATAGCCATACTGTGCCATTAATGATTAAATGTCTTCATAATTGCTAGCCCATGCATAGTAAAGCTGCACTTTGATCGCCCCATCTTGCAGTTTCTGAATCGTGCTATGGTTTGTCCACACACGGTGTAACATAGTGGTCATAGTCAGTGACACGTGCCCACTTCGGCCAATCATTTCTCACAACAGTCACACCATGCTACTAATCATGAAAGCTTTTCTATGATTGCTAGCACATTCCCAGTATCCTTAAACTTTGAGTGTCTTCTTTCACCATTTTGGGCTCGTTTAATGGGTTGTCAATGTTGAACGCACCTGGTGAAATGCTATGGTCATGGTCAATGAGATATGCTTATTTTGCTTGGGAAGTACGGATGGTAGACATGCTGTGCCACTAGTTATTCAAGGTTTTTATACTTTCAAGCCCATACCTCTCGGAGTATTTCTGACTCGTGCTATGATTTTCCAAAGTTGACCACACATGGTGCAATACCATAGTCATGGTAAGTTACGCATGCCACTGGTTGGCTAGTCATTACATCGGATAGCCATAACGTGGCACCAGTATTGGAAGGTTTCAATTCCATTCCAAACATTGATTAACTTTGATCAATCCCTGTGCCCAGTTCTGCCTTGGGTATTCATTTGTCAAAGTTGACCACACGTGGTGTAGTTTTGTGTTCGTGGTCAATGACATATGCCAACTTTGGCCGGTCATTATGCAAGATAGGCACATGGTGCCACTAGATTCTGAGTTTTTGTAAATTTCCAGCCCACGCCTAGGATGCCTGCACTCTGTTAGTCCCCTTTGACCGTTTCTGGGTCATTGTACAGGTTTTCAAAGTCAAACACACATGGTGTAATACTCTTGTAATCTTCGGTGAAATCTCCCTGCTCTGGCTGGTTTTTGTGCATCATAACCATGCCGTGCCATTAGCCACTGAAGGATTTTATACCTTGTGGTCAATTTCTACTATGCTGATAGTTTTTATCGCCCTATTTCACCATTTCTGACTCATGGTATGATCTGTCAATGCTGAAATCACCTTGTGGAATGTTGTGGTCATGGTCACTGACATGTACCAACTTTGGCCCATTCTGGTGCACGATAGCCATGTCGTGCCACTAGACATTCATAGTCTTCATGCTTGGTAGCCCATGAATATCATACGTGCACTGAGATTTCCCCCTTTGACCATTTGTGGCTTGTGGTATAACGTGTCAAAGTTGAGCACGTATGGTACAAATCGTGCACATGGTCAGTGACATATGCCCTCTCTGGCTGGTAACTGCGCACAATAGCCAACCCTTGCCTCTTTTATTTGAGGATAAAACACTAGCTATCCCTAGCATGTTACTCCTGTACATTGATTGCCCCCTTGGATCCTTTCTAACTCGTCCTAAAAGTTGTCATAGTTGACCACCCATGGTGTAATGCTGTGGTCATGGTCAATGACATATGAACAATTGAACGTGTTGATTATTTGTAGCACATGCCAAGTATTCCTAAACTTCTTTTTTCCCCTCTGACTGATTTTGACTTGCGCTATGAGTTGTCAGCGTCCATCACACCTGGTGAAATGTTGCGGTTGTGGTAAGTGAGACATGCCGACTTTGGCTAGTTGTTGCTTACGATAGCAAAATGACCTCGCAAGTTCTTTGAGGATTTGATTATTGCTATTGTATGCCTAGTATTCCTGTACATTGATTCCCCCCACGGACCATTTCTGGCCGTTGTTTTGATTAGTCAAAGCTAACCACACGTGGCGTAATGTTGTGGTTGTGGTCAATTACACATGCAAACGTTGGCCGGCCATTGCGCACGATAGCCTCAATATGCCATGGGTTACCGAAGGATTTGATAACTGCTAGAAAATTCCCATCATGCCTAGAATCAAATTGTCGCATTTGAAATCTTATGTGCAATGATTTGGCAACGTTGACCACAAATGGTGTCAAGTCGTAGCTGTGGACAGTGACATGTATCCAATTTGGCCAATCAATGTGCATGATAGCCACGCCATGCCACTAGATTATGAAGTAACTTATACCTGCTAGTCAATTTCGACTATTCATTGAAGTTGATTGCACTCTCTGACCATGTTTGACTTGTGCTATGGTTTGTCAGAGCTAACCACACATAGTGTCATTCCGTGGTCATGGTTATTGACTTATGCCAACTTTGGCTGGTCATTGTGCATGATAAGCGTGGTGTGCCACAAGGAATGGAGGGTTCTTATTACTTTCTAGCCCATGCCTAGTATGCATGCACTATGATTGTCCACCCTGACCATTTTTTACGCTTTCTATGTTATGTCAATGTTGACCACACATGGTGTAGTGTTGTATTCATGGCCAGTGATATATGTTCACTTTGAACTACCATTGCGCACGATATCTATACTGTTCCAACATTAATTGAAGGATTTAATTCTGGCTATCATGAATCATGTGCCTGCACTCCGATTTCCCCCTCCGATGGTCTCTGAGTCGTACTATGGGTTGTCAAAGTTGACCACGCATGGTCTGAGGTTCTGGTCATTGTCAGTGACATATGCCCACTTTGGCCGGTCGTTGAGCATCATAGCCACACCGTGCCACAGCGTATTGAAGGTTTTGATACTCCTTGGCACATGCACAGTATATCTTAACTTTGACGGTCCACTCTAACGGTTTCTGACTCTAGCTATGTTTTGTTGACATTGAGCACACCCAATGAAATGTTGTGGTCATGGTCAGTGACATATGCCTCCTTTTGCTGGACATTGGGCGTGATAGCCACAATGTAACACTAGTCTTTGACAGCTTTCATGTGTACTAGTCCATGCCTAGTATGTCTGAACTTTATCTGTCCTCGATGACTGTTGCTGAATTGTGCTGAGGTTCATAAAAGTTGACCACACACAGTACAATGCTTATACGGCCCTTGGTGAGCAACTCCCTCTTACAAACATTTGGTCCTGCTTAGGCGGCTCTTGGTGAGCCTGATCAACTTCCAGAAGGCTATCCCAAGTCTTCATCAGTGATATCCGAGCTAAAACAAGGCTTTGTCTCATCCTTGAAGCATTATACGTGCCCTGTTGTTTGAGAGTCGTTTGTAGGTGAACGTTGTACCTACATGGCGACATTCGCTTTTGTGGTGGCCATCGTCAACAACGTCAAGTTGTAAAGCAAGAACATATTCAATTAGAGCAACAACATGCAGGTGTTACTGATGGAAAAGGGTCTCTAGTGCCTGGTGGATGCGGAGTAACCAGCTCTGTCCTTTCTCACACCTAATGAGGCCCATAACTTCTAAAAAAAACTGTGATCGCGTCCTCACCACCATCTATCTCTACCTTGCAAAATGGTAGATACTCCTCTTCCGTGGCATCCTCACATCAAAGGAGTCTTGGAAGAAGGTTGAGTCCACTTATTCTTCTAAGTCAATTATCATGAACATGCAGATGCATTGTTGCTTTCACATTTTGAATATGGATGAGTCCTGGTCCATGATTCACTAAATCAACATGGTGAATTCTCTCTTTGACTAGCTTGCTGTGATTGAGGACCTTGTCAAGGAATGTATGCTTGTGCTAACCATCATGTCTGGCCTTCCTAGTAGCTAGAATCCTCTGATTACTGTCCTGGACCAGCGTGGTAACAAGCTCTTGCTCAATGATGTGGAGGAGAGGCTGTTGTTTGAGGAGCGCTGCAAGGGAGACGAGGGTGGAAGCGGACTGGAAGTTTCTCTCATTACCAACTCTGGTCATGGGGATGGATCTGCACCAACCAGGGGCAATGGCAGAGGGGGTCAGAGGAAGGGAACTTCTACTACTGCACAAAGCCGAGCCATTGGGTGCTCGAATGGAGGAAAAGAAGGTAGACCTTGCAGTTGAAGTGGGAGCGAGAAAGGAGTCTGACGCCTCTGCAAACATAGTAGATCAGGAGAGTGAGTTTTTTACCACCATCCGGTTCCTACACGTCTCCGACAGAATCATCTTGTTCTGAATTATTGAATGAGGAGCCACACCGTAGATAACAGGTCATCGGGAGTGGTTGATTGTCTACACCAACATTGAACCTTGTCGAGTGTACATGGGGGACAATCATGTGGCATTGATGGTTTGGGAGAGTGAAACTGTGTTCTGTGCTTTTGTCGAGGGTAAGAATGTGGAATGTCATGTGAAGGGGGTGCTAAATACTTTGGGATGGGCAGTCGACCTCTTCCATGTTTCTTTGCTCATCTCCAAACGCATGTAGGTTTGGTTTAGAATGGTGGCCATACCATCTTTGCCCATGCAAGTTGTTTGGTACAAATGTAGAAAACAACGACGGTTTACACCGTCTTTATGTCAGGTAAGAGAATGATACTGGCAAAGCGTTAGTGGCAAGGGATGGAAAACATGACATTTGTCTGTTGCACCGCTGGCTTGGTGACCTCGGGTTTGGCTCTATCATCTCTATACATCAAATGATCCTTGGCCTGGATCTAAAGGGGGTGAAGCAATGTGGTGCAACCGCTTGTGATAAATGTAATGAAGGAAAACAAGCCTGCTCTCCTAATATCGGGAAAAGGGAAACGTTTGGCTCAGTTTATCTCACTGGTTCGCTCCTGTCTATGTATTTGCATGCCATCATAGTACTTGTCCCAGAAGTTTTCTTTTGTCATATTCATTGATGGCATGTTGAGAAAGGTGTGGATGTTGTTCTTGACTTGGAAAAGCGAGCTTTGATGTTTTCAAGGTGTGGATTGCTGCTACACTGATTGAGAGTGGTAGGCGGTTGAATGGTGGAGAAGGCGTTGTTGGCTCTAGTGGGTGTGGAGGCACCCTCAAGGATGCCTAGCTCTCAGTGGTTCACGCTACCAAGGTTTGGGCAGCCAATGGACACCAATGGTGAAGAGTGTGGAGTACAAGGATCACGGATGTGAGTGGGCAGAACTCGTCGCATTCAGTAGATCTGATTCGAAACACGTTTTTGTTACTTAGCATAGTGAGATTACATCAGATTATTATAGCCTATGATCTTAGCTTTCCAACGCATCCAAGCACGCCCAAATCGGAGCAGTAGAGCCCCTGCTACGGCCGTCGAAGTAACCCTTGGTGGAGCCGAGCCGCCCACCATGCCCACGAACGGGAGTGACGGGAGGCGCTTCGACGGTGGCCTGTCGAAGCGCCCTTCCTGTCATCCCAACGTGGGGAGGGGCATGCCTTGGTCCAGGGGACCATCCACATTCATTCCTTCATGGCCCATGTGCCTTTGGAGCCCATTGGAGACGAACTGGGATCACTGGCGGTGGATTATCCCGCCACCTATGGCGGGTACCAGATTCCACACGCCCAACACCCGATTTTCGGGCTAGGCTAACTTTCTGAATACTCACTCAAATCGAGCGATTCAAAGCTCGATCCTGCATGGAAAAATCCAAGGAATCCAAATCTAAATTCAGATCAGGTGTTCGACCTCTCCTCAGTGGTCGAACCAGGGAGTTCGATCAACGGCACTCATGGAAAGGGGCACACCCTGTCAACAATCTCCCCCTTGCACCGCAGCCTTGATGCCCTGTCCTTAAACATCTGCCATGCTCTGCTGCCCGGCCAAGCTGCCATTGTGAGCAACCCTCCTTAGCTGCCCTCCACCAATCACAACACATAGCGGCGGATGCCTTGCTCCACATTGTCGTCACTTGTGCCCCCGTACGGGACTTGGCAGCACCCTCATGGCCTGCCTTGTGACCCTTGTTGTCTTGGTGTTGCTGCTTGCCGCGGCAGTCGGCCACCTCCCCGAGATGACCTGGGAGTAATTGCCTCCTCGCTGGACTGCTCCCCCTCACATGGGAGACCCACAACCCTTTGCGGAGTCCTCCCCCGCCTTGAGAGACCTCGGACTCCCTTTTGAGTCCTCAAGCGTCTCCGAGTGTGCCTTGGGTATCATTGTGTTTTTAGCACCCTTGGCACCTTGCAAACTTGGCCCAGCGTGCTACACACCTCCCCCACCTTGCTGTAGTGCTTCCTTGGTGCTGATCTTGGCCCTTGATGACACCGCCTCTGTGCGTGCCGTTTTGACCAAGATGTTGCCACCTGCACTACCAGCTTTGGCTTGCCCTTTGTTGCAACCAGCCTCGCGGGATCCGTGGTGCTGCAGTTGCGACTGCTCCTTAAGCCGCCGCCTACGCTGCTGCCGCTGTCTTGCTGCACGTCCCAAACGTGCATGCCTCTCCCTCATGGAGAGGTCTTCTGGTGTTGGTCCCTTGGTCTCAGCTCCCTCGTCACACTCCTCATGCACCTGCGCTTCCTCTTTTGGAGAATGTGGAGAAGCGGAGGTCTCACTCCCCTCTCCCACATCGTGCATGTTGCATGCATCATCCGCCTGTTTTGTAGAATTTAGAGATGCCGACACACCTGCCGCACCCTCTGTTGCATGCCCCTTGAGTACTCGCCCTCCTCCTTGAGGACTTGGAACTGACGACACCTTGACCACACCCTGCGACATGGTCCTCCGCTCAGCCACCATCGCCCTCTTATGGGACTCGGCAGTGCCCTCCTGGCCTGCCTTGTAGCCGCGGTCCACCGTCATTGCCGCTCGGAGCGCGTTTTGCTCCTTCGGAGAGCTCAGCCACGTGTCTTTGCTCTCCCCCTGTTGCGCAGCTTGCCGGACCTCGTCCACCCACGTTTGGTGCGGTGCACCTACTGCCCGGCCTCCTGCCGTGTGGTGCTCTTAGCCCCGGTCTGCTGCTGTAATGAGCCCCTCAGGCTCAACTTGAGGACCAGCCTCATGGCGTCCTCCCTCTGCTGCGTGGTCCTCCGTGCCGCCACCGGCGCCTCCTCTTGAAACTTGGCGACTCCTTTATCAGCCGCCTCGTGGTCACGGTTCACCACCTTTGCAGCCCGGAGCTTTTTATCCTCCGGTTGAGAGCGCGGCCCTTTACCGCCACTCTCCTTCTCCTCAGTCCGTGAGGCAGAACCCTGTGCACACGACTTGCCGGCACCCCGTGCCAACACTTGAGCGGCCACATTTTGGCCCTCAAATCGTTGCCGTAGCTCTTCCCCTTCTGCTGAGGTGTGGAGCCCCTTGTGCTCCCCTTGAGGACGCGCCTCCTTGCCATCCTCGTCTTGCTGCATGGTCGTCCTTGCAGCCATCACCGCTCCCGCATGGAACTCGTCAGCGCCCGTTTGGCCTACCTTGTGGCTCTGGTTCACCATTCTCGCTGCACTGGACCCTTTTTGCCCATTAGGAGAGCAAGGTCGCCTGCCGTTGATGCTCTCCCTTGGCTGGTCTGCCACGTGGACCACTTCTTTTGCCTCCCTTGGAGACTGTGTACCCATCACCCGGTGTCCCGTTGCATGGCGTGCCTTTTGGTCCAGATGTCCCGACCCAGCCTGGATGGTACCCTCCATACCACCCACTGCACCCTTAGGTTGCCCCTTCTTGGATGCAGCTGCAACCGCTTCCTTGCTTCGACGGCTGTCCACGTCGTAGTCACGGCTCCTCGTGAGGACGTCGGCACGTATCCGGTACACACCTCTTCTGTGTGCACCACGTGCCACGACACGTCCACTGCCCTCCTCTTTTAGGAGACAACCCTTCCTTGTGAAGGTCACTTCGAGTCCCTCCTCAACGAGGTGACTCACGGATAGCACCTCTGTCGCCAGGTCAGGCGCTTCAAGCCTCCTCGCCGCAGCGCCCTTCTTCCTGACCGACTCATCCACCTGCTTTTTGCCTCCTCGGAGCACATCACCTCCATTGTGATGCATGGCGGCAACCCTTGTTTGTTGCTTCGCCTTCTGCTCCCCCTTGGAGGTTGTGGAGGTTGCATGCCCACGGCATGCCTCGTGGTCCCCGACCACATCAGCTCCCGCAATATGGAGCTGGTCACTGCTGCATGGCGTGTCGACAATTGCTTTGGCCTGCCGTCCTCTCCCGACACACTTGTCGGAGTCCACGGTTTCCGCTGTGCACGTTGCCTTCCAATGGCCCTGCTAGCCACACTTGTAGCAGGCTCCCTTTTGGGGCCTGTTGGAGCCTCCTTGCTCCAAACACGCCAGCTGCTTGCCCGCCCTAGGTTGTGCCATCTTAGCCCCCTTTATGGAGTGGGCGACTGCTATGTTAGTCTGCTGCCCTTTTGCTACCTCCGTGGCCAGATTTGTAGCTCCCCTTGTGCAGTCCCTTCTCCAATGGCCCTCTTGGCCAGACCGATGGGACTCTCCCTTCTTGGCACGGCGTGGACGCGTCCCTTCCTCCCCTTCATCTTCCTCTCCTCCTTGAGAGCGGACGATCAGGGCTGATGCTATGGACGCCGTCCCTTGCTCCGCCACGGTGGCTTTGGTCCACCGGTCGCACACGACTTGTGCCGCCTCTTCGAACGTCAGTATGTTGTCCCGTAGATCAACAACGTTGGTGATCGTAGAGGCCCGACTGTTAGGAAGGGCCAGGAGGAGCGCCGCTACTTGCAATTGGGAGTCGATGGCCCATCCCGCCTGATGACAGCGGGACACCATCGACTTGACCTTTTGCGCGATCTCCGTCGGGCTGGTCTCCTCATCGGCTTGGAGGGTGAAAAGCCGTTTGATGAGGAGGAGACGTTGCTGAAGACACAACGGGTCGTGTGCATTGCAGAGCCATGCCCAAACCTCTGTGGCCTTCGTGCATCCTTGGATATGCACGCGTTGTGCCGGGCACAACGCCGTTGCAATCAGAGCAAGCGCCTCGTTGTTGCGCTTCTCGAATGCCTCCACCTCCTCGGCCGTTGCGGACGCCGTAGGAGCTCTCTCTTCACCTTTGACCAGCTCAAGCAGTCCCTTGTCATCAAGATAGACCTCCATAGTCCACCTCCACAAGGGGAAGTCCCTCCCGTCAGCCGGGAGGACGTCTATGCTGCTCTCTTGCTCGGTCATTGTCGTGGCGCGCGGCGGTAGCGTGAAAGTTGAGAAGCTAGGGTCCTTCTAGGGACGTGGGTCCATAACCCTTTGTTGGCTCTAGTGGGTGTGGAGGCACCCTCAAGGATGCCTAGCTCTCAGTGGTTCACGCTACCAAGGTTTGGGCAGCCAATGGACACCAATGGTGAAGAGTGTGGAGTACAAGGATCACGGATGTGAGTGGGCAGAACTCGTCGCATTCAGTAGATCTGATTCGAAACACGTTTTTGTTACTTAGCATAGTGAGATTACATCAGATTATTATAGCCTATGATCTTAGCTTTCCAACGCATCCAAGCACGCCCAAATCGGAGCAGTAGAGTCCCTGCTACGGCCGTCAAAGTAATCCTTGGTGGAGCCGAGCCGCCCACCATGCCCACGAACGGGAGTGACGGGAGGCGCTTCGACGGTGGCCTGTCGAAGCGCCCTTCCTGTCATCCCAACGTGGAGAGGGGCATGCCTTGGTCCAGGGGACCATCCACATTCATTCCTTCATGGCCCATGTGCCTTTGGAGCCCATTGGAGACGAACTGGGATCACTGGCGGTGGATTATCCCGCCACCTATGGCGGGTACCAGATTCCACACGCCCAACACCCGATTTTCGGGCTAGGCTAACTTTCTGAATACTCACTCAAATTGAGCGATTCAAAGCTCGATCCTGCATGGAAAAATCCAAGAAATCCAAATCTAAAGTCAGATCAGGTGTTCAACCACTCCTCAGTGGTCGAACCAGGGAGTTCGATCAACGGCACTCATGGCAAGGGCACACCATGTCAACAGGCGTGGACACTGGAGGAGGCGTGGACAGGCCATAAGCCAGTTGTGAGTCGCCTGAAAGTCTTTGAGTGTGGCACATTTGCGCACATGTCTACCAACAGCCGTTACAATCAGGAAACGAAGTTGGTGAAGACAGCCTTCCTCAGCTACTACAACATCGAGAACCACCTTAACAACCTTCTTGTATGCAAGATCATTCACAGCCATGACGTGGTCTTTCAAGGGGAAGTGAAGGAATGGACATGGGGTCCTGTGTCTACAGTTACACTTACTCCAAAACCTTTACTAGACGTGGGAGAAGATTGGTAGCAGAAGAGGACAGTGTGGAAGATGGCGGTGATAGCGGCAATGACAAGAAGGTTGAGGGAACTGAGAAGAAGAAGGAGCCAATGATGAAATCTTATGAGGAAGAGGAGCAAAGAAATCCACATCAGCTATCACAAAGGTCTGCATGCCTCTAAAGATATGACAACTATAGTGGAGAGCAGGTACGACTGTTTGAGAGGCTCGCAAAGAAGCAGACACAACAAGGGGAGTGGTTAAACCTGTGTCCTGCTCCACCACCAACAGGGCCCTTCAACCTTGAGGTCCTCTTCCTCAACATCACCAATGATCTAGCCAGTTTTGCCAAAGCCATCTGCAATGCCAACATAGCAGATTAGCATGGTGCAGTAGACAAGGAATATGGTGCACTTAGAAAGAAGAACACCTCGACCCTTGAAGAAGCTCCACGTGGTAGCCGGATGATTGGTTGCTGGTGGATCATCAGGCAGAAGTGTGGTACTGATGGTAAGGTACTCTGGAATGGAGTACGGCTGGTTGTAAAGTAGTATGCACAGGCTGAAGTTGTGGATTCCAATGTGACATTTGCAGTTTTTTCAAAGTTTCCATCCATCCTAGAAATCCCCTCTCTTTCTTCTCACATGGACTATGAGGTGCAACAAATGGATGTGGCATGTGCCTTTCAAAATGATGACCACAAGGAGGATGTGTGTATGGAACTCTGGAGGAGTATGTAGTCGAAGGGTGAGAAGATTTGGTGAAGTCCGTACATGGAATAAAAAACTCACCACAAGCACGGTATCACAAGGTTGATGAGCAGCTGGCTTGCCCTGGTTTCGTGTGCAATAAGGCTCACCATGCAATCTATCGGCACAAGCAAGAGGGAAGCTAGGTTATCATCTTGATCCACGTTGATGGTCAGCTCATTGCCTCTAGCCTCTTTTGGACGATGTGAAGCAGTTCATTGCTGCCGGGTTTGATGTGAAATGCATGGGAGAGATCGGTCACTACATTGGCCTTGAGTTCAATGGTGACTAATAGCAGAACATCTTGGATTTGTCACAGAATACATGAAAAAGCAACATTATGAAGTGCTTCAACATGGTGGAAATGCGCAAAGCTACAATTCCGTTGGAAGTGGGAGCAAAGTTGAACATTACGTAGACTCCCCACAGCATGCAAGAAAGCAATCACATAGAAACAATGTCATACTAAGCAGCAGTTGGGAGTCTTACGTATGCAGCAGTAGGCATGCGCCTTCACATCGGCCACATAGTGGGAGTGCACTACAATTTCTATGCAAATCTAGGTGTGCCATATTCGGAGGCAATCAAGCACGTACAACGCTATCTTGATGGATGGCAACAACAACCCCATTCTCATCGGCTACAGTGGTGCAGGTTGGGATGGTGACCTGGACACAACGAGGTCGACCAGAGGGTTTGTGCTTTAGCTCAGGGGAGGTGCAATCAGTTGGAGGAGCAAAAAAAAAGAGTGTGACATCCTCTCCTTCACCGAAGAAGAGGATATCGTCCTGAGTGAAGCAGCAAAGGAAGCGATGTGGCTACGTGAGCTGCTGACAAGCCTTGGACAGCAGCAATCTGCACATGCCACCATCAACTCTGATAACGTAAGCACCATTTCTCTAACCAAGAACACCAAGTTTCACGCCTGTACCAAGCACATCAACTTGCAGTTTCACTTCATCCATGAGCATGTGGCAAAGCACATGGTGTGAATCATATCCCATCCCTCAAGCATGATATTGGAAAACTTCCTGACCAAACCGATGGAAGCACGCCACGTTCGGCAACTGAGGGGATAGTGCGGATGTATGTGATTCTTAACATCACAAAGAGAGATACTGGTGGATATGAGGGTGCCAGAAAGTGACAAAAATGAGTTTCTCAATAGAAAATCTTCTGGAACTAGAGTTGCATAGAAGATGCTTGACAGGTTCCAACACCCTTATGGGACTCAACTCAGAATCTGTCTCAGTGAGACGTGGAAATCCATAGTTTGGAGACCACGGGTCTTGTTCAAGTGACAGCCTGGGCACGCCCAGCACCAAAGGCGGCCATGATTATTGACCAGGACGGCAGAGATCGTCCTTCAAGGAGAGAAGACGGTTATAGAAACTCCAAGATACTCCAATAGAGTTCTCCGATGTTTTTTTACCATTCACGTGATGGAGGAAGTTATTCACATGCATGAAAATATGACTGCTGCCCATCCCTCTTGGCTAGGAGAGTGTGCTAGGGGATCAACTTTGATAGAGCGCAACCTTGTACTCCCTTGGCCAAACACTGTGTATGTGGACTTGTTGGAAATCTGTGAACATCCACATTTTCACACAGGAGTCCATTTATGCATTCATGTTCATTGAAGTTCTATATTTGCTTCGCAACTTGCAACTACCTCTCACAAACAGTTAGTTCCGCCCAGGCGGCTCATGGTGCGGGTAGTCACCTCCATGAGGGTTGTCCTAAGTTTTCATCAACTTACAACTTCACACAGTGCCATGAAATCTCATGCATTTCATTACATGTCCTTAGAACTCCGCAGAACTTTGTATAACTCCGTACAAATATGCAAAACTCTGTGAAACTCCGTACAACTTCATACAACTTAGTACAACTTTGTAAAGCTCCTAAATGCTTTATTCAAGTTTATAGTGCTGCTTACAACTCCTTAAAACTCCTACTTATCCCATACAAATATGTGCAACCTTGTACAAATATGTGTAACTCCAAAAAATGCACAGAAATTCCCACAACTCCATGTGGCTATTTGTTGTTTGATACAACTATGTTCAGATCCGCAAAACTCTGTACAAACCTGTACAACTTTGTACAAATCTGCACAGCCCCAAAGGACTATGTACAATTTTGTAGCAAAAATCAGTACCTTGTTTTTCATCTCAGTATAGTATCGTACAATCTTGTAACAATTCATAGATTGTTGTACAACCTTTGCACAACACCGTACAACTTCGTATAGCTCCGTACAGCTTGGTAAAACTCCGTGCAACTCTGCACAGCTCCTTACCTTATCCCTTGGTCAGGGGAGCCTGACCAAGGGAAAAGGTAAAATTGAAAAAGGGCCTCCGGGTACTTGATTGATTAATGTCTCCCTGCAACACGTTGTCAATGGTGATTGCTTCATAAGAATCAGGAGGACCACTATAGCGAGATTTTTACACAACTTTGTGAACTCCAATGACAAATAGGTGCAGGATATGTAGTCTTCTAGCCGTTGCATTAGTGTTACGTAATAAACAAGTCATGTGCCAAGGATCCCCTCTTCAGTGAGTGTCTTCAATTTGCATCAATCCTTAGAAATCAACCCTGTAGATTTCCTTTCTGGTATCACAACCAACGATGGAGGCAATCAGGTAGTGGGTCCAAATCGCAAGCTTCCAGATGACCTCCAAGGCTTTTCTAGCCTCCTACCAGAGGGACAGTCGGGTTGGCCACTTTGGGACGGCATTGAAAGACTTGTTGAAGTAGATGTGTAGCAGGAGGGCCGCTTCGGCCCTCCCTCCTTGCTGAAGCGAGGGGTGGTTGCGCACCACCCCTCGCGTCAGTGGGGGCTGGCCGACAGCCAGCACTTTGCTCGCCGCCAGCCAGCTGGCTGCCGGCCGGCTGGCGGCCGACGGCCGGCCAATCGACCGGCCGGCCGCAAGCCGGCCAGCTGCAAGCCACCGATGGCGGCCTCAGCCCGATCTGCGGCTGAGGGGCCGCGAGGGCCTCGAGGGCAAGGCCGCGTGGCCTCATGCCCTTGCCCCCCCCTCACCCTCCTTGCAAGTGAGCGAGCAAGGATGAGGGATAAGGGGAGCAAGGGTGAGAGCGAGGATGGAGAGGAGTACACGAGAAAAGTCCACACAAAATCGCCAATCGTACCTTGCACGTGGTGATTTCACGCGGACGCATCAGAACTGAACCTCGAGCTCGTTTAGGACGAACTGCAAGCTTCAAAACCGAAAACCTTGTGCGAACTCATGAGATTAGGGTAATAACCCCTCGTTTTGGACAGAGAATGAGGAGTTGAGGTAGAAACATAACTGGGCCTCCAGAGACTTGAAGTCTCCCTGCATAGGTTCGTTGATGATAGTTGCCCTCAGAGTAACGTGGAGGGAAAAATCCCTCGAGCGAGCTCTGGACGCCATTATGGGAACTCTGACAACGACATAAGTGCAAGAGCTTGAGGTTCCGACCTGTTAATGTGGTATCAGAGCTAGACGACCCTCGTGACTATGTGTTTGACGGGAACGGCGGCTATGTCGTTTGTAAAACACCACCGGCAGCTGCAAGCAGCAGTAGAAACGCCAGAAGGGACTACGTCATCTACACTTCACGGATTGAAGCGCCAAAACTATGTTGGACAGTTGGAAAACAGCTATAGTTGGTGGAGCCTCTTGCCTCTACTCCCTGTTCATTTCCAAGGGGCTAGGCAGATTTTTGCGAGATAGGGTGGGGAGTTTTTATCCCTGAAAACCACCAAATCTTCACCATTTACAAGGCTCCTTCAAAACTCCTTAAAAACACCTTCATTGGAACAGCATCCTTTTCCAAGATTAGGGACTCTCATGACTTGAGAGCACCCTAAAAAGAAGGAGGGTGACACCTTGAATTTTTTTTACGGCTCGCCAACGCCTCCGGCTCAAGGGAGATGTCGCCTAAGTACGCGACAGGCATCAAGGAGCGTAAAGAGAAGGCCAAGGAAGACAAGACATTGGAAGAAAGAATGAAGCAATAGCTAGGAATGTTAGAATTCCCCTTTTCACTCTTTGCCTTGTTTTTGTGAGCGGCACTCACATGTGTTGTCATCCCCTTGTAATGAAAAATTCTGTTTTCCTAGATTCTATTCATTTCCAATTTCAGTGAGTCACGACTTAGGATGACTAGTTTCAAAATCCATGCCCTTGTGCCGACCGTGGCGGCCTAGGAAAACAGAAACTGAATCTATAAATGCCTCATCAATCGTGAGAGCAAGGAAATTTTGTGAGGTGGTTCATGCTCGAAGTTGTGGGGTGGTCCTCACAATGGTCTTCAAGTGCTAGTTGCACGGGCGACGAGATGGCAAGTGCCGGACTGTTCAATACCAACAAGGGCGAGGTGGTGACGGTCACCACATGCCCTCAGCGGACTCGAAAATTTACGAGCTGACGCCGTAAGCACGGCTGCCAAAGCAAAGGAAACCGTACCGCTGAAAGCAACCGGTGCCAACCTCAACGACACCGAGAAGCATGTGTAAATCGGAAAAGTGCTCGACGAGCACGTCGGCGCGCACGTGGGTGACCCTCACATGACGGACGACGCGCTCGAGGAAGACCACCCGGGTGTTGACCTCAACAAAGAGTACAATGCCGACGATTGCGAAGGTGATGAGGATCACGAACATCACCATCGTTGTGTGGCAAACTCAAACCAGACGCTCGAGAAGGGCAAGATGCTTGCCGGATCGCCAGAAGTTTCCAACACCAGCGAGGCTACCAAGAACAGCAAGGGGGCCGAAAGCAGCCATGCGAGAAGCTCTAGCGAGAACGGGCCGGATGATGACAGTGCGAAGGTAATTTGCGATGACCGCCAAAGTCTTGCTGAGTTGCTACCGAGGCGGCGGGCTGACTCAAGATCACCAGCAATGTTGGAGGTGCGGCACCACCTGGAGGAGTGAGAGCAGACCCCCTTTCTACGATGTGGGCGCAATGGGGTAGGCCAACGCGCACTCGAGCATCGGCGCTGACGATAGCCTCCTCCAGAAGGTGGGTCTCCTCAGAGGCGTGTACGCAAACCGTATCCTCCTATAGTGGGTAAAGGTGAATGGACAACGCGAGGCCCTAGAGGCTATCGTGGATCCTTTGACGACCTAAAAATGTGAAGTTTGCATGTGCCAACCTGCTGGCCCACATCCGGGAGAGCATCCCGGACCTCGACCGTTATCGCCAGCTACAGCGTGTGGCCACTCACGAGGCAAGCCGCTGATGCGACGACCTCGACAAGGTGCAGATGTAGCAGCAATCGCATCGTGCCGCAGGTGCTGATACCACTGTCCGTGGCAGTGATGAATTTCCTACCTTGACGACTATGGGGCCAGTCATGAACACATCCTTCCTCCACAGTGTGGAAATCGTCTGAAAGGGTGTGAAGTTGACCGACTGGCTGAACTCGTAGCAAGTTCTACGAGTCCACAAGGATCCACTCAGTGAGTGGGGCGGCTTGAAGTCAAGCTCTTCAAGTACCGTACTGACTCGAACATTTGTTCAAAATAAATGTTTTCTTTATCCCATCCGTTTGTCAATAAAACATAGTCTTTTTGAGCGAGTCACATCTGAAGTAATGTCTCATGATTGAACTTTTTGTCCTAGAGTGTTGTCCTTGCAATCATGCTTGAATTCGGATTCACCCATTACAGGGGACAAACTTATCTAATGAAAAAGGCACTTGACCCAGGGATGACAAGACCCTCCCTGCACATCTCCTACGTGAAGCGAATTTGCGTAGGAAATGGTAGGCATTGTAGGACACGTGTTCGTGTGGAGTAGATCACGTGCAACGCCCGGCTGCGTGTGATCCGCACCACATGGACATGCACGCTCAAAACTTCAAACTTCACTTGTTCAAAGGGCCTAGCTTTAGGAACCCATAGGACCTGAGCAATGGGCGAAAATGAAAATCACTGTCTATTAAAATGCCCCGCTGAACGGCCACAAAAAAAAATGCCCACAAAATGGGAGAATATAGGAAGCACTAAATTGGGATTCTAAATGTGAATAAGTGTTCGAGTCAGTGCGGTATGTAGTCAAGGAGTGGACTACGCAGAAACAGCATCTCGAGTGGCAATCCATGCCATGGGAGGCCTTCTACGAGATCATGCGTCACAAGTACACCCAGCGTGAGGAGGCGCAATGCGCCTTCCACATGATCAAGGACTTTAGGTAGTTGGGTAGCTCGATCGAAGCCTACTTGAGCGAGTTCACCGCACTTTTGGAGGAAGCAAAAAGATTCATCAAAGGCGATGGGACTCAGACGTTCATGCTACTAGAGTACTTGTAAAATGGTCTTTCCAATGAGAAGTTGAAGGATAAGACCACTGCAACAACAACAGGTAAGGCTTGGACAAGCTGGAGGGTGTTATGAGACTACACGAGTGAAGTGTATTCAGCAAACCCTAAGCACTACACAGACGCACGACCGAGCGCGCGTGCATAGCAATGCCGCAACGTGTGCATAAACGCTACGGGGGCTAGAGGAGCAGCTCGAAAATGGGGCAGGCCAAATGGCAAGCAGCTCGCAAACCCTCAAGTCAAGAAGACTGGCGGGAAAAAGACCACAAACCACAAGCGCAGCCGTGACAATGATGAGTTGCAGGTGGTGCATGAGCGTCCCAACACAACCTTCTGCGACGAACTCTGCCACAATTGCATGCAGCCGGGCCACTTAAGGGCTTGAGAATTCTGGCGATGGACAAAAGGCCACGGTGTTAGCTGCAGCAAGAGCACCACATGGGGATGTTGCAGTAGGAGGTCGCGGACAAGGCCCTGGACAGGGCCCCGGTCGCGGCAATGGACCCAATCGTGGAAACAAGCAGAACTGTGGTCCGGGTCTTCCCCATCCCTAAGTGACATTAGTGGGGACCACTCGGGGCTAAAACCATATCATAAGTGTGGGTTCATGTTTCCCAATGAGGATGTCAAACAATTTAGTTTTTTGATGAGTTCAACCTTCTCTGTTGTTTTCTCCCTTCTTGTTGAATCGCATTCTAAGCTTGCTGACCTCCATTGCCCACTAAACCTTACATCTTTGGATGGGATGCGTGATTGAACATGCTTAGTGGTGGCAACACCAACAACAATGCAAGAGTTGTGCGATTCAGTGATTGGAGCAATCACCCTCAAAGCGTTGTGTTCAATCATGTTCTTGGAATATTTGGTTGACGATTTTGACCTAGCCTGATTTAAGGACTGGAAGGTGCTAGCCAAAATTACACATTCCTACAAGATGTGGACTTGAGTCGGTAAATCAGGAGAGTTGGGGCGCCCGCCGTATCGAGACTGTGTTTATCACAAACTCGGCTTGCTGTTGGCAAGCCTGTTTACTTGGAAGAGTGGAGGTAATATGACGATGCAGTTCAAAGGATGCCTAGCTGGTACTCCCGTGAACGCTCTTGCTGACACTTGAGGAGATGACTCTTTTGTTAGCCTTGGCCTGAAGTACAAGCCATCAAATGGCACAGTTTTTGTTGGTGACAACCGCACGGTACCCGTGATCGGTGCCTGTAAAGCAAAAGTTTGTATTCAAGGGTGCACACAGAGTGTCACGCCGAAGGTGCTCAACCTTCTTGACCCGTTTGACGTGGTTCTATGTGATCATTGCCTTCCTTAAAAAAAGACTCTAGTGTGATTTGAATCAAAGCGTTTGATCCTCCGAAAAGGACAGCGTCGCTTTACGTTGATTCCGAGTACAAAATTGTCACTGACTCAACTCAAAGTCCATGCCAGCTTGTCTACGATGCAGGTCAAGAGACGTTTTCAACAAGGTTGTCTTTACTTCTTGGCTCAACTATATCTAGTGGAGGATGACACAAAGGAAGACACGCCACAAGAGATCAAATCACCATTGGCAGAGTTCGCACATGTTTTCCACGACCCACCGGATGGACTTCCGCCAGAATGACACATGGGCCACACAATTTCGCTACAACCGGAGGCGACTCCTCCATTCAGATCCATGTATCACCTTAGTCCAGCAGAAAGGTGAGAGGCTGGATGCCAAATCAAAGAGTACCTTGCGTAAGGAGGGATCAAGGCAAGTAGCTTGCCATGCGGTGCACCGATCCTTTTTGTGAACACGAAGGACGGTGGTTTATGCATTTGCGTGGACTATCGGCCGTTGAACAAGTTGACGATGGAAAATCGATTCCCCTTACCGTGGTTTGAGGACTTGCTTGACCAACTCCAAGGGACAAAGGTATTTTCGTCCTTGGATTTGTCTCAAGGGTACCATAAGATCCGCATCACGGAAGAGGATGTGCCCAAAACTGCGTTTGAAACGGGCTAGTAACAAGAAGCCTACGAGACTCCTCCAACAAATTCACATTACTGGAAGTCCATGGGAGCGCGTTAGCATGGACTTCATTATTGGTCTTCCGGATACGGCCCATGGCCACGATGCAATACTCGTGGTTGTGGATCTTTTGACAAAGGTGACGCACTTCATTCATGTAACCACTGATGTGAAAGTATAGGAGTCCGCTCGTCTCTTCTTTGAGGGTGTCATAAAGTACCACAGCCTGTCGTTGTGTATTATCTCCAATCGATATATGAAATTTGCTAGTACGTTCTGGCAAAAGATGCACAAGTTTTTCGGCAGCGAGTCACAAATGTCGACGGCGTTTCACCCGCAAGGTGACAGAAAAATGGAGCACATGAACCGCACTATGGAACAAATGATCCCCATGTACGTGGACCCTGCCATGAATGACTGGGATGAATCTCTAGTACCGGCAGATTTTACGATGAATAACTCGGTGAACAAGTCTACACGGTTCACACCGTTTGTGTTGAAAAGTGGTCAAATTCTACTGGTGTCCGCTTTGTTGGTGAAGAGTGGGAGTGCAGGAGGACTGTATAAGACTTTGTCGAGCGCATGGACTCCTTGTTATAGGAGACAAAGGGTCACCTTCAAGCTGCTCGACAACAAAAAAAGGCATATACCGACAAAAGTCATTGTGAGGTCTCTTTTGACATTGGTGACAAAGTGCTGGGTCACACTAAAAATCTTCGGTTGAAGTCGCCAAGGGCACAACAAATTTTACCGAAGTGGATTGGGCTGTTTCCCATTGTTGCACGCATCGGGCCAGTGGCGTACCGATTGCTGCTTCCACCGAGTATGAAGATACATGATGTGTTTCATGTGAGCCCGTTGGCTCCATACATGACAGATAGAACCGTTCACCCACCACCGGTAGTCCTTGCTACCGACGGCCAATAAGAGGTTCTTCGTCTACTCCAACACCGAGAGCTTACACTCCAGCCGCGAGTTGTTGGGGAAAAACTCGTTCATTGGGTAGGGTGTGGACCTGAACATAACTCGTGGGAGCCCGAACCTCGGTTGCCCACATGGGTGGTCAAGGAGTATTGGAGCGGGCTGGCAGCTTGCATAAGTCGACACGAGTTAGGAGGCACCACCTAAACGGGGAAAACGTGAACAACATTTGCGTAGGGCAGCAATCATGGTTTGCGACCATACGAGGTTGGGGACGTCCAACATGGTTGTCGCGCGGACGCTCCAGCCTAAAGGGGAGAGGCCGCTAGCCGTGCCCGTCGAAAAGCTACATCTTAGGTCCAAGTGCCAGGCACGTGTTCATGTTCTGTTGGTGATTGAAAATATTAACTTTCTTTCACAACATTGATGAATCACTACCTGACAATCCTGCTTGTTGTTCATGAACTGAGACGGAACATAAAAAGTGGGGAGGAATATTGGGGGAGTGCTGGTTCGGCCCTCTTTCCTCGTCGAAGCGATGGGGGGTTGAGCACCTCCCCTCCCGTCTGCGAGGGTTGGCCGGCCGCTAGCACTTACCTGGCCGCCGGCCAGCTGGCTGTCGGCCGACTGGACGGCCGGCGGCTGGCCAAGTGACCGGCCGGCCGCATGCCGGCCAACCGCCAGCCGTTGATCGCTGCCTCAGCACGATCAGCGGCTGAGGGGCCGCGAAGGCCTCAAGGGCGAGGCCTCGTGGCCTCGTGCCCTTGCCCCCCCTCGACCTCCTTGCAAGCAAGCGAGCGAGGACGAGGGATAGGGGAAGCGAGGGTGAGAGCGAGGAGCGAGAGGAGGGAACGATGAAAGTTGGCTTTAAATCGCTGACCGTGTCACGCACGTGACGATTTCGCTCCGACGGGTCAAAACTCAAGCTTGAGTTCGTTTAGGACGAACTACGAGTTTCAAGACCGAAAAACTTGTGCGAACTCACGAGTTTGAGGTAACACCCCCTCGTTTTGGACCCGTGACGAGTGGGTGAGGTAAAAACTTAAAGGATAAATCTACCAAATAGTCCTTCTTTCCTCTCTGTTCTTATGAGAGGTGATATGTCGCCAAGTACGACGAGGGTTTGAGCCTATCTGATCCCTCATCGACCGGAGACTCAAACCTGGCAGAAATGTTCGAAGTTACAGGCCGACCTGAACGGCTGGACGGCAGGCTTTGACGCCCAGGCAACTGTGGCCGTCCTCGCCTTAAAAAAAAATAAACTGGTCGTTTATCTTTAACCAACGGCCCTCAGACTTGAACTTTGATGTTGGTTCGATTCCAGGATCTGTTTTTTCCTGTGTATTCGAAAGTTATATGCCGGCGCTAACTTCTTTTGAAGTTTAACTATTAGTTTTATGTGTCCGAAACACATGGGCCCTCGAAAGCTCGTCGTTAGGGCGGAGTACGAGGGGAAAGTTTCACGTCCGGTCGGAGTCTGCCGCTGACGCGATTTACCGGCGGAGTAATCGTTCGGTCATCGCTGACCGTCACATTGAAGATTGGGAAAAAGTCAGATTAGGCGCTCGCCATGCCCTCATGTCTACATCGTCGCAGAATATAGTGGCGACTGGTCAGGTCATCGCCGCGGACAAGTTTGCCCAAATTTAAATGGGCCTTCGGAGACTTAAATTATTCAAGTCTCCTTGCAAAGTGTCGTTGATGACAATTGCTCCCACGGTGACGCGGAATGGGAAAACCCCTCAAGAAAGCTTTGGACGCCATTTGGTGAACTCTGACAAAGACTTAAGTGCAAGAGCTGGAGGTTCCAACCCGTTACAACATTATTGTTCAGGAACGAAAAGATGATGTTTCTCCTTGTCTGACTATTCATTGCGACATATCTCCTTCTTGATTTCATCCACATCTAATTGAGACAAACTTATCACGAAACATGATTTACTTCCAATCAATGTGCATATCTGTCGCGTAACGAGCCTTATTTCTCAGGTACACCCCTCAAGCTAGAATGAACGTCCTCCCACATCCTCGACCAGAATGTCCGGAAAAATATCTTAGCGTTCTCTTCCACATCAAGAAATCGTCAAGTATGAATTTTGGACGGAGTAGTTATATACCCATCGTTTCGCCAGATTTAGCAGCCATGCCCATGGTTTTTAACGACATAACAGCGATGCCCATGTTTGTCCTTCTTCGAGCGAAAATGGGCACGACTGTCATATTTCTCATCTATTCACCGGATTCGACATGGATTTCGACTTCGACGGCGGAGCCGAACTTCGCCCGGCATCGCGAGCTCGCAGGAGGGGTTCCGCGGCGAAACCTCCCTACGAGCTTGCGATGACACTGCCAAACCCCCTATTTAAACTAGAGGGTTTGCCGTAGGTTTGGGGGGGTTTGCGAGTTGCGGTGCACATGTGATAGAAGAAAGGGAATCTGCCGGGCCCCGCTACCGCGGGGCCCGGCAGATGCCCGGGCAAGTAAAAAAATAAAGCCCAAACCCTGCATTTAACCTAGGGGGTTTGTCGTAGGTTCGGGAGGGTTTGCAAGACGCGGCGCACGTGTGATAAATGAAAGGGAATCTGCCGGGCCCCGCTACCGCGGGGCCCGGCAGATGCCCGGGCAAGTAAAAAAATAAAACCCAAANTTACCCTGTCGCGAGTTTTGGAGTTCGCAGTTGCGAACTCCAAAAGTCGCATCACGCCGACTTTTGACATCGGCTCGGCCGGTGTCAGAAGTTGGCGATTTCGCTCTCGAGGTCGGCAGTCGCCGGCCTCGAGAGCGAAGTCAAATTCCGTTTTCGGACGGATATTCGAAAACATGGGCACCGCTGTCATGTCGATTTCGACTATGGGCAGCGCTGCTAAATCTGGCGAAACGATGGGCACCGGAGTATTTGGTACCATGAATTTTTCACCCGATAGGCGGATGTAGTGTTTGCCGAATATGTGTGGAAGAAGAGATAATTTGAAATCAAATTCGTTGTTTCACCCCTTCGCATTAATGGATCCAAAAATAGTTATGTTAGGGTTATTTGGAATAACATAAATCCCATCGGTGAAACGTTTGCAAATCCCAAGATAAGGGTTTGTAGTGTGCCCAGGTTCATGTATCCTATACAGTTATTCCATGTTATGACTGAATCGGGATGGGCTGACCTTACTTCAACCCCTCAGCCACAGCGTTGATTGGATTTAAAATGATATTATATTAAAATAGAGTTTTATATAATTGATGAAAATCTGTGTTTAACGTAAAGAAATGATTAGAGCTAAAACAGATTGGAGACAATTTGAATATTATGCCCCTACTAGCTTCATTGAAACAATAAGAATATTACCGCATATAATGATTTATGATTATTTTCATTTTCTAAGGATACCTGAGCGTATGTTTCTGACAGGTCAAATGTTCTGATAAACTGGGCTCAACCCCTTACATTGTCTAGGCTAAGGGGTGTCTAGTGCTGATGTAGTCCTCCGCATCTCTTTTGCGTTGATTGGAAAACAAACTGTTGAGGCAGGGTCGGTACACCGCCTATGTCCACCAACCAGCTGAGCTGTAGCTGCGTGCATGGACGTCGTTGTGCCTAGGTGCATCGTCACCTCGTGGCCGGATGCGGCCAGCAGTCCTATCCGTTTGGCCGTCCGGATAACACAACAGCTCATCCTCCCTCGTGCACTTTTTTGCTCGCCATACACACGTACTGCTCTCTGGCCCTGCCTTCGCCTGGCTCTGCCTCTGCTCTCTCCGCTTCGGGAGCCTCTTGCGCTGCCTTTCTCGTCCACAGCGCTGGCCTGGTCAGACCGCTGGCTTCTTACGGTGGCGGGGTCGCGTTGCTCTCGTGTTCTTGGTAGCTGAAGATTGAAGGGCCTGCGGTTGCACGTTCGTGTATTGCGTGGGTAACGTGTGGGTGGATGTGGGCCATGTCTGAAGTGATGTATCGCAAACATGAGCCCACATGACGCTCCTTCGCCACGCGCCCTTCGTGCGCCGACTGGTTGCAGTTCCAATTGCACGAACCACCGAGCGGATATGACCTGACCCTATCGCATCACCGCAACGCGGCGTAGTCCGCTCCACTCCACTTTGCGCCGTCGCTACTGCTGTAACCTACTCCCTGCGTGACGGCAGCCTGTCTATCGCCTTCTCCTGAGCACAGTCCACGACTGATGCGCTCCACTCTTTGGCAATCTTCACCGCATCCACCTGCTCTCCTTCGTCCGTCAATCGCAACCTTGCGCGAGGGAATCTACACCAGCTGCACAATAGAGACCCCCTCACC
>SZWC01000409.1:249166-268887 GCA_023375785.1 Penium margaritaceum
AAAACTCCTGGGAGAGGGTGATCGCCAGGGTAGTCAGGTGATGATCGTATCGGGGTAACCGGTGGAGGTCGGGTACCCGTCTGCAGCTGACGGAGGCGCTCCTGGAGAACTCGAATCTCGTGCTCCTGGGAATCATCCGTGATGCCTGGCATGAATGGCTCATCGTGTAGTGGCTCATCATCAAGGAGGTCAGCAGGTGGTGGGTCAGGTGGATCACCTGTCACGGGTGCCTGGACCGAATGCTGGGTAGAGACCGCAACTCCGGCAGCTCCCTAAAAAATCCGCGGAGGGGCCGTGGACTGAGCGCGCAAAAGCTCAGTCAGCGTGCGGATAGCGTCAGTTTGCTCTCTCTAGAGACGACGCATCTCATTCTGCTGGCTGCGCAGGTCCTCAATGGCCTGCGAGCGTGGACTCAGTACGCCAGACGAGGAGGAGGAGGGATCCCCTGGTCCCTTCTCCTTGCTGTCGGACAGGCTCATGTCGCCGCTCAGTATGGGGCGACGGATGAAGTTTGTCGGATTTTAAAAGCGTCAGCGTTTCTCGACGAGTTGAAACGCTGGCAACGTTTGACTGTCCGGCCAAAAATTTGACTAAGTATGGTGCTGACCTCAGCAGGTGGTTGCTGACGTCAGCACAACTGATGACGTCAGCAAGCAAAATTGCTGACGTCGGTTTGTCTCCCCCCCCTTTTTTTTTCTTCGCGAATCTGCGCGCGCGTGCAGCCGCTCCGCGGTGGCCGCGCGGACGCTATGTGAAAGTTGCGCAGCAGCTTCCGCCCAGCTGCTGCTGTAGCTGCGCTGTCAGCTGCAACAGCAGCTGTGTAGCTGCGGATGCAGCAGTGGCAGCAGTGGCTGCGCTGCTGCTGCTGCTGCTGCTGCTGCTGCTGCTGCTGGTGCTGTTGCTGCGCGCTGCGGCTACTGCTCGCTGTCGCCGCCGCGCGCTCCTTCTGCTGCCGTTGCCGCGCTGCTGCTGCTGCTACTGCTGCTGCTGCTACTGCTGCTGCTGCTCTGCTGTTGCCGCCGCGGCTGCCGCTGCTGCTGTTGCATTGTTGTTGCCGCCACTGCTGCTGCGCTGCTGCTCCCGCTGTTGATGCTGCGCTGCTGCGGCCGCTGCTGCTGCCGCTGCCTTTGCTGCTGCTGCTCTGCTGCTGCGGCTGTGGGAGGGGCGGCTGCATTCACTACAGCGGCCATGCACCTCGCGTGGCGGTGCACAATGCTGCTGCTGCCTCTGCTGCTCCGATCTCACGTGGTGGGTGGGGCTGCGTAGACGGCGACCGGCTGTCTCCAACAGGCCTCATGAACTCTGCTGCAGCGGTGACTCTCACTGCTGCTGCTTTGCTACGTTTGTGCTGCGCAGCTCAGTGAGAAATGTCTCACTGCTCTGATACCATGAGAAAATGCGTGGAAGCTTCCTAGCAACGCAACCGCTGACTAGGCGTTAGTGCCTGATCAGACGGTATCGACAGTCACAGGTCGTACACACTACGGCACGGGTTTGGCAAGGAGACACAAGGCAAAGTGTCAGAATGCTTCAATATAGCATATGCAAAGAGAAATGACAAATGACAGGTCCAAGGCATAAGTACCTGCCGCGGCGCACGGCGGGTGTCACACGCGGCAGTCCAAGAGCTGTCCTAAAACCGGCCCAAAACCACTGTTTTGGCCGTAACTCTGCGCACACATGTCAGAATGCTACGCCGTCTGAACCTAGACGTGTAGATCAAAAGACGGACGCTACGACTGGTCACATGCATGCATCCATCAACAGACAGTGAGCATACAATGCAAAAACATGCAAATAGGCCTCATGGCCAGTCTGCCAAAAGACGCTTGCAAGATGTAGAAGACATCGCAGAGAGTCTTGGTAGCATCTGGGGCTCTGGTGCAGTGGTCGGCCAGCTCCAAGCTGGTAGTCCGCCGCCTGTCGTCGCGTTGGTGTCACCAAGGCCGCCCACCTAAGGGATCTGGACGAGTATGGACACGGCCGAGTGGTCACAGTAAACTGTATAGGAACGACACAAAGCACAACACTGGGAAGATGAACATGGCAGCGATGTCCTCGATGGAGATGCTCATGTCGTAGCTGAGCAGATCTTGGGCGATGAGTCATGTGGTGTGTCCAACATGCAGAGATAGCTCCCCTTGTCATGTGCGAGTCGACTCCCTCCCTCAAAGACGAAGTGGTGTCTCCGGCTACGACTCCTCGGGTGAATGTGCATCACGTGGGGTATACCAGGCCTCGCGTGACTGCCAAGCGTCCCAACTCAATGTCTCTCCTGCCTCCGCACTACCGCGATGCATCTGTGTCCGCTGAAAGAATGGGAATGGGCAAGCAGTATGCGTGCGTGGATGAAGTGGCGGAGCTGGCCTCCGATACGGGATAGCACACCCTGAGACACAAGGGTGTACTGCCAGAAGAGGAGAGTCGGGGCGACGAACCGGATCACCACTCGTGGAAGAAGACGATGATGGGGCAGGTGAGTCGGGTGGATGAAGATGCGTGACGACAGTAGTAGAAGAAGGAGGAGCGATGATGGGGTCGACAGGAGCGAGGATGGCAGAAACCGAAGGCACACTCACCTCTCCTACAATAGTGTCCCCAACAGACGTCATACTCGAAGTTCGTACAAGATCCTCCCCACGTATAGGTGTGCCAGATGCTGTTGGCGGAATACTCCAGCCGATAGCAGTGATGCTGCTCTCCTCTGAGAATCGCTCACGTGCTGCCATCATCTCCCGCTGTAGCATGACTACACGCTCCTGTAGATCAGCATAATCTGCCTCGGACATGTAGAGGTGGCCCATGTCGACCTGGTGTAGAATAAACTCTCCCTCATTGGATGCTGCACATGCAGACTGCACAACTCGTGAGTACAGCACCATTTGCATCTCTGCTGCTGAAGACGATGGAACTGGTGCTGCTGCATCGTCCTGGGGGTCAACCAAGCTCACAATGTGCTGAGACGGTGGAACATCGGATGCAGCTGCAGGTGTTGCATCCACATCATAGCTCGTGTCTGTCATGCGAGGAGTGAGCGGTTGCATGCCAAGAGAGAAGGAGAAGTAGGAGTCGTCAGAGTCTGTAGAGCATGTGAAAACGTCGTCCGTGCAGGTACTGTCACTCTCGGCGTCGATGTGATCGGTAGGGTCAACAGCAGGTGAAATCGAGGGGGCAGAACTCAGCTCCTACTGACGAGGTGACTCCATCTGCGTGTAGGGATCTTCACCACTGTCCTCAACTGCCGCCGTAGTGGACATAGGTGTGCAGGGCTTTGGCTCGACAATGTCCGTCAAGGCGACCAACAAGCACAGCTGGCGCTCACGCACTGTCTCGCCGGGAAGGCTGGTCGCTGCCACCTGCTCAATAATGGAGTGTAGACCACCATCTGACTCTGTCATGTGTGTCGGTGCTCCGTCTTGTGCACGGGACGTAGACTCAAGGAACATGGGTGACTCCTGACACTGAAGCTGGTGCTCAGGTAGCGCAGATGACACGGTGAAACCTGCTGAGTCTGCTGCAGCACTTACCCCAATGACACCTCTCAGAACTGCTGCTCTCAAGAATGCCTCAACCTCCAAAAGACCAACCGGCCGACTCTACTCATGCACTACGACTACGGTCGTACTGGTGTGAATCTCGTGCGCCAACGCCCCCGAAGATTTGTGTGGGGCATCACGATCCGCGCGGGACTCCTGTGCCACCGCCAGGCCGCTACCGGTTGGAGTCGCAAGTGGCACCGCCAAGGCACATAGGACCTGCATTCTTCCTGATGCAACCTGCTCCTGTAGAACGTTCGGCTCGTGCCCTAGCGTAGATGTTGAAATCGATGACATACAAGTCTCAAGCCCTCCAGCCTCCACCGGACTGCTGTGAGACTGCTGCACACACTCTCTCAAAAGTCTGGTAGACGCATCCCGATCCATACGGGACTCCTGTGCCGCCGTTGGGCCTCTACCGGTCAGAGCCGTGAGTGGCACCGCCCAATTACGCCGTGCCTGCGCTCCTCCTGATGTTGCCTGCTGCTGTGGAAGATCTGGATCTTACCTGGGCAATGAAAGGCAACTCTCCACCATGAAGGCCATGTCGAGGTCAGACTCCACGCCATGTGCTGTCACCGTATCATCTGAGTCTGCCTGAGCTGCCGCTTGGGCAGCACGGCCCGGCGCGAGTGCGGATCTTGTTGCTACGGTCACATTCGGCAATGCGCGGTGACCACACTCCCCCTCGACAGGTACAACAACGGAGGCCGAGGAAGTGGAGGATGTATCAAAACCGGCGTGAGCACACCGTGCGGAGCGCTGACGCCGACCTTGTGGAGTCACTTGATTGGAACGACTGCATGAAGACATGTCATCGCGAGATGGCGTCGTGGTCGCAGCAGAGTGGAGGATCGAAAGGATGGTGGCAGCCTGGGACTCGCTAGCAGATGGAGCAGAAGGTACACCATCGGATCAGGAAGGAGGAGAGGATGGAGGAGATGTGATCAAAGAGGCCGTCGACAAACGAGTACCAGAGGCACGCTCAGTGACGATGAGATCACAAAGCCGTTGCACTGTCTGCCGGAGGCCGTGGATCTCAGCGAATATGCTCACCAAAGGTCCAGCTAGGGGATCTACCAATGCCGGCAGATCCGTATGCTGTGGAGGACGCAAGCTCAGGCGAGGGTGTAGCCAAGGTGGATGCCAGCCGGGAGGGCGCGTCCAACAGCGACGCCAACCATGACGTCCAGCACCATAGTAGTGGCAGGCGAACGCGCAGGGCGCCTGCTCAGATGTCCGCACACTCATCTCGTGCGCTGGACGATGGATAGGTACCGAGGGCACCTACTCCTAGTGGTAAACACCAAGCCACGGGAGAGAATGAGGCCAGTAAGTACTGTCACTCCTGAAGGTCACGGCGTCCAGGTCAGTAAACGTGACCAGATGGGAAGAGCTGTACTACCACAGCACGCGCGGAGACTACAATCCGACTAACTGTGGCCACTAATGCTGTTGCCACTAATGGAGCGAAGACTGCTCCAAGACGAGATGGGGTGGCGGTTGCAAGTGTGGCTGCTGCTCCAAGCTGTAGACGACCCAACCCTCAGAGCTGGTAAGACTCGAATCCGCCGTCGATCCTACGGGGTGAAGTGCGCGCACCAATTCACGGGCCCCAGGAAGACACCGGTCCACGATGCTTCTCGAAGCAAAGATCGCCGCCGATGACAGTCCGCTGTCGGCGGAGAAGGCGAAACTATAAGCTCTCGCGCAGCCGCACTATGTAGTCGTCGACACTCCACCGCCTGATGCTGCTATTGCGGGTATGAGAGTTGTTGCTGTGGCGGTAGTAGTTGGATGATTCTCCCCCCTTTTTTACTGTTATTGTCTAGCCCTCAAGCCCCATCTTGTGTTCCTTTTTTTTTTCTTCTTTTGCCCTCACCCTCCACCCCCTTTTTTTTTAGTTCTCCCCTCTGCTCGCCTAAAGCCCTCGCCTTTCTCTTTTTTTTTTCCTCGCTTTCAGGCGTACCTTTTTTTTGGTGTTTTTTGTTACTCGCCCCCCCCCCCTTTTCTCGATTGCCCATAAGGTGGGCAAACAGAGAAAATAAGGAGAAGGGGGGGGGAGGTGGTGTCCGGCTTGTCCAGCCCTCCCTCCCGTGCACGCTCGCTCGCTCGCTGGCTGAGCAAGCGAGTGAGCGAGTGGGTGTGGGGGGTGAGTAACAAATGTGTTGGTCTGTGTGGCTTCCACCCATCACGACCAACACCGCTTGTTTACCGATATACCCACATTCGGGGTATATGGTAGAGGAGGCCGTGACGACACGACGGGCCTCCGGACTGCACCGAGACTTCTCCAACACCTACGAAAGCACCGGCGAGACGCAGTCGATGCGTTCTGGTAGCCCTGTGGGCTTGTCGGGAGTTAGGAGAGTTTTCTCAGTGGGTTGAGACCCGCGCTCCCGATGGACTATACCGGTGCGACGAGGAGACCCGGTGGCTGTACTAGCGCTTCCAATGTTCAGAAAGCCGTGTGTGATATCTGGACGTTGATTGTGACGTTTTGTGGCACTGCTCCTATTCTCTCGGTGGTGGAGACCCGGGCACTCGGAGAGCTGTTCCGGTGCCTCGAGGAGACCACCGTTATTGTTATTGTGGTGTACACAGTGTGTTCTCCCCGCTGACTTGTTTGGGCTCAGCGGGGGTGACGGGGCCCGGTGTGGCTAGCTGCCGGTGCCCCTACTTAAGCCCGCTTGGGGCTCATTTGTACTTTCTCCTTCTTCTTTATATTCAGCGTTCTAGACCTAGCCAAATTCTTGCCGTCTTGCATCGCACTCACACACAGAGCTCATGTTCGTTTTTGCATGGGCTTGCATGCCCTAAAAATTATTTTCAATTTGGTATCAGAGCACAAGGGGACGTGTGAGCAACAGAAGCAGCAATAGTGGGTGGGATGCAAAGAGAACGCGCCACGTGGCGCCACGCCGGTAGCATCGTGAGGGAGCGCGAAACGACTGCAAGTCAACGCCACAGGGGCGGTGAGCCACAAAAAGGAGCAATAGCGACTACGGCGGCAACAGGAAAAACAACAGCAGCAGCAGCCACTACAGCAGCGGCGGCAGCAACAGCAGCGTGCAGCAGTGTCGGCAGCAACAGCAGCAGAGTGCAGCAGCCGCATCAGCAGCAAGAGCAGCGTGCAGCAGCAGTTGCAGCGGTAAAAGCAGCTGTAGCAGCGCATCAGCTGCTGCAGCAATAGTGTTAGTAGCAGCAGCATATAGCAGCAGCAGCAGCTACTGTAGCAGCGGCAGTAGCAGCAGCCATGGTAGCAGCAGCAAGCAGCAGCAGCAGCAGCTGTTGCGTAGAGTAGCTGCAGCAGCATATAGCAACAGTAGCAGCAGCTACTGCAGGAGCGGCGGCAGCAGAAGTAGCGTGCAGCAGCAGCAGCCGCGGCGGCAGCAGCAAGCAGCAGCAGTAGCTGCTGCGCAGAGCAGCAGAAGGAGCAATAGCAGAAGCAGTAGTAGCAGGAGCAACCGCAGCAGCTGCACCTGCCGCTGCAGCTGCTGCTACCACTGCGAGGAGGGCCTCGCAGCCCTCCTCTGAGGGGGGGCCCTTTGAGGGGGCCTGTCGGCCCCGTTCGCCTCCCCCCCCCCCTTTTTCTTCCCCTTCTCAACGGGGCCCTCAGAGGGCCCCACCGAGCCCCTCCAAAGGGCCCTTCGGAGGGGGCCCGTCGGCCCTGGAATGTTGACCGTTTTGGGGGAGAGGAGTGTGTGAGCACCCCCTTTGGTGGCGCACACACTGTGAGGAGCAAAACGCGACAGACGGTGCTTGAAACGGTATAGGGACAACAAAGGTATGCTAAGGAGAAAACATTTTAGAGTGAAGTTTGAATAAACAAGGAACAAAGGTGTGGGGATGTACTCGCCCACATTCATGCATAGAAGTGCAGAAGTTCGTCCAATTGGCAGAAAATACCCCTATGTAGGTGCAAGTAGGCAAAACCTGGCACGAACACGGCAGTCGCTCCAGGTCTTTGGTTGTCCGCATTGCGGATAACACCACTGAGAAAACGGCATCCAGGAGCTGGTCTTGAAGAATGTGTAGAGAGCATGTGAGAAGCCACTTGCTTAGGCTGATGGTGTCGAAGTAGCTGTCAGGCATCCCAACGAGTGGGCCGTGACAAGTCCAAGGATTATCGTGACTGAAATGCCAACACCCCTCCATGACTCGCAGAGTAAGGTTCTCAGCACGACAACGTCAAGTAGCGTGGAAGGGCATATGGCGAAGCCACCAAAAACAGCGGAACAAGAGAGGACGCAGCAAGAGTGCCGCATAGGTCACCCAAGAGTAGAAGGTGAGAAGATGCGTGGAAGCTTCCTAGCCGACTAGGTGTCAGTGCCTGGTCAGACGGTGACGACAGTCACATGTCGTGCACACAACGGCAAGGGTCTGGCTAGGAGACACAAGGCAAAGTGTCAGAATGCTTCAATAGAGTTTGCAGAGAGAAATGATAAATGACAGGTCCATGGCATAAGTACCTGACGCGGCGCACGACGGGTGTCGCACGCGGCAGTGCAAGATCTGTCGTAAAACCGGCAGAAAACCACTGTTTTGGCTGTAGCTCTGCGCAGACATGTCAGAACTCTATGTCGTCTGAACCTAGACGTGCAGGATCAAAAGCCGGACGCTACGACTGGTCACATGCATGCATCCGGCATCAAACGGTGGACACCCAATGCAAGAACATGCAAGTCGGGCCTACGGCCAGTCCACCGATAAACTCCTGCGTGCTGCAGAAAAACTGCAGGAGGTCCCGGGTAGCGTCTGGAGCTCTGGAACAGTTGTCGGTCAGCTCCAACCTGGTAGTCCGCCACGAGGTAACGCACTGGTACCACCAAGGTCCGCATCAGGGATCTGCAAGAATATGGACACGACCAAGTGGTCACAATAAACTGTACAGGTCGACGAGAACGTCACAAATCACACCACTCCCCCATGACCCGATCGTACGTATGTCCATACACGTGTAGCACCGAGACAAGTACAAGAACGAGTGCGAAGAAAGATGTGACACAGACACAGACACACCCCACACTCAACGACTCTCAGGCAAGGGGCGAAGTCCAACAAATGGAATGGCCACCAGGAACTTTCCGCGTGCTAGTGCCTTCGTCAAGAGGTCAGCATGCTACATGTGAGTGCCAACGCAATGACGGAGATCACGTGTCGCTCCACCAGATCACGCACAAAGTGATGCTCAACCGTAATGTGCTTCGTTCAAGCATGAAAGAAACCAGAGTTTATGGCAATGGCAAGAGCACTCTGGTTGTCGCAACGAAGCACAATGGCGGGTACTGACTGACCTAGCTGAAGGAAGAGGCGCTGCAGCCATACAGCCTCAGTAGCCCGTGCACCCAGAGCAACATACTCTGCCTGCGATGCACTACGTGCAATGCAGCCCTGCATCCCCCTGCGCCAGAACACAGTGGTACCACCGAGCAGGAATATGTAACCAGTGTGACTGCGTCCATCTGGGCTCCAGGACTAGTTGCTGTCAGTGTAGCCGTCAAGGACCACCGAACATTGTCGGCAAAAGTAGAGTCCGAGGTACGGTGTGGAGACCACGTAGTGTACCACTCGTACTACTGCGTGAAGGGCTCTAGCGCGTGGATCCTGCGAAAGCCGGGCAAGGAGGATGACGGCAAAAGCGATGTCAGGACGTGTGGTAGTGGCCAGGTACATCAGAGATCCGATAAGACGGAGGTACAAGGTCACATCGACTGTTTCCCCAAGCTGTGTGGGATCGTCCACCTTCAGGTCATCCTTCCTGTTAGGTGTGAAAGGTGTAGAAGGCGTGGGCACTGTGCCGAGGAGGTTGCTGAAGCGCTCCCCCACAACACGTGCGTATCGAGCTTGATGCAGTAGTAGAGTATGACGGATGTGGTCTCACACGATCTCTATGCCAAGAAACACCACTGCAGGTGCAAGGTCCTCCATCCTGTAGGCATTCTGGAGGACGGCCTTGGCCTCCTTCATGGCCTCTAGTGAAGGAGACGCGATCAGTAGGTTGTCGACATAGACCAAGATGGCGGTGAACCGCTCAGGCGTCCGTTAGATAAATGGAGAGGGATCTGCCTCGCTCTGTACATATCCGGCACGAGTGAGGGTGCCACTGATCTCTGGTTCGAGCATCGAGGAGACTGCTTGAGGTCGTACAAGGACTTGCGCAAGCGCCAGACCTTGTCACCGTCCTCAAAGCCGGGTGGTTGAGCAACGTAAATCTCCTCATCCGGAGAGCCATGGAGGAACGCATTGTTCACATCCATCTGGTGAAGTTCCCAGTCATGCTGACCCACGACACCGAACAGAGCTTGAGCTGAGGTCATGCGGCCGATAGGTCCGACGACCACAACGTTGGCTGCTGCATCAGAAGCGATATGAAACTCACGAGTGACGAGGTCGTGCCCTACGGGACACGCTGGTTGTACCTTTGTGTGCTCAGTGCGAACACTCAGGCCTAGGGCCTTTGTGCTGGGATCACCACTCATGATGCTATGAGTGGAGCGCTTGGGAGCGGGACCAGACACTCGCTGAGCTCCGGAGTCCAATGGTCGAGGACAACCGCCAGGCTCACTGGCGTAACCTGGGCTCAAGGGGTGCATCTAAGGCTCAGGAAGAGGCACAATCGCAGCATCATCTGGGGAGGGCTGAGGCGAGGGAGCTGATGATGTCATGCAAGGACATGTGTGTGTAGGAGACCTGAGACTTGGTGTGATAGTAGGAGCAGGTGAGACAGGGCCACGGACAGAGGCAGGAGTGCTGGCGGACACTGGTACGGTCACAGAAGTACGCACAGGTACAGGATCATGGGTACCTGTGGGGTGCGAGTGGAAAGGGGTAGAAGCCGGCGGTAATGGAGAGGTCTCTGGGCCGACAGCGATGATTGTTGGGTCATCAAGTGCCGGAGACCGCGAAATGGAGGGAACTCGTACGGGCAAATCAGCCTAGCGAGGGGTGCTCGTAGGCGGAGACTCCCCCATACGCCAAGAAACCTCACATGTAGGAATGTGGGTGACTGACAGCGATGTGATTGATGTCTGATCACGATAGGTGAGGGACTCAAATAAGAGCGCGTCGCGTGACTCAACAATGTGACGACACGTAGGGTCCCAAAAACGCCAGGCCTTTGACCGCAGGGAGATGTCGACAAAAGGCGCACAAGCGACCTCGCGGTGAGACCTTGGACAATTGCTGGTCCTCTGTGTAACACACAGAGGCCACAAAACCTCAGACATGAGCGAGACGTAGATCGGCACGGTGGCCAAACCAGAGCTCGTATGGTGTAAGGGGACCATGCGATAGGCGGTTCCAGACCCACATCATGTAGGCAAGTCCTTCAAATACGAAGGATTGTGGAAGACTTCACGCAGATTGCGTAACACAAACCGCATCCTCCATGGTGCGGTGTCAACGCTCCGAGACACCGTTAAGCTGAGGAGTAGCAGGAGTGCAGACCTGGTGAAAAAGCCCGTGCTCGGCAAAGAAACAGTCCATCTCGCCAAGAGACTCGTCGTCGTGATCCGAGCGGAATGTATGCAACGTGTGGCGGGGCTGAGGATCAGCCATCATTAGCCAGAGGCAAATTGCGAGAGCAGCGTCACTCTTCTGGCGCAGGCTGTAGACTCACCGCATCCGGGTGAAGTCATCAGTCAGGGTCAAGACGTATCGGCTCCAGTCAGACAAAGACTCGATAGGGAGAGGGCCAAGAACGTCTGAGTGGGCCAACTTGAGAGGGCGAAGAGTTCGAGAACGGGAGTGAGGGTAGGTGCAGCGATGCATCATACCTTGAGAGTAGAACAGAAAATCGGTCTTGGGTGGCTTCTCAAAAGAGGCTGCGTCAAGACCGAGAGCGGGCTGTGTCCAAATGAGCTTTGACACAGTGTCGGAGCCCACGTGACACAAGCGA
Organism: Penium margaritaceum; assembly: GCA_023375785.1. Classification (NCBI taxonomy): domain Eukaryota; kingdom Viridiplantae; phylum Streptophyta; class Zygnematophyceae; order Desmidiales; family Peniaceae; genus Penium; species Penium margaritaceum. The sequence continues at coordinate 260,603 of SZWC01000409.1, forward strand.
CGATGCATCACTTTATAATGCTTAGCAGAGAGAAGACCAGTGACAATCACACGAGCGAGAGGGGAAGGGGAGCAAGGAGAAGGAGAGATCCAAAAAAAATGACACATATCATCCACAATGGAGGCACAGAGAACAATGATACAAGTATCAACAGAGGTCACAGTCGCGGAGTCTGCAGTGTGCTCCATAGAGAGTCCCATCAGTGTGTAGGCACACATAGAAAGCAAGATGAGCTCAAGGTTAGGCACAAAAAGTAGCTCGAAAATATATAAGGGGCCAGACGGACCATCAAGACACACAACCACAACACCCTGGACCGGCAGTGATTGACCAGAGGCTGTACGAATGGAGCAAACAGGCGCAACAGGACCGAGAACAACAAAGTCACTACAAAGACATGTCATGTGGTGAGAGGGACTAGAATTTATAATCCAAGTGCCACCAGGATCACAACCGGACGACGTCACTCTGCAGTAGGCAATGGAACACTCGGCCTCAGACAGGCGCTGAGCAACATGTGAGGAGGTACGATGAAGGGCACAAAGGTGAGACTCATGAATCTAATGGTTACTGTAAGGCCCATCATCATCACATGCCAGCTGTGGCCCCCCACACGAGTCATCACGAGCTGCGCAAACATACAAAAAAACAGTCTGTGAACCACATGGCTGTGATGGCACACTCGTACCTCCCTAAAAACAAAGCGCCAGGAGGTGACGGAGCTCGGTGATGGTGCGGTCACATGGGTCCAGGTCGCCACTGCTCAATGGCGGGGAAGCGGGAACTACTGCGGTTGTGGCCGCCACGAGACCAGAGGATGTGCTGCTTGACGCAGACCACTGTGTGTGTGCGCCTGAAGACCGCGAGTGATCTGCGCCCAGTCAAGCGGTTGCTTGCATTCGGTGTAGCGATGATTGCCTCAACAGTTGTAGCAGTGAACAATATGTCCACAGCTATTTATCGGTGACTGCTACTACTATGCCTGCTGCTGGTCTGAACCACACCTCCTTTTCCCCTTCTTCCCTTGTGCCACTGCTAGTGCACCCAACATCTGAGTTGGGGTAATCTGGGTGGAAGGGGAAGAGGAGGATCTGCCAGAGGATGGAGGATTGGACTGCAAGAGGAGCGTCGGTGGCAACGCGATGATTGCTGAAGCAAGAGGACTCTCCTGATGGGCCACGACTGCCTCACGGGCGGAAGTCACCTGGAGGAAAAGCTGATGTGCCCAACAAATTAGCTGAAGGGTGGTGGAGAAGGGCTCGAGCAAAGTGTCGCTTTACACTGAGAAGATGTCTGCGTGCTCAAGACAAACTCCGATCATGAGCGTGCGAAGCGCCCACAGCTATGTACCTCCTGAGGTTCTAAGGCGCTTGTAGATGCGCATGGCCCGCCGCTACTAATCCGCTGCGGGTTTGGTAGGTCCTTCACGAAGGGAGTGAAAGACGTAAATGTGAGCCGCGTGGATGGCGTGCGTCTCTGTAGCAAGCAGGGACAATGCCTAGTCCCAACCCCCACGTGGATCAGCCCTCGCGCCTATGCCAGCCTCTCCAAGGAACAGGCGGAAGTCCATGACGGTCTCGCGCTGCACGGCGTAAAGGAGTCCGCGCATCACCCTTGCCGCTGTCGGCACCTGTGCGCGATCCGTAACCTGGTACGAACTGTGATAGTAGGGCCATACTCCCTCTGAAGTGGCCGAGACCTGGAAGAGAATCTCCTAGCAGTCAAAGCCATCCTCGCTGACATATCGTGGAGGCGGTGTCTCGAAGTCCTTGGGTTGCCGCTTCGTAGGGAGAGCAACCACAGGCTGAGAAGGATGAGGGATGGAAAAAATGCCGGGACGAAGTAAGTCGCCAAGCTAGGGATCAGGCAAGGAGCGGATCTCCGGGAAATGGGAGCCAGATGTCTTTGTGGGCCGAGAACTCATCTGGAGCTGGCAGAGATGCTCTCGAAGCATGCGAATCTCTCTCTCGTGAGCGTCATCCTCCATACCTGGCATGTGAGGGTCCTCATCCCAAGGATCAAGAAGCAGCGGGTCACATCCTACTCTTGTCATCGGTGTATGTACTGACTGTTGTGCAAAAGGTATGGCACTACGGACACCCTCGGAGGTCTGTTGTGGGGTCGTGGACTGACCACAAAGAAGCCTGGTGAGCGTACGGATGGCGTCAATCTGCTGCTGCTGTAGACGATGCAACTCATCTTGCTGACCCCACAGGTCCTCAAAAGCCTGTAGGCGTGGGCTCATGACCCTTGAGGAGGAGGAAGAGGAGTCTAGGAGTCTAGAGGAATCTGGTCCTTATCCCTTGTCATCGGCCGGAGCCATGCCAACGCTCAGTATGGGCGGGGATGTCAAAATGGTCAGATTGCAGAACCATTAGCGTTTCTCAAAGATTTGAAATGCTGTCAACTGTTGAATTTCCGACCCAAAACTTTGACGAAAGCAAGTGTTGAGGGGGTATAGCAACTCTCTAGCAACTTGTCAATGGCACCCAACAGTTCATGCATTTATCAAGCAGTGCAACTCGACAACATAGGTCAATGCTGACAGTCTTGCATTAGAAATTTTCTGAACGTTTCTTTCAGTGCTTACCCACCGAGGCAAGTTGCTACACGCTCCAGTGCGATTCCCAACGATGACCTCCAACTCGTCATTTTTTTGAGAGAGGGAAGTCGGAACGTGGCTCGGAGTTGCTACGGGGCAGTGTGACACCGGCCTCATACCGCACGCCATGTGGCATCACGATTCACCACTGTTTTGCAGATGGCGAAGCGACCAGGGAGCTGTCGTTGCCACGATGTCTGCACCATGTAACCTGACCAAATTTGAACCAGGTCGCTCGAATGTTTTTCCATTTTGTTTCTCTCTGGTCGTTTTTCTCACAATGCGTTCCCTTACCGAAGAAAGAAATACATAAAACCATAGATTCCTTGATTTTTTCTATGTACTCATATTATCATTCAAAGTACTTTGAAAACCCAAGACCCCATAGCACGTGGACACCATATGGGCTAGTGTTGATCTCTCCCCGCAATCATTTCACATCAGACATTGGTGTCAAGTATGTACCCTTCAATACATATTCTTTTACGTAACATCAGTTTTTTCTTGTGTTATGTTGAACAATGTTCTGTGGCACATTAACATTTCTCAAACTAGCAGAACATGTCACTATGTGCCTGCAAGTCCCCACCACCGACATAACCCAAACCTTTCTCAATCATCTACATATGCTACATAAACCATTATGTAACACAAGAAAGGTAACCAACCATGGAGAGAGTGTCCGTGCTTAAATGAATGAAAAGAATGCAACAGCTAGGTACCAAAAAATCTTAGCAACGAGTCGCATCCGGCACTTGACAATGACACCGATGCATCTATTGGAGCAGTCTAAGCAAGTGGTGTCTTATGGACCATCTGGAGCATCCATCGAGGGGCTATTACCATTGAGAAAGAAATTCAAAGCTTCACAATAGCGAATCTCGGTGTAAGAAGTCTTTTAGGGCATGCAGGCCAATGCCAGATGAAACATGATCCCTGGTGATGATCATGGTGAGAAACTGCTGGGAAGCTTCCTAGCCTTGCTGCTGCTGATGTGGCGACAGTTTCGATTCTCCTGGCACACAAGCAGGAAAACAGGTGCAAGAAAAAGCAAGGGCTAGGCTAGTGTAAGGCACAAAGTGTCATAAGCTTCAATACCTTCGTAATGCAACGAGAGATGCCAAGTGACAAGCACACGTCATGAAGAACTGCCTCGGTGCACGGCGGGTGATGCACGCGGCAGTGTGAGTTTGTCCTAAAACTGGTCCAAAACCACTTTTTCCGCGCACAAGCATCCAAACGCAACACCATCTGAACATAGAGATGCAGAATCTCCAGTTAGATGCTACAACTGGTCATATGCACAAGTCAGGCATCAATCGGTGGACAGAAAATACAAAACATGAAAACCAGGCTCGAGAGCTAGTCCTCCAAAGACTATAACGGTTGCAGAAAAACTGCAGAGCACCCCAAAAAGCACCCGGGACGTCGTGGCAGCCGTTTTGCAACTGCTGGTAGGTAAAGCCACCATGCATAGGTGCTCCGGCGCTAGCTAGGTCCCCATTAGGGATCTGCACAAGCATGGACACGGCCGAGTGGTCATAGTTAGTTGTACAAACAATCGGGAGGATTCACACCACAACATATGATGGATGTGGAATATGAACACCAAAAAACGTGAAACCAGGCAAGACAGACCTCTTGAGGCGGTGGAAAGTGTCACCTAGTGCCTGGGTCTCGCTAAAATACAAAATATGCCTCAAACAAATCAAAATTCCCAAATAGCATTCTTGTGCCATTTCGTACCGATAGGCAAACAAGTTTGACCAACCAAGCAAGCCCAACATGTCAACATTGATCCGGGATTCGGCCACATGAAGACCACACAGATGAGATCCAAAGCGTGTAAATACACAATGACCAACAACTGGGTCTCCCGAGGTGCTAGTGCATAACACCACGTACCCAGGTATCAAGCATAGGGAGAATACAAGTCTTATAGGTAATATGAGTATGATCTTCACGAAGTCATCGCTGTCCAAACCACCGAGAAAATTCTATGAGCCATGCATGGGTGAACTAGTTGGCCACAACGCAAGCGACGTGTCACCAAAAAGGCAATGCAGCTGCTGGAAGTTGACTGGGGCTAGCAAAGAAGCGCACATTGTAGTATACCATGTGACACTCAAAGAAGTAAAAGCCCTACCACCAACATTCGGTGCCATAAGGCTTATGCTACGTCGTGTCTCCAACATTCAATCTTTTGGCCATTGAATGTGAGTAGTTTCTTCTAGGGCATCCCTATAGTATCTATGGCACATCATTGTCGTTATCATACATATTCGTTACGAACCCATGGACAACGTCCACAAATGTTATAATTCATTACATGAGATTGATGAAGAGGAGCCATGTAGAAAGAAAGAATTATCATTGGATTCTAGGTGATGCTTGTCCCTACATTGAGGGGTTACTACATACACAGGAATGTGAAACCACGAGGCAATAAAATTCTAATCCTCGTCTGAACTAAGAGACTCAATGTCACTTGGCATGCCTGCGGCAAGTGTACCTGCTGCTATCGCTGTCATCACTGAAGGCTCCACTGCAGTTGGGTTGCGGTAGGAACATCGGCCTTGACCACGCAGCCCGCAGATGGTGCAAATGACACTTACACGCCTATGGCGGGTACGCTCTTGACGCATTGTACATGGGAGTCCACGTCTATGCTGGTGACCAGGTGGGTAGAAACCTTCCTCTGCATGTTTCAGCAGGCGCAAGCTTATCGCAGGCAGAGAACCATAGTACATGGGACAAACCGTCATGTTCGACAAACGCACGTGGGTGTAGTTCTCCGGGTTGAGACCGGAGCGCAAAAGGACAGCACATGCATGGACGCAGGGGAGTTGCAGCTCCTGGAACTGACCACACGAGCAGTGACGTGTGGCACAGTCAACCTGACGCTCGCTACCAGTTGGGCCGCAAACAGTCCCTTCAAGCTGAGCACTAAGCTGAACATTGTATGAACGCGACTTGTGACAGTTGTGGAACAAAGTATGTCCGGGCACAGTAGGCAGGCGTGTGCGCACGGTAGACGCTTCATGACAACGCATGAGAAATAACTTCTGAACAAGACGGTACATCCGTACTCACGTGAAGAAGGGGTACAACTTGCACGACTACCTGATTTGGCTGTTTAGGGACTCCGAAGCGTTGGAGGTGTTATGTTCCCCACGTGCACCTGGGAAAAACATCCACGCCCAGGTTTCTTGTGGGATGCCTGCCTCCCCGGTGACCTCATTCCCCAGCAGGTACGTAGCAACTCCCGGAAAAACTTCACGCATGAACTGTACATCACGGTCCCAAGCCTCGCGAGATCGTGCACGAGCAAGATCCCAGAAAGCGGTCTTGGCCCCTGCACCATGTTTTGTGCCAGTTGCCAGATGCACTAGGCATGGTTCGCACCAGATAATTCCGCTGCGACAACGTTGATGAGGCCTCGCTCCCTTGCGGAGATCACTACGTTTCCCGCCACTTCTGCAAGAGGAAATGCTGCACGTAGGTTCCTGCAGAACCACGCCCAGTTGTCCCCATCCTCGCCCGGGATAAGCGCCTAGCAGATTGGCACGTAGTGGTCATTCGCATCGAAGGTTGATGCAATGAGGAGAACCTGCACAAATTGCAACATACAGATGTGAATGTTCAGGATATTGCGCTTATGATTGTTGAAAAATTTTATTACATATTTAGGGTCGCTACATAGAACAAAGAAAAGCAAAGAAGGAGGACGCACCTGCGAGAAGCCTTTACGGAGGTGAGTCCCATCCATGGTGATGATCTGATGGAAGTAATCAAAGCTGTTCACGCAGGCTCCAGGTGCACAAAATGCACGCATGAAGCGCCCATTTTCGTCTTCTTCGGCAAGTGCAACCGCAAGGTTATCCACCTTCTTCAACTGCAACAACAACACGAAGCAGTATGATGTCATGTGACGTAAATGCAGGAACCAAAATAGACAATGGAAAACAGTTGCGGAGTGTTTTTATCACACATGCCTCATCACATCAGGTTGGGAAGAGGGCCCAACTGAGTTTGAAGTCACCCACAATGTTCTTCACTATGGTTTTCTTCGCCCTCCATGCATTGTCGTTTGAGATAAGCTCGCGCATTGCTATGTGAACAACAACCTGGAGAATGTTAACTCTCATGGTCAAGTCAAACTCCACATGTTGGCACACGTGACAAAGTACCTAGGAAATCATACGAGCTGGACTGCCGTGAAGATCACCTGCAACACACCGATGACTGTCCTCAAAATGCGTTACACGAATACTGCCGTTTTGTTTCTGATGGCGCACTTGAAGGAGCCAGGTACATCCTTGCGTTTGCTAGTGCCTGCATTGGACCTCAAGGCGTGAGAGGCAGCTGCGCTCCCATGCTAGGGTCATAAGCTTGCGCATAGCATAGTCCTGTATGGCATGCCAAAGTGCAGGCATGGACCCAATGCCATGCCCGTACAAAGGCCAGTGGTGCCATCGCCATGTGCTGCATCTATCGGGGCCTCGTCATCACTTGTACTTGTTGGCGTGAACAAGCATGTCAACAAAAACTGACTCACAGTAGAAAAATGCAACATTCATGCACAAGAGCTGCGGAATGTAACTAGGCACATCAGATGGATATGATATGCCTGAGATGCCTAATCTGCATATGCAGCACATGATGCATATGCAGATGTGGCAGATGCATATGATGCATGTGCAGTTGCATATGCACATGCATCAGCACATGCAGATGCATATGCTACTGCATATGCATCTGCATATGCATATGTAGGTGCATATGCATCTGGATATGCATATGCATCTCCATATGTACCTCCATATGCATATGCAGATGCATACAAAGATGAATATGCATATCCACATACAATGGATCTGTATCTGCATAAGCAGATGAAGCTGCGGATGCAGATGCATGTGCATATGCATATGCGGATGGAGATGCGTATGTATATGCATATGCTTGTGTAATCTGCAAATGCATTTGCATATGCATTTGAATCTGCATCTGCATTTGCATGTGCATATGCATATGCAGATGCATACACAGTCGAAGATGCACATGCAAAATCATATGTACATGCACCTGCATATGCAGATGCATCAGCGTATGCATCTGCATATGCACATGCAAATGCATATGCATATGCATAACCATATGAAGCTACAGATGCATATGCATATCCAGCCACAGTTGCATATGCTGCTGTAGATGTAGATGCATCTGCATATGCATATGCACATGCAAATGCAAATGCAGATGCATCTGCATATGCAGATGAAGCTGCGGATGCAGATGCATAAGCATATACAAATGCAGATGTAGTTGCATATGCATATGCATATGCATATGTATCTCCATAGGCATCTGAATGTGTAGATGTAGATGCATATGCCTATGAATATGCAGATGTATATGCAGTTACAAATGCATATGCATGATCATATCTATGTTAACCTCCCCGGTCGACGGTCGACGGTCGAGGTCGACGGTCGATGGAGACCAGCTGGGCCAAGAGGTCGAAGGTCGAAGGTCGACAAACACAAAAAGTTCTTGGATTGACCCGGTCCTCTCCCCTTGCATATAATTAAGCATTTTCTTTTCATCTATGCATTAAAATTATCAAATACTATTATTATCACAAATACTTCCAGAGGGAATATACATAAGTTTTAATTTT
>SZWC01000409.1:288222-317307 GCA_023375785.1 Penium margaritaceum
TGTCACGTCTGTCCGTTCCGTTCGTACAGGCTCTGGTCAGTCCTTGCCAGTCCATGGTGTTGGGGTTGTATGCTTTGATGGTCCGTCTGGCCCCTTGTACCTTTCCGACGTGTTGTTTGTGCCTGATCTTGAGCTGAGCTTGCTTTCTATGCGTGCCTGCACCTTGATGGGTCTCTCTGTGGAGCATACCGCTGACTCAGCGACTGTGACTGCTATTGACACCCGCAGTGTCGTCCTGCGTGCTTCAGTCATAGATGATCTGTATCGCATCGCTGGGCCCTCCTCTCCTTGCTCTTCCTCCTCCTCCGGTCGTGTCTTTGTCACTGGTGTTCTATCTCCGGAACATAAGCGGTTGCTTCATCGCTGTCTGTGTCATGTGGGCTCCGACACTGTGTCGAAGCTCATTCGGACAAAGCCCGCTCTCGGTCTTGACATGGCTTTTTTCGAGAAGCCACCCAAGACTGACTGTCTTTTTTGGGCTCAGGGGAAGATGCACCGGTGCACCTACCCTGACTCTCGTTCCCGAGCGCTTCGGCCTCTCGAGTTGGTTCACTCAGACCTTCTAGGCCCTCTCCCGATCGAGTCTTTGTCCGAGAGGGGCCGGTATGTTCTGACTCTGACTAATGACTTTACCCGGATGCGGTGGGTCTACAGTCTTCGTCAGAAGAGCAACGCCACCCTTGCGGTTCGACTCTGGCTAGTGATGGCTGAGCGTCAGATCCGCCACACGCTACATACCTTCTTCTTGGATCGCGGCGGCGATTTCCTTGGCAAGATGGACTCCTTCTTTGCTGAGCACGGGATTTTTCTCCAGGTCTCCAATCCTGCTACCCTCCAGCAGAACGGTGTATCTGAGCGCTGGAACCGCACCATGGAGGATGCGGTTCGCGCCATGCGGTCTGAGTGCGGTCTCCCAGAGTCTTTTGTCTTTGAGGGTTTCGCCTACATGACTTGGGTCTGGAACCGCCTCCCGCACGGTCCGCTTCCGGACCATATTACTCCGTACAAGCTCTAGTTTGGACACCGTGCTGACCTTCATCTCGCTCGCGTCTGGGGCTCTCTGGCCTCCGTGTGGTACACCGAGGACCAGCAGGGGTCCAAGGTCTCACCTGGGGGCCGCTTGTGTGCCTTCACAGGCATTTCCCCGCGGTCGAAGGCCTGGCGCTTCTGGGACCCTACCCGTCATCGCGTCATTGAGTCTCGCGACACGCTGTTTTTCGAGTCTCTCACCTACCGTAACATGACTTCGATCACGGCACTCTCCGCCGCCCATGTTCCTTCCTACAAGGGTTCTCGGCGGATGGGGGAGACTTCTACGCCAGCGAGCACCTCTCATAAGGCTGATGTGTCCGCTCGAGCCCCCTTTTGGTCTCCAGCCCTTGATGATCCGGCGATCATTGCCGTCGTTCTAGAGATCTCGCTTGTACAGCCTGTTTCACACCCCACATGTATCTCTGTTCCCACGCCTCCTTCTTCACCAGCACCTCCGTCTATTGGCACTCCTATGTTGTATCTGATCCAGTCTCGCCCACTCCCGTTCCTACGTCGACTTGTACTCCTGCCTCAGTGTTAGGTCTAGCCTTGCCTGCTCTAGCTGTCACATCCATCCCCGTGTTCCCCACACACGCATCTCCTCACACGGCATCTTCGGCTGCCTCGTCTCAGTCCTCACCAGCTGTGGTCGTACCTGTCCCTGTGGTCGCACCTGTCCCTTAGCCTTAGGTGCGTCCCTCGACCTCAGGTTACTCTCGTGAGCCCGGTGGCCATCTTCGACCACTGGATTCCAGAGCTCAGCGCGCGTTGGGCCCCAGGCCCAGGCGCTCCTCTCGTAGCATCGCAAATGGTGACCCCAGCACAAAGGCCCTAGGCCTGAGTGTCCGCACTCAGCTCACACAGGTACATCCAGCGTGCCCCGTAAGGCACGACCTCGTCACTCGCGAGTTCCATATCGCTTGTGACGTAGTAGCTGATCTCCTGGTCATCAGGCCTGGCAGTGAGGCGTGTGCACTTGCCACACAGAGTTCTCCCTCTATGGCGCCCAACCCGGGCACATTGAGGGAGGCTCTTTCATCACAGGATGCTAACGCTTGGCGTGCTGCCTGCGAGGATGAGCTTCGCGCTATCCGAGAGCACAGAGTCTACGAGCTTGTCGACCTTCCTCCTAGGAGGAAGGCTATTTAGGTCAAGTGGGTCTTTCGCAAGAAGGTGAAGCCGGATGGCTCACTGGAACGCTACAAGGCCCGTTTGGTCGTCACGGGGTACTCTCAGATTGAGGGAGTTGATTACACTGACACCTTTGCCCCTGTCGGCCGCATGACCTCAGCTCGAGCTCTGTTCGGTGTAGTGGCTCAACATGAGTAGGAACTGTACCAGATGGATGTGAAGAATGCGTTCCTCCATGGATCTCTGGATGAGGAGATTTACGTGGCTTAGCCACCGGGCTTGAGGACGGTGACAAGGTCTGGCGCTTGCGCAAGTCCTTTTACGGCCTGAAGCAATTTCCGTGGTGTTGGAACCTGGAGATCACCGGCACTTTGACTCGTGCAGGATACGTACAGAGCGAGGCAGACCCCTCTCTTTACATCCTACCGACACCCGAGCAGTTCACCGCCATCCTGGTCTATGTCGATGACCTTCTCATCATGTCTCCATCCCTGGAAGCTGTGAAGGAGGCCAAGGCTGTCCTGCAGACTGCCTACAGGATGAAGGACCTCGGTCCTACATCGGTGTTTCTTGGTATGGAGATCGTGCGAGATCACAGACGCCAGACACTGTTGTTGCATCAGGCCCGGTATGCACGAGTCGTGGGGGAGCGCTTCAGCGATCTCTTTGATGCCGTGCCGTTCGCTTCCATACCTCGTACACCTGATGGGTAGGATGCCCTGAAGGTTGATGACCCTACACAGCTGGTGGAGACAGTGGACGTGACCTTGTACCTCCGTCTCATCGGATCTCTGATGTATTTGGCCACTACCACGCGTCTTGATATCGCGTTTGCCGTCAACCTCCTCGCTCAGTTCTCGTAGGCTCCATGTGCGAGAGCCCTTCACGCGCCTGTGCGAGTGGTGCGGTATGAGGTCTCAACGCTGTACCTCGGACTCTGTATTTGTCGGCAGTGTTTGGTGGTCCTTGACGGCTACACTGACAGCGACTGGGCTTGGAGCCCAGATGGACGCAGCCGTATTGGCTACGTGTTCCTGCTCGGTGGTACCGCTCTGTTTTGGCGAAGCGGGAAGCAGAGCTGCATCGCACGTAGTTTGTCAGAGGTAGAGTACGTTGCTATGGGTGTAGGGACTTCTGATGCAGTATGGCTGCATCGCTTGTTTCTTGACCTCGGGCAGTCAGTACCCGCCATTGTACTTTGTTGCGACAACCAGAGTGCTCTCGCCATTGGGGAGAACTCCGGTGTCTTTCATGCTCACACAAAGCACATTGCGGTTGAGCATCACTTTGTTTGTGACCTGGTGGAGCGACGCGTGATCTCCGTCATGTGGGTTGACACTGACATGCAGCGTGCTGATTTCTTGACGAAGGCATTAGCTCGCGGAAAGTTCTTGGTGGCATTCGTTCTTTTGGGCTTCGCCCCATGCCTGAGGGTGGTTGAGTGTGGGATGTGCATCTGTGCCTCATTTGTTTGTGTCACTCACTATTGTGTTTGTACCAGTGCTGCACGTGTATGGACATGCGTACCATCGGGTCATGGGGGAGTGTTGTGATTTTTGACGTTCTTGTATAGTTTACTGTGACCACTCGGCCGTGTCCATACTCGTGCAGATCCCTGAGGCAGGCCCTGGTGACACCGGTGCGATGACTGGCAGCGGACTACCGGCTTGGAGCTGGCCGACTACCGTTCCAGAGCCCCAGATGCTGCCGGGACTCTCTGCTGTCTTCTCTACAGCTTGCAGGCGTCTTTCGGCGGACTGGCCATAAGCCCTATTTGCATGCTTTTGCATTGTATGTCCACCGTCTGATGATGGATGCATGCATGTGACCAGTCATAGTGTCCGTCGTTTGATCCTGCACGTCTAGGTTCAGACGGCGTAGCATTCTGACATGTGTGCGCAGAGTTACGGCCAAAATAGTGGTTTTTGGGTCGGTTTTTAGGACAGCTCTTGGACTGCCACGTGCGACACCCACCGTGTGCCGCGGCAGGTGTTTATGCCTTGGACCTGTCATTTCTCTCTGCAATTACATTCAGTTTGAGTTTCCTGACACTCCGTTCGTGTCCCAACCCAGACCCTTGCAGTTTTGTCTCTAACTTGTGACTGTTGTCACATGCTGACCTGGCGCTGACGCCTAGTGTCGCGGCAAGTGGTTAGGAAGGTTCTAGGAAACTTCTCAAATATGTCTTACCAACTAGGTTAACCTATTTGTGGCTGAGAGGGCTTTTTGGGTGGTGGAGACCTGAGCATTAACCTGTGTGAGAGAGCATGTTGTGAGGAACACACTGTGACAGACGGTGCTTGACATTGGAAGAGCTTGTTTGCAGAATGAGCGAGAGGGAGGGATACCTAGTACCCCCTCTAAGCCACAAGTGCGCGCAAATCCAAAACGGATCTGCCAGTCCTAAAAAAAACCACAACTTGCCTAGGGCGTAGTGACTATGTGTAGGCTGCCGCAGTTGCTAGGATAGGCAAGTAGGCAGGCATGAGAGTGAAGACACGGATCGGATGGGGCAAGCTCACTTGGTGCAAGAAGAAGTTAAAGACAATCGAACAAGTGAACGAGTAAGGAGCGAGCGAAGTGGTAAGTGTCGGTTGACCGGGCCACCCACACGAGGCTCTCAACGTGGGGCCCGGACGTCACCCAGGGATCGAACCCGACCCTGGAGCGAGAGTGCTCCAGGCGGTTTCTCACACGCCGGCACGAACCAGACATGTGGTCCGGAGGGATCAGCAACCCGGCTCACTAGGCTAAATACATGCAAAGGTGTGAGAAATCACACACACNACACACACACACACACACACACACACACACACACCACACATGTATGTGGTTCATGCATTCCAATAAGGGTGTGCCCCATTCTAGAGTGTAACAATGTGCAACATCACTATGCTTTGGCTCTCCATAAGATTGGTCTTGGTGCTGTTTTCACCACTTGAGGACTTGATGGTGTTGCCACAGCTGTGTGCTCCATGTTGCGCCACAGTTTTGCACCAGAGAGCTTTTAGTCCGAATCAGTCACCTGCAGTGATGATATGTGTGTGCGTGTGTAGAGTCAAGAGGTCACTTGCGTGTCGTCACAATCATAACCAACACTCCCCCATGACCCGCAGACGAACATCCCACATACACACAGGACAAATGGTACATCACAAGACGACGAAGTACACATATCAAACAGGGGTATCACGAGAGCGCAACACGCCAACAGCATGCACAACAGCCTTGAACATGCCACTGCTCAGAGCTTTGGTGAGAAAGTCCGCTTGCTGCTGACGAGTATCGACCCCGACAACCTGAACTTCTCCGGCAGCGATGCGCTCACGTACAAAGTGATGCCCAATGTTGATGTGTTTTGTGCGAGAATGATGCATGCCATCGTGCTCGGCGATTGCTTTTGCATTCTGGTTGTCACAGCACAGAGTGATGCAGCGAATGGGAATACACAACTATTGTAGCAAGCAAGACAACCACACACTCTCACAGGTACCTGCGCCAAGTGCCACATACTTTGCCTCACTGGAGCTCCGAGCCACGCAACCCTGTTTTCCACTTTTCTAGGAGACAGCAGTCCCACCGACAAGAAAGACGTAGCCGGTGCGACTATGAGCATCTGTATCATGCGCCCAGTCGGTGTATCCGTCAACGAACACAGAGGGCTGCACACGGAAACACAGTCCAACGCGTGATGTAGATAGTGTGTAGCGAACAACACGTAGTGCTACCTCAAGGTGTCTCTGACGAGGCTGCTCGGAGAACTGGACAAGGAAGTTGACCGAGAATGCAACGTCCACCCGAGTGGTGGTGGCAAGATTCATGAGGGAGCCGACCACACTGAGGTAGTCGGTGACATCGACAATCTCCCCCAGCTGTGCTAAGTCAAGTGACTTCAGCAGTCGCTGCCCTGCTGGAGTCATCGGTGTGGACTCGGTGGGGACATCAGCGAGTAAGGGGGCAAAACGCTCCCCTAATGAACGCATGTATGCAGCCTGGTGCACATGCAGGGTGCGACGGTGGCAGTCACGCTCGAGTTCCATCCCAAGGAACACCCGTGCAGGACCTAGGTCCATCTTGTATGTGGACTGCAGTAAGTTCTTCACCGTTTGGACAGCTGCCGGGCTGGGGGAGGCAATGAGCAGGTCATCGATGTAGACGAGAATGGCCACAAATGGCTCTGAGGGAGCGCTCAAAAAGAGCGCCGGATCAACCGTGCTACGACGCTAGCCTCCGTGCTCAAGAGTAGAGGAGATCTCCATGTTCGAGCAACGTGGCGACTCATTGAGCCCATAAAGGGCGTTTCGTAGACGCCAGACCTTGCTTGTGCCATCGGTGAACCTCGGTGGCTGGATCATGTAGATCTCCTCATCAAGCTTCCCATGCAGGAAGGCATTGTTGATGCCCATCTACTCCAGTTCCCAGTCGTGCTGGGCAACAAGACTCAGCAGCGCCTGGGCAGTGGTGTATATTCCGACCGGTGCGAAGGTCTCATGAAAGTCAGTCCCATGAATTTGGGAGAAGCCCTTCACCGTGAGGCGAGCCTTGTACCGGTCAACTCTCCCCTCGGGCTTCAACTTGCACCGAAGCACCCATCGAGCAGAGATTGCTTTCCGGTCTTCAGGGAGATCCATGAGCTCAAAGACACCGTGTTCTCGGAGGGCAGTCAGTTCCTCTTGCATGGCCTTCTCCTAGAGGTCAGCATCAGTTGCTTCGCGAGCCTGCTGGACAGTAGCGGGCTCGGGAGGAGGAGTAGGAAGACATGAGGCCGCAAAGCATGCGGCAACGTAGCCGGCGACGGACGACTCATGAGCACTGTGGAACTCATAGGCTACGAGAGCATAGTTGACTACTGAGTTGGGGTGCATGACGCCCACGGACAGACCAAGTGCATCAAGACCAGTGGGACGGGCTGAGGTCCCAGCAGTGGAGGACAAAGCGCTGGAACAGGTGACCCGTTGTGAAGGCTGCAATGCATTGGACGGACCAACTGAGACAGACTCAGCTGATGTCACCGAGGGACGTGGGGGCCGGCAAGAGGACTGAGAGGACTGTGCAGGCTGAAGAGCACGCAGTCTCCCCCCACGTGTGTATGGCTGAGGGTCAGGGATCTGGGACGATTCACCGCATGTAATGTCAACCATTGGAGGTGACTGCTGAGGCGACTCAGGGGATGAGATTGGCGATTTTGTGTGGGTGTGTACCGAGTCTGAGGGCTCAGGAATGCTAACGGATGGCTGGGACGACACGGCATCTGGGAAAGGTGGAGAGACATCCGACTCGGATGAGGGTCGAGAGGACGTGGATTCTGCGGAGGAGCCCTCATCCTCGCTGTCCGTGTGAGAGACATGCGGGGCGTCAGGGGACGTTGAGGAAGTAGAATGAGAAGATGGTACTCGGAGATCGGAGGCGGGACCAGACACACCCCTCCCAAGCCGACAAAGCGAGGAGAGGGAGGAGGGAGGAGGGACATGGGACAGGTCACAAGGGAAGACATCCTTGAAGAACAATGCGTCGCGAGACTCAATGACGCGAGTGCGGTCAGAGTCCCAGAAGCGCCACGCTTTGGACAGTGGTGAGACACCGAGAAAGGTACAGAGACGGGCGCGAGGGTGAAGCTTGCCGTCGCGAAAGTCCTCAGGCAACCAGACAATGGCAACACAATCCCAGACGTGAGTGAGGCGAAGGTCAGCACGACGACCGTACCATTGCTCAAAGGGGGTGACATGGTGAGGGAGGGGACCGTGAGGAACATGGTTCGCATGCGGGAGAAATCATCAGTTACACAGAGGACTTAGCGATCAACCCCCCAAGAGCATCATGGGCGAGAGGGCCCATGACGTCAGCATGCAGAAGATCGAGGGGGTGAGACGTGCGAGACTATGAAGTGGAAAACGGAGACCGATGCATTTTTCACTGAACACAGTCAAGATAGTCGATGGGACAAGGAGCAGGAAACATGTCGGTGTTGAGGTCATCAGCGGGTTTGTCCTTGAGCAAGCTGTCAACAACAGCGGTGTGAATGTGGCAGAGGGGGCGATGAAGCGGCTGAGCATGCGTAGGAGAGAGAGTGCGTGACATGAACAAGTGTGCCAGTGGCGGGATGAGGCGCAAAGGAGGGTACTCGGAACAGGCGGTCACAATGAGTGCCACACAACAAGACACGGCCAGTGGTGCGATGTAGCACAGAAGCAATGCCACCAGTAGAGGAGAAGTCCATGCCCTGGTCGTCGAGAGTCTTAACAGAGAGCAGACTGAGCTCAAGAGCGGGAACATTCAAGACATCAGGCAGGAAAAGCTCCCCCCCACGACCAACAAAACGCACAACCCCAACACCCTGGACAGGCAAGAGCTGACCAGAGCCAGAACCAACAAAACGCACAGAACCAACCGGGCCCAAAGAGACGAACGAGGACCGACAGGTTGTCATGTGGTGAGTGGCTCCTGAATCAAGAATCCAGAAGCCGCCAAACACGCGGAAAGAAAACAGGGTCACGGTTGACGGCGGTAATGGCAGAGCGAGGAGGAAGACGCTGACCACAGGCTGCGAAGCAACGAGGTAAGCTATAGGACTGCCACTGCTCAATCCACAGAACATAAGCAGGGGAACATACCTGAACATGACCGGATGATGAATCAAAGAGCGACGCATCGACAACATATGCAAGTGTCCTTGTACCCGAACGCACACTCTCACCTCCCTGATCACAGAGGTATTGATGATGGACGGCGTAAGAGAGGGCCGAGTCCAACTGGCGCTCTTCATCAGAAGGGCCAGTGATGATGACATCAGAGGAGGTGCGGTGAGACGAGGCGGTAGAGGACGCCCAATGAGGGGGCATGTAGTATCCGGAGGGAGGGTCGAAGTAGACAGGACCCCCAAACCCAGATAGCCAACCCCAGGGAGGAGGTGGAGTCAAGATGGTGCTGTAGGCAGCACGTGGTGGCGAGGGAGGAGTGCTGCGGCTAGAAGGAGCAGTGGAGATGGAGGAGCGAGAGTATCCACTCCCAAAGGCTGATGAGCGTACCCAGTGAGCACGCATGGCTAAAGCAAGTCGGGCATCATTGGGAGGAGCTGGACACTTGGGAGCGGCATGCCCTATAGTAGCGTAGTTCTAGCATATGACGGTGTTGGATGAGGAAGATGCGAAAGGAGCGGTGTCAGAGCCACGACCTTTACCACCTTCCCCTCGTCCCCTTCTGTCAGAGGAACCACCACGGTCTTTGCACTTGCCACAACCGGCACCCTTAGCGCCCCCTTGGGAGGCAAGAGAGGTTGCGGTCGGGGTGACAGATGTGGTGGAGGATGATGTGGAGGCAGATGAGGAGGATGAGGAGGGGAGTGCGGTAGTGCCTGCTACAACGGCGGCACGATGGATGCGCTTGTTCCGTAGGGAGCTCCACCAGTCGGTCAGATGCTGGGAGGTGAATTCCCACAGGGCACTGATGTCAGGGGTGCATTTGCCGGAACTAGGATGGCCGCCAAGCATTCGAGCCCAGTGGCTTTGACCTCCCTGAAGATGTCCCTGAGTTCACGGATGAGGCCGTTGACAATGGAGAGGACAACAGGAAGCTGTCCAGGGGCCGCTTTGCCAAGATCGCGCAGCAAGCGCAGGCTGTGGGCCCAATAGGCGTCAGCAGTCTCATCAGCGCGCATGGAGAGCGTGTTGAACTGGATAGTGAGAACACTTTGGGCTGCGTGCCCAGTCACTGTCGTGCGGTGCTTGATCAATGCATAAGCGCCGACAGGGTCAGCAGGCGTGCGACGTGCAGTGTCGGCGTTATAGGACCCTATTTCATTTGTGAGGTCATCGGGTCCAACCCTGATGAGTGCACGAACAGTGCGAGCAGACTCTGCAGCAACGGGCACAAATGAGGGTTCCTGCTACGACGCCGCAAGACAGTGACTGGTCATGCTGCTCAAAGCGCCCTCCCCTCCTCTCCCCTCCCCCCTCACAAGATGTACGCTTTGGGGAACACAAGCGGGTTCGACTCCGCTCTCCTTTCAATCCATTCTACTGCATGGAGAACCCGCAATCTTGGCCACGTACCTCCCTTGCACACAAACAGGCTGTGCTACCTACGTTGAACTCACACCCACGTCCATACCCACATGATCCCCACCCTTTCCATGCCCATCCGCTCGTACCAACCCAAGTGCCCGTAAGCCTCTTTTCCACCCCATGGGCCGTACCGACCCAGCCTCCCGCATGCCACTTTCCCACCCAATGATTCGTGCCAACCGAGGCACCCTCGCACCTCTTTCCCACCCCACAGATCATACCAACCCAAGCGCCCACATCCCTCTTTTCCACCCCACGACTCATACCAACCCTACTTTCGCCCTAGTTGCGCCCTAGTTGATTCCTAGTTACGCCTTCTTAGACACTAGCTACGCCCTAGTTGCACCCTAGTTGCACCCTAGTGGCATCCTTTTTTCGTCCTAGTTGTGTCCTAGGTGTGCCCTAGTTGCGTCCTAGTTGCGCCCTAGCTACACCCTACTTGTGCCCTAGCTGCGCCCTGGTTCGGCGGTACTTGTGTCCTGGTTTCTCCCTAGTTGTGTGCGAATTGCTCCCTAGCTGCGCTCCAGGTGTGCCCCAGTTGCGCCCCAGTTGTGCCCAAGTTGCGCCCCAAGTGTGCCCCAGTTGTGCCCCTGTTGCATCCTAGTTGCACCCTAGTTGTACCCTTGTTGGGCCCTAGGTGCACCCTAGTTGTATCCTAGTTACACCCTAGTTACGCCCTTGTTGCTCCCTACTTGTGCCCTACTTGTTCCCTAGTTGCACCCTACTTGCACCCTACTTGCACCCTAGTTGCACCTAACTTGCACCCTACTTGCACCCTACTTGTGCCCTATTTGCGCCCTTGTAGCACCGTAGTTGAACCTTACTTGCCTCCTACTTGCGTCCTAATTGTGCCCTAGTTGCGCCCTACTTGCGCCCTACTTGTGCCCTACCTTCACCCTAGTTTCTCCCTAGTTGCACCCTAGTTGCGCCCTACTTAGGCCCTATTTGTGTCCTACTTGTGCCCTATGTTCGCCCTGGTTAATCCCTAGTTGCATCCTAGTTGTGTCTTACTTGTGTCCTACTTGTGCCCTAGTTGTGCCCTAGTTGCACTCTAGTTGCACCTCTTTTGGGCACTAGCTATGCACAAGTTGCACTCTAGTTGCACCCTAGTTATGCCCTGATTGCGTCCTACTTGCGCCCTAGTTGTGGACAAGGTGGGCCCTAGTTGCACCCTAGTTGTGCCATAGTTGCGCTCTACTTTCCCGCTAGTTGCACCCTAGTTGCACCTCACTTGGGAACTAGTTGCGTCCTAGTTTGTTTGTACTTGTGCCCTAGATGCTCGACAGTTACACGCTAGTTGCCTCCTAGTTGCACCCTAGTTGCGCCCCAGTTGCGCCCCAGTTGCGCCCTAGTTGCGCTCCAATTGCACCCAATTTCTGTCTCTCTTGCATCCTAGTTGCACCCTAGTTGTACCCTAGTTGCATTGTAGGTACGCCCTACTTGCACCTTAGTTGTGCCCTAGTTACTCCCTACTTGCACCCTACTTGCATCCTAGTTGCACCCTACTTGCACCCTACTTGTGCCCTATTTGCACCCTAGTTGCACCATAGTTACGTCCCAATTGCGCCATATTTGCGCCCTACTTGCACCCTACTTGCACCCCGGTTGCGCCCCATTTGCGCTCTTATTGCGC
Source organism: Penium margaritaceum (assembly GCA_023375785.1). NCBI lineage: Eukaryota > Viridiplantae > Streptophyta > Zygnematophyceae > Desmidiales > Peniaceae > Penium > Penium margaritaceum. Next base: position 300,082 of record SZWC01000409.1, read on the forward strand.
CCTAGTTACACTCTAGTTGCGCCCTACTTACACCCTACTTGCGCCCTACTTGCACCCTACTTGCACCCTACTTACGCCCTAGTTGTGCCTCAGTTATGCCCTAATTGCGCCCCACTTGTGCCATTCTTGCGCTATACTTGCGCCATACTTGCGCCCTTGTTTCGCCCTAGTTGCACCCTACTTGAGCCCTAGTTGTGTCCTATTTTTGCCCTACGTACGCCCTAGTTGCACCCTACTTGTACCCTAGTTGCGCCCAAGTTGCACCCTACTTGCGCCCTACTTGCGTCCTACTTGTGCCCTCGTTGTGTCCTAGTTGCACCCGAGTTGTGTCCTAGTTCCACCCTAGTTGCGTTCTAGTTGTGCCCTAGTTACGCTCTACTTGCACCCTACTTGCGCCCTAGCTGCGCCCTAGTTATGTCCAAGTTGCGTCGTAGTTACGCCCTACTTGCGCCCTACTTGGACCCTAGTTGTGCCCTAGTTTCCCCCTAGTTTCACGCTACTTGGACCCTGCTTGCGCCCTACTTTGCCTTACTTGTGCCCTAGTTTTGCCATTGATGCAACCTAGTTGCATCCTAATTACGCCCTACTTGCGCCCTACTTGCGCCCTAGTTGCGTCCTAGTTGCGCCCTGGTTGCGTCCTACTTGGACCCTGCTTGTGCCGTACTTGCAGCCTACTTGCGCCCTAGTTTCATTCTAGTTACACCCTAGTTGCGCCCTTGTTGCGCTCTACTTGCGCCCTAGTTGCACCATACTTGCGGCCTAGTTGTGTCCTTGTTGCGCCCAACTTGAGCCCTACTTGTACCCTGCTTCATTTATGGTCAATCACCTTTGAAAAATACACTCTTCACATAGTGTACATGTCAAATGTAAGCCTTTGGAAATTTCATGGTACCTTCATGGAAGTTAGGTTACAATTTACATTATTATGTATGTTAATACATATTAGCATGTATTTGTATGCCTTAACATGCGAAAGTTCTTGTAAGGCTAGTAATCAAAATGTAAAAAATCAACAAAACCATGCTTTCTTTTTCCACAACTCCATTTACAGTTCCCTTACGCCCTTCTTGCACACTATTTGCGCCCTTGTTGTGCCCGAGGTTCATCCTAGCTGCACCCTACTTGCGTCCTACTTGCACCCTACTTGCACTCTAGTTGCACCCTGGTTGAGCCCTAGTTGCAACCTAGTTGCGCTATACTTGCATCCTAGTTGAGCCCTACTTGCGCCGTAGCTACGTCCTAGTTGCACCCTACTTATACCCTACTTGCACCCTACTTGCATCCTAGATGCGCCCTAGTTGTGCCCTACTTGCATCCTACTTGCACCCAACTTGTGCCCTACTTAAGCCCTAGTTACGCACTAGTTGCGTCCTGGTTGCACCTTAGTTGCACCGTAGATGTACCCAAGATGCGTGGTATATGTGTCCTACTTGCCTCCTAGTGGCACCCTAGTTGTGCCTTAGTTGTGCCCTAGTTGTGCCCTACTTGCACCCTACTTGCGCCCTACTTGCGCCCTAGTTGTGTCCTAGTTACGCCCCAGTTGAGTCTTATTTGCACCCTACTTGTGTCCTACTTGCGCCCTAGTTACGCCCTAGTTACGCCCTAGTTGCGCCCTACTTGTGCCCTACTTGCGCCATACATGCGCAATAGTTGTGCCCTAGTTACACCCTACTTGCGCCCATTTTGCACCCTACTTGTACCCTAGTTGCGCCCTAGTTGCACCCTAGTTGCACCCTACTTGCGCCTTACATGCGCCCTACTTGTGCCCTACTTGCACCCTACTTGCGCCCTACTTGCGCCCTAGTTGTGTCCTAGTTACGCCCCAGTTGCGTCCTATTTGCGCCCTACTTGCGCCCTACTTGCGCCCTAGTTGTGTCCTAGTTACGCCCCAGTTGCGTCCTATTTGCGCCCTACTTGCGCCCTACTTGCGCCCTAGTTGTGTCCTAGTTACGCCCCAGTTGCGTCCTATTTGCGCCCTACTTGCGCCCTACTTGCGCCCTAGTTGTGTCCTAGTTACGCCCCAGTTGCGTCCTATTTGCGCCCTACTTGCGCCCTACTTGCGCCCTAGTTGTGTCCTAGTTACGCCCCAGTTGCGTCCTATTTGCGCCCTACTTGCGCCCTACTTGCGCCCTAGTTGTGTCCTAGTTACGCCCCAGTTGCGTCCTATTTGCGCCCTACTTGCGCCCTACTTGCGCCCTAGTTGTGTCCTAGTTACGCCCCAGTTGCGTCCTATTTGCGCCCTACTTGCGCCCTACTTGCGCCCTAGTTGTGTCCTAGTTACGCCCCAGTTGCGTCCTATTTGCGCCCTACTTGCGCCCTACTTGCGCCCTAGTTGTGTCCTAGTTACGCCCCAGTTGCGTCCTATTTGCGCCCTACTTGCGCCCTACTTGCGCCCTAGTTGTGTCCTAGTTACGCCCCAGTTGCGTCCTATTTGCGCCCTACTTGCGCCCTACTTGCGCCCTAGTTGTGTCCTAGTTACGCCCCAGTTGCGTCCTATTTGCGCCCTACTTGCGCCCTACTTGCGCCCTAGTTGTGTCCTAGTTACGCCCCAGTTGCGTCCTATTTGCGCCCTACTTGCGCCCTACTTGCGCCCTAGTTGTGTCCTAGTTACGCCCCAGTTGCGTCCTATTTGCGCCCTACTTGCGCCCTACTTGCGCCCTAGTTGTGTCCTAGTTACGCCCCAGTTGCGTCCTATTTGCGCCCTACTTGCGCCCTACTTGCGCCCTAGTTGTGTCCTAGTTACGCCCCAGTTGCGTCCTATTTGCGCCCTACTTGCGCCCTACTTGCGCCCTAGTTGTGTCCTAGTTACGCCCCAGTTGCGTCCTATTTGCGCCCTACTTGCGCCCTACTTGCGCCCTAGTTGTGTCCTAGTTACGCCCCAGTTGCGTCCTATTTGCGCCCTACTTGCGCCCTACTTGCGCCCTAGTTGTGTCCTAGTTACGCCCCAGTTGCGTCCTATTTGCGCCCTACTTGCGCCCTACTTGCGCCCTAGTTGTGTCCTAGTTACGCCCCAGTTGCGTCCTATTTGCGCCCTACTTGCGCCCTACTTGCGCCCTAGTTGTGTCCTAGTTACGCCCCAGTTGCGTCCTATTTGCGCCCTACTTGCGCCCTACTTGCGCCCTAGTTGTGTCCTAGTTACGCCCCAGTTGCGTCCTATTTGCGCCCTACTTGCGCCCTACTTGCGCCCTAGTTGTGTCCTAGTTACGCCCCAGTTGCGTCCTATTTGCGCCCTACTTGCGCCCTACTTGCGCCCTAGTTGTGTCCTAGTTACGCCCCAGTTGCGTCCTATTTGCGCCCTACTTGCGCCCTACTTGCGCCCTAGTTGTGTCCTAGTTACGCCCCAGTTGCGTCCTATTTGCGCCCTACTTGCGCCCTACTTGCGCCCTAGTTGTGTCCTAGTTACGCCCCAGTTGCGTCCTATTTGCGCCCTACTTGCGCCCTACTTGCGCCCTAGTTGTGTCCTAGTTACGCCCCAGTTGCGTCCTATTTGCGCCCTACTTGCGCCCTACTTGCGCCCTAGTTGTGTCCTAGTTACGCCCCAGTTGCGTCCTATTTGCGCCCTACTTGCGCCCTACTTGCGCCCTAGTTGTGTCCTAGTTACGCCCCAGTTGCGTCCTATTTGCGCCCTACTTGCGCCCTACTTGCGCCCTAGTTGTGTCCTAGTTACGCCCCAGTTGCGTCCTATTTGCGCCCTACTTGCGCCCTACTTGCGCCCTAGTTGTGTCCTAGTTACGCCCCAGTTGCGTCCTATTTGCGCCCTACTTGCGCCCTACTTGCGCCCTAGTTGTGTCCTAGTTACGCCCCAGTTGCGTCCTATTTGCGCCCTACTTGCGCCCTACTTGCGCCCTAGTTGTGTCCTAGTTACGCCCCAGTTGCGTCCTATTTGCGCCCTACTTGCGCCCTACTTGCGCCCTAGTTGTGTCCTAGTTACGCCCCAGTTGCGTCCTATTTGCGCCCTACTTGCGCCCTACTTGCGCCCTAGTTGTGTCCTAGTTACGCCCCAGTTGCGTCCTATTTGCGCCCTACTTGCGCCCTACTTGCGCCCTAGTTGTGTCCTAGTTACGCCCCAGTTGCGTCCTATTTGCGCCCTACTTGCGCCCTACTTGCGCCCTAGTTGTGTCCTAGTTACGCCCCAGTTGCGTCCTATTTGCGCCCTACTTGCGCCCTACTTGCGCCCTAGTTGTGTCCTAGTTACGCCCCAGTTGCGTCCTATTTGCGCCCTACTTGCGCCCTACTTGCGCCCTAGTTGTGTCCTAGTTACGCCCCAGTTGCGTCCTATTTGCGCCCTACTTGCGCCCTACTTGCGCCCTAGTTGTGTCCTAGTTACGCCCCAGTTGCGTCCTATTTGCGCCCTACTTGCGCCCTACTTGCGCCCTAGTTGTGTCCTAGTTACGCCCCAGTTGCGTCCTATTTGCGCCCTACTTGCGCCCTACTTGCGCCCTAGTTGTGTCCTAGTTACGCCCCAGTTGCGTCCTATTTGCGCCCTACTTGCGCCCTACTTGCGCCCTAGTTGTGTCCTAGTTACGCCCCAGTTGCGTCCTATTTGCGCCCTACTTGCGCCCTACTTGCGCCCTAGTTGTGTCCTAGTTACGCCCCAGTTGCGTCCTATTTGCGCCCTACTTGCGCCCTACTTGCGCCCTAGTTGTGTCCTAGTTACGCCCCAGTTGCGTCCTATTTGCGCCCTACTTGCGCCCTACTTGCGCCCTAGTTGTGTCCTAGTTACGCCCCAGTTGCGTCCTATTTGCGCCCTACTTGCGCCCTACTTGCGCCCTAGTTGTGTCCTAGTTACGCCCCAGTTGCGTCCTATTTGCGCCCTACTTGCGCCCTACTTGCGCCCTAGTTGTGTCCTAGTTACGCCCCAGTTGCGTCCTATTTGCGCCCTACTTGCGCCCTACTTGCGCCCTAGTTGTGTCCTAGTTACGCCCCAGTTGCGTCCTATTTGCGCCCTACTTGCGCCCTACTTGCGCCCTAGTTGTGTCCTAGTTACGCCCCAGTTGCGTCCTATTTGCGCCCTACTTGCGCCCTACTTGCGCCCTAGTTGTGTCCTAGTTACGCCCCAGTTGCGTCCTATTTGCGCCCTACTTGCGCCCTACTTGCGCCCTAGTTGTGTCCTAGTTACGCCCCAGTTGCGTCCTATTTGCGCCCTACTTGCGCCCTACTTGCGCCCTAGTTGTGCCCTTGTTGAGGCCTACTTGCGCCTCGCTTGAGCCCTACTTACGCCCTACTTGCGCACTACTTGCGCCCAAGTTTCGCCCTTGTAGCTCCCTAGTTGCGCTATACTTGCACCCTACTTGGGCTCTACTTACGTCCTACTTGCACCCTTCTTACGCCCTTGTTGCACCCTAGTTGCGCCCTACTTGCGGACTACTTGCTCCCTTGTTGCGCCCTTGTTGCGCCCTATTTGCGTCCTACTTCCGCCCTACTTGCCCCCTACGTGCACCTCAGTTGCACCCTAGTTTTGCCCTAGTTGCACCCTAGTTGCACCTTACTTGTGCCCTATTTTCGTCCTTCTTACATCATACTTGCAACCTACTTGGGCCCTACTTGCGTCCTATATTCGCCCTAGTTGCGGCCTAGTTGTGCCCTAGTTGCATTCTAGGTACGCTCTACTTGCGCCGTACTTCCGCCCTACTTGTGTCGTATTTGTGCCCTAGTTGCACCTTAGTTTTGTTCCAGTTGCACTCTAGTTACGCCCTACTTGTACCCTACTTGCATCCTACTTGCGCCCTTGTTATGCCCTAGTTACACCCTAGTTGTGCCCTCCTCGCGCCCTACTTGCGTCCTACTTGAGCCCTACGTTTGCCCTGATTGCACCACAGTTGTGCTATAGTTACGCCCTATTTGTACCCTACTTGCGCCCTACTTATGCCCTACTTGTAGCCTTGTTGCACCGTACTTACTGTGAACCGGCCTGAGGCAAACAGACTAGAAAACAGGGCCGACACAAAAGCACCAGCCGTCCGCTCCAAGCATTTCAGCTAGGAGAAGATATCACCCTCAGGATCACGGTTCCACAGTGAGCAGTTCCTAGGCAATCACTTGCTAGCAACCGTGTCTACTTAACACTTGGTCACTCTTGCGCGAGGTGCTAGTTAGAGACTAACTCCTAGGACTGAGACCAACTAGTGTCTTCGTTATACTGTTCCTTAGTTGGACAGCTCTGTGAGGAGCATCTAAGAAGATAGTGTAACTAGAATGAGGAATGAGCCTGGCACATATAGTCCTAGGCTTGGATTCTGAGGTGTGTGAGCAGTGGCACTTTTTGGGGATAGCCACTCCACACCACCTCACCAGCTCGCCAATCGGCGCATCCACTGACCGCCAAGTGACACATCCTCCTCATGCAAGGAGAAATATCTAGGAAGCCCCCACTATGCAGGAAGGTGAAAAACCTTCCTGTGCACATCAAGGCTTGATCGCAGGACCTGTTGTCCCTAAGTCCAACATGCTATCTTTTGCGCTACACTTTTGGTGTCTCGCTTGGACTTGTACCGTGAACACGGTTTGGGGGACTTACTCCAAAGGAGCAGTGCATACCCAACCTCTCCGCTAAGCCTTAGCAGTGGCCATGGGGCATAAAAGAACAACAGTTACGCCCTACTTGCGCCCTACTTGCGCCCTTGTTGCGTCCTACTTGTGCCCTACTTGCGCTCTAGTTGCAACCTAGTTGCCCCCTACTTTTTCCCTAGTTGTTCCCTAGTTACATCCTAGTTGTGCCCTAGTTGTGCCCTGCTTGTTCTTTACTTGTGCACTACTTGAGCCCTAGCTTTGCCCTCTTTGCGCCCTTGTATCGTCCTAGTTGCACCCTGTTATGCCCTACATGTGCCCTAGTTGCATCCTACTTGCACCCTACTTGCGTACTACTTACGCCCTAGTTTCGCCCTAGGTACGGCCTTGTTTTTCCCTACTTGCATCCTACTTGCACCCTACTTGTGTCCTTGTTGTGCCCTAGTTGTGCTCTACTTGTGCTGTTCTTGTATCGTAGTTGTGTCCTACTTGTGCCCTACTTGTGTCCTAGTTGTACCCTACTTATACCCTAGTCACGCTCTACTTGCATCTGAGTTGTGCCCTAGTTCCGTCCGAGTTATGCCCTACTTGTACCCTACTTGCACCCTAGGTGCGCCCTCGATGCACCCTATTTGCGTCCTAGTTGCATCCTAGATGCATCCTAGTTATGTTCCACTTGTATCCTACTTGCGCCCTAGTTGTGACCTAGTTGAGTCCTAGTTGTACCCTCGTTGTGTCTTACTTGGGCCCTACTTGCGCCCAAGTTGTGCCCTAGTTGTGCCCTAGTTACGCCCTAGTTGCGCCCGACTTGTGCCCTACTTGCACCCTAATTGCACCGTAGTTGTGCCGTAGTTGTGTCCTAGTTCTGCCCTAGTTGTACCCGACTTGTGCCCTAGTTGTGCCCTAGGTACGCCCTAGTTGCGCTCTTGTTGCACCCTAGTCGTGCCCTAGTTTCCCCCTATTTGCGACCTAATTGTGGTGTTTTTGCGCCCTAGTAGCGCCCTAGTTACACCCTAGTTGCGTCCTAGTTTTACCCTACTTGCGCCCTACTTGCGGCCTACTTGCGCCATGTTTACGCCCTAGTTATGCCCGTGTTGCACCCTACTTGTGCCGTTGTTGCATCCTACTTGCACCCTAGTTGCACCATAGTTGCGCCCTACTTGCGCCCTAGTTGCACTCTTGTTGCACCTTACTTTCGCCCTAGCTGTGCCTTAGTTACAACCTACTTGTATCCTACTTGTGCCCTACTTGTGCCCTATTTGTGCCCTACTTGCCCCCTAGTTGAGTCCTAGGTGCGTCCTCCTTGCGACCTACTTACGTCCTAGTTGTGACCTAGGTGCACCCTAGTTGTGCTCTAGTTGCGCCCTAGTTGTACCCTACTTGCGTCCTACTTGCGCCCTAGTTGCACCCCAGTTGCACCCCAGTTGCTCCCTACTTGCGCCCTAGTTGCGCCCTAGTTGTACCCTAGTTGTGTCCCAGTTGTGCCCTACTTTCGCCATAGTTGCATCCTACTTGCGTCCTACTTTTGCCCTACTTGCGCCAAACTAGTGCCCTAGTTCCACCCTAGTTGTGCCCTACTTGGACCCTACTTGCGCCATAGTTGCGCCCAAGTTGCGCTCTAGTTGCGCCCTACTTGCACACTAGTTGTACCGTACTTTCACCCTACTATTGCCCTACTTGCGTCCTAGTTGCGCCATAGTTATGCCCTACTTGTGCCCTACTTATGCCCTACTTGTGCCCTACTTGCGCCCTAGCTGCACCCTAGTTGTTTCCTAGTTGCGCCCTAGTTGCACCCTACTTGCGCCCTACTTGCATCGTTCTTGCACCCTACTTGCAACCTAGTTGTGCCCTAGTTGTGCTCTACTTGGGTCGTACTTGCAGCCTACTTGCACCGTTGTTGTGCCGTAGTTGCGCCCAACTTGTACCCTTCTTTCACCCTATTTTGCCCTACTTGTGTCCTAGTTGTGCTGTACTTACGTCCTACTTGCAGCCCAGTTGTGCCCTTGTTGCGCCCTATTTTCACCCTACTTGCTCCCTACTTGTGTCCTAGTTGCACCCTTGTTGGGCCCTACTTGAGCCCTCCTTGCACCCTACTTGTGTCGGCACTATTGGATGTGGAGACACCCTTAGGGATGCCTAGCTCTCACAGATACAAGCTACCAATGTTGGGACAACAAATGGACACCAGTGGTGAAGAGTTTGGAGTACAAGGATCATGGATAGGAGTGGGCAGAACACGTCACATTCAGTAGAACTGAATCAAAACACGTTTTTATTAGTTAGCATAGTGAGATTATATCAGCTCGCTATAGCCTGTGATCTCTTCTTTCCAATGCATCAAAGCATGCCCAAATTAGAGTAGTATAGCCTTTGCTACGGTCGTCTAAGTAACCCTTGATGGAGCCATCCTCCTTGCCTTGCTCGCTAGGCAACGGGTGGCGCTTCGATGATGAGTCATTGGAGCGCCTTTTCTTGTCCAAAATGCAAGGATAACTTCATCTTGGTCAAGGAGGTCCTTCTAGTTACTTCTTTTATGCCCGTGGTGTATTTGGAGCTCGTTGGGGATGAACTCATATCACTGGCGGTGGATTATCCCACCACCCATGGCGGGTACCAGATATCGTCCGCACAACACCCAAACTTGGGGCTAGGCTAATTTTATGAACAACAACTCAAATTGAGCGATTGAAAGCTCGATCGTGCATGGAAAAATCCAAGCAATCCAAATATAAAATTAGATCAGGTGTTTGACCACTCCTTAGTGGTAGAACCAGGGATTACAATCGACGGCACTCATGGAAAGGGGCACACCATGACAACAATCTCCCCCTTGCACCGCAGCCTTGATGCCCTGTCCTTGGGGCCTGTAGCATTTTAAACCTCACAATGCAGATTGAGCTTCATGCAACTTGCGTCATGCCTGTTCTTCAGCTGTGCCTTGGTCTTGGCGTCAGCGAGTATGCGCTTAGTGCCACAATGCACAATGGCTGCATCTCCCTTCGCCACCAAGTCCCGCGTATAGTGATGCCGGATCTCAATGTGCTTAGTCCTCCTGTGCAGTACAGGGTTCTTGGTGAGGCTGATGGCACTCATGCTATCCACATTTAGTACCGTCCGCTTCCTTTGAGGCACCCAGATCTCCTTCAGTAGCCGTCGCAGCCAGACTGCTTACTTTGCGGCTTTTGTGAGCGTGATGTTCTTTGCTTCAGTGGTGGACAGTGCCACACAGTCCTGCTTCCTGCTTGTCCATGAAACTGGTGCACCACCAAGCACAAACACGTACCCCAACATTGAATTTCTGTCATCCATATCACCAGCCCAGTCGGCATCGGAGTAGCTAACCAACTCAAGAGAGTTGTCACACGATCCCCCTCCAAACACGAGCCGTGACTGTTTTGTCGCCTTGAGATACCGGAGCATCCGCTGTACCGCTTGCCAATACAGCGGCCCGGGGTCAGCAACATTGCGGCTCACTTGGCCCTCCGCGAAGGCCAGGTCGGCCCGCGTTGCCACCATGGCGTACATGATGCTCCCCACCACGGACTGGTACGGCACACCTGCCATCTCTTCCTTCTCCTCATCCGTGCTCGGCCCCATGCTCGAGCTCAGCTCACACGTGGTGGTCATGGGTGTGCGGATGGGGTTTCACTCCTCCATGTTGTAGCAGCAGAGCACCTCTTGCACATACTTTGCCCGCCCCATCTCCAGCGTGCGCTCCTTTCGGTCCCTTTTGATGGCGACGCCGAGGTAGTACTCGAGCTCACCCATGTTGGTCATTTTGGACTGACCACCCAGCTGCAGCTTTAGGTTCACCAACTCATCCATGTCCGATGAAACGAGGATGAGGTCATCCATGTAAAGGACCACAATCTGGTGCAAACCCGGCTGCTTCCGCACATATACACTCTGATCCGCTTCGTAGTGCTGGAAGCCAAGCTCGGCCATGAAGCCATCTATTTTCAAGTACCACATGTGTGGTGCTTGCTTCAGCTCGTAAAGCACCTTGCAAAGTCGGCACACCTTTCCCGGCGGCGTGTCCACCCCTTCCGGCACCGCCATGAGGACCTCCTCATCTAGGTCGCTGTTAAGGAATGTGGTTTTCACATCCATTTGGTGGACTCCGTAGTCGTGCGCCGCGGCCACGGAGAGGATGGAGCGGATGGAGGCGAACTTTGCCACCGGTGCAAAAGTTTCATCGTAGTGTTACCCTTTCTCTGGGCTTACCCCATTGCCACAAGCCATGCCTTGTACCGCTCCACCTTCCCCTCCTTGGTGAGCTTCTTCTTGAAGATCCAATTGCGCCCTCCGGCCTGTCAATCAGCTGCCAAGTACCATACTCTTCATGGGAGGTGAGCTCAGACTTTATAGCTCCCTCCCACTCAACTCCATCCTTCCACTGCAATGACTCCTTGACGGTCTCGGGCTCCTCTTACGCAAAGAACACTTGAGTGAATCCAGTCTAGATGCCCTCCGCGACATCGTACCATTTTGCCGTCCTCCTTGCACGTCTGCTTCTTCGGGGCTGCTGTTATTGAGGCTGCTGCTACTGCTGCCGTTGCAGCTGCTGTTGCTATCCTCTTGCGGCACCACTCACACCGCTGGCCTGCTCCCCCTCTCTCGGGGACCGTGGAGATTCGGGCTCACTCCTCGTCTCCTCATTTAGCTCCACTACTGCCGGCACATCGGACTCACTGTCCAACTAGGCTCAATGCAATTTAGCCACTCCCCCATCCCCCGGATGGTTCCCTCTGGTTGGAGCCGCTCGGAATTTACCCTCTTTTGCGTCCTCCAGTGTCTCCCCCTCATGGAGTGGCAGCCACTCCCCACATTTGGAGAGACCCGCGTCCTCGTCCGTCCAACGGCTTTCCTTGTCGAACGTGACGTCATGACTCTTCACAATCTGCTGCCTCTGCGGGTTGAAGAGCTTGTATGCCTTGCTCTCACTCTCGTACCCGACAAACATACACCAGCGAATTCATGGGACCAGCTTATCCTGCCCCTCTCGTGCTTGCACAACAGCATGTGCAACACACCCAAATGTACCAAGGTGAGCCACAGTTGGCATCTTCCCACTTCACACCTCTTGTGGCGTCTTCCACACCTTAAACTCCACGTCTTTTATTGGCTTAGTCGGCTTCAGGTTCATGATGCATGCCACTGTCCGTGCCGCCTCGCTTCAGCACCGTTGCGCGAGGCTGGCTTTGCTCAACATGGACCGGACCATGTTGAGGATGGTGCGGTTTGCCCTCTTAGTGACCCCATTCTGCTGCGGAGAATGTGGCATAGTTTTCTGCCACGCGATCCCTTTGCTCTTCATCCATGCTGGGCAGCCGTCGTACTCGCTGCCGTTGTTGCCCCGGAACGCCTTCACCTTCAACGATGTTTGCCGTTCCATTACTGCCATAAACTCTTGCATGTATGACAGGATGTCGCTCTTCCTCTTGAAGATGTAGAGGTAGAGCTTGTGGTTGTGATTGTCGATGAAGGTCATGAAGTAGCGAGCGGCCCCAATGGAGCTCTTGAATGGTTCACACATATCTCTGTGCACCACCTCCAGCTTCGCCGATGCACACGTCCTTTTGCCATCAAACGACTTCCGTGTTGTCTTGCCGACCACGCACGGTTCACACATGGCATTCTTGGCTCTGTTGAGGCTCTTGACCTCAAGACCCTACACCACTTCATTCTTTGCCATGTCCCTCACAGTTGAGGGAGCGATGTGACACAGGCAGCGGTGCCACAGGTCCAGGTCTCCATCATCCTTCTTTGCGAGGTGGGCGACATCCGCCCCCGCCCGACTGCCAAGGATATCTTCATGGAGCGGGTACAAGTTGTCCTCTTGCTTTCCACGAGCAATCACCTTGCCGTTTCCCTCCTTGCGAATGATGACCTCCTTCTTGTAGAAGAGCACATCGAGTCCCTTGTCGGTAAGACGGCTCACTGACAGCAAATTTGCCCCAAAATTGGGCATGTGGAGCACGTCATGAATTGTGCTTGTTACAACCTTCCCGTCCTCATCCATCTCGATGCGATCATTGCCTTCACCGGCAGCCAACTCTGTTTTGCCGTTGGCCATCGTCATTCGCCACTGCAAGGTACTATTGGTGAAGAAAGCCGCCCGGTTGTATTGTGTGTGATGGCCCGATCTGGAATCAATCAGAGAGACTCCCGGATCTGTCAAGCCGGCAGAATCGTTCGCCATCATTGCAAGATCATCCTTCTTTCCAGCCTTCCCCGGCAGGTCCAACTTTGTGTTGGGGTTGTTGCATGCATCGTGGCCTTCTTTTCCACACACATAGCACTCCCCCTTCTTGTCACCTTTCTTGGTGCACTGCTTGGCACCCTTCTCCTTCTTGCCTCCCCCTCCACCTTGAGGGCGGACGGCATAGGCAGAACTTGATTTTGCCCTGCTCTCTCTCCCAACACACCGCATCCATTCATTCCGGACGTGCTCAGCCACCTTTGGGTATTTCAGCTCATCGGCAGACCAGCCGCCTACGTCGGTGATCATGGGACTTCAACCTTCTGGCAAGGCCAAGAGTTCATGGCTTGCAGCTAAGGGTTGAACTTCCATTCGGTGGCTATGCACTCAGCAGTAACGGACTCAATCTGCTACAGGATCTCCATATTGATGTCACCTTTGTTGGCTCGAGGGTGATGAGCCTCTTGAAGACGAAGAGCTGGTTAGCAAGGTTGGTGGAATGTTAGATGGTGCAGAGCTTCTTCCAGGTCTCCGTAGCCTCCATACATCCTTGAATCAGTGTGCGCTGTATCAGAGCTCGCTCTAACACCAACAAAGCGAGCACCTTCTTGTTGCGCTTCGTGTACTTGTCCACTTCCTCCGGCATCGCGGTATCGAGAGTGGCGGTCTCTTTTCCGTTGACCAGCTCAAGCATGCCTTTGTCATCAAGTAATACCTCAAGCTTCCACCTCCACAAAGGGAAGTTGTTCCTATCAAACTTCGAGACAGCGCTGATGCTCTCTTTCTCGATCATTGCCATGGTGTGCGGCGGTAACGTGAAACTTCTAGAGCTAGGATCCTTCTAGGCACGTTGACCATACCCTTTGTTGGCACTAGAGGGTGTGGAGACACCCTCGAGGATGCCTAGCTCTCATTGATGCACGCTACTAATGTTTGGGACAGCCAATGGACACCAATGGTGAAGAGTGTGGAGCAGAAGGATCACGAAAAGGAGTGGGCATAACACTTCGCATTCAGGAGAACTGAATCAAAACACGTTCTTGTTAGTTAGAATAATGAGGTTACATCAGACCCTTATACCCTGTAATCTAAGCTTTCCAACGCATCCAGACACGTCCAAATTGGAGCACTAGAGCCCCTGATATGGTCGTCGAAGTAACCCTTGGTGGAGCCGCCCACCTTGCCTTGCTCGTTAGTCAACGGGAGGTGCTTCGACGATGACTCGTCGGAGCACCTTTCCTCACCCAGAAGTCAAGGAAAATTTCATCTTGGTTAAGGAGGTCCTTGTAGTTACTTCTTTTATGCCCCTGATGCATTTAAAGCTCGTTGGAGATGAAAGCGGATCACTGGCGATGGATTATCTTGCAACCCATGGCGGGTACCAGATTCCACCTGAACTACACCCGCTTCGGGATAAGCTAACTTTATGAATACTCAATCAAATCAAGCGTTGCAGAGATTGATCCAAAAATCCAAGGAATCCAAATCTAAAGTCAGATCAGGTTATCAACCACTCCTTAGTGATCCAACCAGGGATTACGATGAACGGCACTCATGGCAAGGGGCACACCATGTCAACAACTTGCGTCCTAGTTGCACCCTAGTTACGTCCTAGTTGTGCCCCATTTGGGCACTAGCCATGTCCTAGTTGCGCCCTAGTTGCAACCTTGTTGTGCCATGCTTGTGCCCTTGTTGCGCCCTAGTTTCACCCTAGAGATGCCTTGGTTGCGCCTTAGTTGCGCCCTACTTGTTCCTTAGTTCGACCCTAGTTGCGCATCTGTTGGGTACTACATCCTAATTTGGCTATACTTGTGCCCTAGTTGCACCCTACTTGTGTGCTAGTTGCTCCTTCGTTGCTTCCTAGTTACGCACTAGTTACACCCCAGTTGCGCCCTAGTTGGGCCACAATTGCGCCCACGTTGCACCCATATTGTGCCCTAGTTGCGCCCCCGTTGCGCCCTAGCTACACCCTAGTTGCACCCGAGTTGCGCCCCAGGTGCTCCCTAGTTGCACCCTAGTTGCGCCCTAGTTGCATCCTACTTCCGCCCTACTTGCGTCCTAGTTACGCCCTACTTGCGCGATAGTTGTGCCATAGTTGCGTCCTACTTATTCCTACTTGTTTCCTACTTGTGTCCGCATTGCGCCCTTGTTGCACCCTAGTTACGTCCTACTTGCGCCCTACTTGCACCCTCCTTGCGCCCTAATTGCTTCCTAGTTGTAGTTGCGGTCTAGTTGCATCCTAATTGCGCCGTAGTTGTGGCCTACGTCCGTCCTACTTGTGTCCTAGTTGCGCCCTAGTTGCGCCCTAGTTGTGCCCTACTTGTGCCCTATTCACGCCCTAGTTGCACCGGAGTTCCGCCCTAATTATGCGCTACTTGCACCATACTTGTGCCCTAGTTACACCCAACTCGTGAATTACTTATTCCCTAGATTTGCCTTACTTGTGCCCAAGTTGCATCCTACATACATCCTAGTTGCGCCCTAGTTGAGCCTTGCTTACGTCGTACTTGCACACTTCTTGTGCCCTACTTGCACCCTACTTGTACCCTAGTTGCGCCTTAGTTGCGTCCTAGTTTTGCCCTACTTGCGCCTTACTTGCACCCTACATGCGCCCTAGCTGCGCCCTAGTTACATCCTTGTTGTGCTTTACTTGCGTCCTACTTGCACCCTTGTTGCGCCATAGTTGCGTCCTAGTTACGCCTTAGCTGCGTCCTAGTTGCGTCCTACTTGCACCCTACTTGCACCCTAGTTGCACTCTAGTTTTGCCCTAGTTGCGCCCTACTTGTGGCCTACTTGCACCCTACTTGCGCCCTTGTTGCACCCTACTTGTGCCCTACTTGCAACCTACTTGCGTCCTAGTTGCGCCCTAGTTGTGCTCTATTTGTGCCCTGGTTACACACTAGTTATGCCCTACTTGCACCCTACTTGCGCCCTACTTGTGCCTTGGTTATGCCCTAGTTACGCCCTAGTTGTGCCCTACTTGCACATTGCTTGCCCCCTAGTTGCGTCCTACTTGCGCCTTGTTTGCACCCTGGTGGCGCGCTACTTACGCCCCTCTTGTGTCCTACTTGCGCCGTCGTCTTACCCTAGTTGAGCCCTACTTGCGTCTTACTTGTGACCTAGTTGTACCCTAGTTGCGTCCTAGTTGCACCCTACTTGTGCCCTACTTGCGTCCTACTTGTGCCCTACATGTGCTCTACTTGCACCCTAGTTGCACCCTACTTGCGCCGTACTTGCATCCTTGTTGTGCCCTCATTGCGCCCTACTTGCGCCTAGTTTGCACCCTACTTTCGCCCTTCTTGTTCCCTAGTTGCGCCCTAGTTGCACCCTACGTACGCCCTATCTGTGCCCTACTTGCGCCCTAGTTGCACCCTAGTTGGACCCTAATTGCGCACTACTTGTGCCCTACGTGCACCCTCATCTCACCCTACTTGCAACCTATGCACGCCCTAGTTGCACCCTAGTTACGTCGTAGTTGCGCCATAGGTACGCCCTATTTGCGCCCTAGTTGCGTCCTACTTGTACCTTAGTTTCCCCCTGGTTGCGACTCAGGTAGGCACTAGCTAGGCCCTAGTTCAGCCTTACTTGTGACCTAGTTATTCCTTAGTTTTGCGCTAGTTGCTCCTTTGTTGTACCCAAGTTGCGCCCTAGTCGCCCCCCTAATTGCACAAATTGTGTCCCTGTTGCGCCTATTCTATGCCCTAGTTGTACCGTAGTTGCAACCTTCTTACACCCTTATTGTGCCCTAGTTGTGCCCTAGTTGTGCCCTTCTTGCACCCCACTTATACTCTAGTTGCGCCCTACTTGTATTCTACTTGCGCCCTAATTGAGCCCTAGTTGCGCCCTAGTTGCACCCTACTAGCGCCCTTCTTGCACCCTACTTCCGCCCTAGTTGCACCCTAGTTGCGCCCTAGTTGCACCCTACTTACACCCTACTAGTCATTTATGCCAAATCACCCCAAATCCATACACCTCATTAATTGTGTACATGACTAGAACATATGGTAAGGACCATTCTGAATAAGCTGATCTCATGCATATACGGTGTCCCGATCACCCACTCGTCTGTTCACGAAGCCGCACGTCATGTCTTTTTGTCGTCGCTCGAGCTCCCCCCCCCTCCCCCTTCCACCATATTGAATGAAGTGGTTGGGGAGCATTGATATTGGCCGACTATTTACACTGACGTAATCACTGATACACTTATGTACATTTTTGTATGTTTGCACAATACACTGCGCGATACACTCCCCCAATACACTCTTGAGAATTTGGGGGGAGTGGGCGATCAGGGAGTTGTTACTTTGTTTGCGACGAATCAATAAAGAAGTTTGCAAGTAGTATGGAATTGTTTTCATTTGTGTTGGACACTTTATATATTTTTCATGAACCGTCGACAAACAAAGATGGAAGAATCGGATAAGCTCGTAACTACTTAAAAAAAACACAAGTGTATTCTTTCTCATGTATACCAGATAAACTTTGCAATACATTCACCAGATACAGATTCTACTTTG
>SZWC01000409.1:318690-332122 GCA_023375785.1 Penium margaritaceum
GCACCGTAGTTGAGCCCTACTTGCACCCTAATTGTGCCCTACTTGCGTCCAACTTGCACCCTACTTGTGCCCTAGATGCGCCCTTCTCACATCCTACTTACACCATGGTTACGTCCTAGTTGTACCCCACTTGTGTCCTACTTGGAACCTTAGTTACACCCTAGTTGCACCCTAGTTGCGCCCTAGTCGCGCTCTAGTTGCACCCTAGTTATGCCCTACTAGCACCCTACATGCGCCGTAGTTGCGCTCTAGTTGGCACTAGTTGCAGCCTTCTTGGGCCATACTTATGCCATAGTTGTGCCCTAGTTGTACCATAGTTGCGACCTACTTGGGCCCTACGTGCGCCCTAGTTGCGCCCTAGTTGCACCCTAGTTGCGTCCTACTTGTGTTCCACTTGTGTCTTACTTACGCCCTACTTGCGCTCTATTCGCACCCTAGTTGTGTCGTAGTTATGCCCGTATTGCACCCTAGTTGCGCGCTACTTGCCCCCTACTTGCTCCCTATTTGTACCCTACTTGCTCCCTATTTGTACCCTACTTGCAATCTAGTTTTCTCTAGTTTTATCCTACTTGCTCTCTACTTGTACCCTACTTGCACCCTACTTGTGCCCTAATTGTGCCCTAGTTGTGCCCTTCTTGCCTCCTACTTGCACTATACTTGTGCCTTAGTTGCACCCTAGTTACACCCTAGTTGTGCCCTTGTTGCGTCCTAGTTTCACCCTACGTGCACCCTACTTGCGTCTTACTTCTGCCCTATATGCGTCCTAGCTACGCCCTTGTTGTGTCATACTTGCAACCTAGATGCACCCTACTTGCATCCTAGTTGCACACTTGTTGTGCCCTAGCTTCATCCTAGTTGCGCCCTAGTTGCACCCTGGTTGCACCCTAGTTGCATCCTAGTTGTACCCTAGTTGCGCCTTAGTTGCACCCTACTTCTTCCTCACCTATGCCATAGTTGCACCCTACTTGAGCCCTACTTCCACTCTAGTTACAACCTACTTGCATCCTACTTGCACCCTAATTGCGGCGAAGTTGAGCCCTAGTTGTGTCCTAGTTGTCCACTAGTTGCACCCGACTTGCACCCTACTTGCGCCCTACTTGTGCCCTACTTGCGCCCTGCTTGCACCCTGTTTGCGCCCTACTTGTGCCCTAGTTGCGCCCTAGTTGCCGCCCTAGTTTCGCCCTACTTGCGCCCAACTTGCACCTTAGTTTTGCCCTAGTTGTGCCATACTTGCGCCCTACTTGTGTCCTAGTTACGTCCTTGTTGTGCTCAACTTGTGCCTTATTAACACCCTACTTGCGCCCTACTTGTGCCCTAGTTGCGCCTCAGTTGGGAACTTGCTACGCCCTAGTTGCACCCTAGTTGTGCCCTAGTTCCGCCTTAGTCGCGCCCTACTTGCGCACTATTTGCGCCCTACTTACACCATAGTTACGCTCTAATTGCGTCTCAGTTGGACACCTTCTACGCCATAGTTTGGCCATATTTCTGTCCTAGTTGCTCCCTAGTTGTCAGCTAGTAGCTCCATAGTTTCACCCAAATTGTGCCCTAGTTGCCCCCCAATTGCGTCCGAGTTGTGCCCTAGTTGTGCCCCAGTTGTGCCCCAGATGTGTCCCAGTTGCGCCCTAGGAACACCCCCATTGCGCCCTTGTTTTCTCCTGCTACGCCCTAGTTGCGGCCTTCTTGCACCCTAGTTGCACCCTAGTTGCGCCCTAGTTGTGTCCTCTTGCACCCCAATTCTTCTCTACTTGCATCCTAGTTACGCCCCACTTGCGCCCTAGTTGCACCCCAATTGCGCCCTAGTTACGCCTTACTTGCGTCCTACTTGCTCCCTACTTGCATGCAAGTTACACCCTAATTGCGCCCTAGTCGCACCCTACTTGCATCCTACTTGTCTCTACTTGCGTACTACTTGCACCCTAGTTACGTCCTTGTTGTGCGCTAGTTGTGCCCTACTTGCACCGTACTTGCATCCTACTTGTCTCTACTTCCACCCTGGTTGTGCCCTAGTTGCACCCTAGATGCACCCTAGTTGCGCCCTAGTTGCACCCTACTTGCGCCCTAGTTGCGCCCTAGTTGCACCCTACTTTCTCCCTAGTTGTGTTGAAGTTGCACCCTACATGCACCCTACTTGTGCCCTACCAGTGGCCGAGTTGCGCCCTAGTTGCATCCTAGTTTTGCCCTAGTTGCGTCCTAGTTGCACCCTAGTTACACCCTACTTGCGCTCTACCTGCGCCCTAGTTGCACCCTAGTTGCACCCTGGTTGCTTCTTATTTGTGCCATAGTTGCGCCCTACTTGCGTCATACTTGAGTCCTACTTGCGCCCTACTTCCACCCTTGTTGTACCCTAGTTGCAACCTAGTTGCGCCCTATTTGCGCCCTAGTTGCGCCATACCTATGCTCTTTTTGCGCCTTAGTTGCACCCTAGTTGCACCCTAGTTGCAGCATACTTGTGCCCTACTTGCACCCTACTTGCGCCCTACTTGCCTCCTACTTACACCCTAGTTGTGTCCTAGTTGCGCCCTAGTTACACCTGACTTGCATCATACTTGCACTGTACGTGTGCCCTACTTGCGCCCTTCTTGCGCCCTAGTTGTGCCCTAGCGACACCGTAGTTGTACACTAGTGCCCTAGTTGCACCCTAGTTGCGCCCTAGTTGTGCCCTGTATGCACCCTACTTGCGCCGTACATGCACCCTAGTTGCACCTTAGTTGCGCCCTAGTGACACCCTACTTGCACCCTACTCATGTCCTACTTGCGCATTAGTTGCACCCTAGTTGAGCCCTAATTGCGCTTTACATTCACCCAACTTGCATCCTACTTGCACCCTATATACATCCTAGTTATGCCCCAGATGCACCCTAGTTGCGCCTTTATTATGCCCTACTTGTGCTCTACTTGCGTCCTAGTTACATCATAGTTACGCCCTAGTTACATCCTACTTGTACCCTACTTGTGTCCTTCCTGTACCCTACTTTGGCCCTAGTTATGCCCTAGCTGCGCCCTGGTTGTGCTCCACTTACAACCTACTTACGCCCTATTTACGCCCTAGTTGCACCCTAGTTGCACCCTAGTTACGCCCTACTTTCTCCCTACTTGTGCACAAGTTGTGCCCTACTTGCGGCCTAGTTGTGTCATAGTTGAGCCCTACTCATGCTTGAGTTTTGCTCTAGTTGCGTCCTAGTTGTGCCCTTGTTGCACCCTACTTGCGCCCTAGTTTCACTCTAGTTGCACCCTACTTGCGCCTCACTTGCACCCTACTTGTGCCTTAGTTCCGCGCTAGTTGTGTCCTAGTTACTCCCTACTTCCATTCTACTTGTGTCCTACATCTACCCTAGTTGCGCCCTAGTTGGGCCGTAGTTGTGCCCTACTTTTTCCCTGCTTGCACCTTACTTGCGCCCTCTTTATGCCCTAGTTGCACATCAATTGCAACCTAGTTGCGTCCTACTTGCGCCCTAGTTGCGCCATAGTTGCACCCTAGTTGCGCCATAGTTGCGCCCTAGTTACGTCCTACTTGTGTCCTACTTAGACCCTAGTTGCGCCCTACTTGCGCTGTAGTTCCATCCTAAATGTGCCCTAGGTGCACTTTAGTTGGGCCCTACTTGTGCCCTACTTGAGCCCTAGTTACGCCCTAGTTGCGTCCTAGTTGCACCCTAGTTGCGCCCTAGTTGTGCACTACTTGCGCTCTAGTTGTGCCTTGTTACATACTTCTTGCGTCCTACTTTTGTCCTACTTGTGCTCTCCGTGAATCCTAGTTTCACCCTAGTTGTATCCTAGTTCCATCATAGTAGCCCAATTGCATCCTACTTGCACCCTAGTTACGTCCTAGTTGCACCCTGGTTACGTCATAGTAGCCGCCTAGTTGGGCCCTACTTGAGCCCTACTTGCGCCTTCGTTTCATCCTACTTGCGCCCTAGTTGCACTCTATATGCGCCCTAGTTGCGCCCTAGTTGTGCCTTAGCTGTGCCCTAATTCCACCCTACTTGAGTCCTATTTGCGGCCTAGTTGTGCACTAGTTAGGCGCTAGTTGTGCCCTAGTTACGCCCTTCTTGCATCCTTCTTGTGCCCTTGTTGTGTCCTAGTTGCACCCTACTTGTGCCCTATTTGCGCCCAACTTGTACCCTACTTATGCCCTAGTTGCGCCCTAGTTGTGCCATAGATGGACCCTAGTTGAGCCCTATTTTCACCCTAGTTGGGCCCTACTTGCACCCTAGTTACGCCCTTGTTACATGCTACTTCCGTTCTATGTTTGCCCTACTTGTATCCAAGTTGCACCCTAGTTATGCCCTACTTGCGTCCTACTTGTGCCCTCATTGTGCCCTACTTGCGCCCTAGTTGGACCCTAGTTGAGCCTTATTGGTGTCCTACTTGCGCCCTACTTGCGCCCTACTTACTCCCTAGTTGCGCCCTAGTTGCACCCTAGTTGCGCCCTAGTTGCACCCTAGTTACGTCCTATTTGTGCCCTACTTGCGCCCTACTTACGCCCTAGTTGTTCCCTAGTTGTGCCCTTGTTGCACCCTTCTTGCGTCCTACTTGCGCCCTAGTTGCGTCCTGGTTACACCCTACTTGCGCCCTACTTGCACCCTACTTGCGCCCTACTTGTACCCTACTTGTGCCCTAGTTGTGTCCTAGTTGCGCCCGAGTTGCGCCCTAGTTGCTCTCTACTTGCGCCGTAGTTGCGCCGTAGTTGCGTCCAAGTTGCTCTCTAGTTGCGCCTGAGTTGGGCATTAGCTTTGTCCTAGTTGCGCCTAGTAGTATCCTAGTTGCACCCTACTTGCGCCGTAGTTGTGCCGTAGTTGCGCCTTAGTTGCGCCATAGTTGCGCACGAGTTGTGCCTTAGTTAGGCACTAGATGCACCCTTGTTTGGACGTACTTGTGCCCTAGTTACTCCTTTTTTATGTGCTAGTTGCTCCCTAGTTGCGTACTAGTTGTGGCCTAGTTACACCCCGGTTGCACCCTAGTTGATCCCCTGTTGCATCCCAGTTGCGCCCAAGTTGTGTCCCGATAGCGCCCTACTTGCGCCCCTGTGGCGTCTTAGTTACGCTGTAGTTGTATTCTTCTTGCGCCCGAGTTTTGTCCCTGTTGCGTCCTAGTTGCGCCCGAGTTACGTACTACTTGTACCCTACTTATGCCCTACTTGTGCCCTAGTTACGTCCTAGTTTCGCCCTAGTTGCGCCCTAGTTGACCCTTCTTGCACCCTACTTCTACCCTTTTGGGACCCTAGTTGCGTCCTAGTTGCGCCCTACTTGGGCCGTACTTGCGCCCTACTTGCGCTATACTTGTGTCCTAGTTGCGCCCTAGTTTCACCCTAGATGCGCCCTGGTTGCACCCTTCTTGTGTCGTAGCTGTACCCTAATTGTGCCCTACTTGCGCCCTAGTTGCGTCCTAGTTGCACCCTACTTGAGCCCTACTTACGACCTTCTTGCACCCTAGTTGCGCCCAAGTTGTGCCTAGTTGCATCCCACTTACGCCTTTGTTGCACCCTAGTTGTGCCCTAGTTGCGCCCTACTTGTGCCCTACTTGCATTTTAATTGCACCCTAAATGAATCTTAGTTGCACCCTAGTTGTGCCCTAGTTGTACCATACCTGCGCCCTAGGTTCAGCCTAGTTGCGTCCTTGTTGTGCCTTTGTTATGCCCTTGTTGCACCCTAATTGCACCCTACTTGTGTCCTAGTTACATCCTACTTGTGTCCTACTTACGCCCTATATGCACCCTAAATACGCCCTACTTCCGCCCTTCTTGCGTCCTAGTTGCGCTCTAGTTGTACCATAGTTACGTCCTACTTTCTCTCTTCTTGAGCCCTACTTGCACCCTACTTGCGCCCTAATTGCACCGTACATACACCTTAGTTGTACCCTAGTTGTGTCGTAGTTGTGCCCTGCTTGTGCCCTAGTTGTACCCTACTTGCACCCTGGTTGCATCCTAGGTGCGACCTACTTAAGTACTACTTGTATCCTACTTGGGCCCTAGTGTCGCCCTGGTTGCAACCTACTTGCACCCTTCTTGCGCCCTACTTGCGCCTAGTTGTGCCCTAGTTGAGCCATGATTGTGTCCTAGTTGCGGCCTAGTTGTGCCCTACTTGCCCTACTTGCGCCCCACTTGCGCCCTAGTTGTGCCCTCCTTGCACCTCACTTGTGCCATACTTGCGCCCAAGTTGCACCCTAATTGCACCCTAGTTGTACACTACTTGCACCCTAGTTGCACCCTAGTTGCGCCCTAGTCGTAACCTAGTTGCACCCTTCTTGTGCCCAACGTATGTCCTAGTCGTGCCCTAGTTGCTTCCTAGTTGTGTCCTAGTTACGCCTCAGTTGCGTCCTACTTGCGCCCTATTTATGCCCCAATTGCACCCTAGCTGCGTCCTACTTGCGCCCTACTTGCACCCTACGTGCACCCTAGTTGCGCCGTAATTGTGCCCTAGTTGTGCCCTAGTTGTTCCCTAGTTGTGCCCTACTCGCGCCCTAGTTGCGCCCTAGTTGCGCCCTAGTTGCGCCCTAGTTGCGCCCTAGTTGCACCCTAGTTTCCCCCTAGTTGCGCACTACTTGTACCCTACTTGCACCCTAATTGTGCTCTTGTTGCACCCTAGTTGCGCCCTAGTTGTGCCCTACTTGAGCACTAATTGTGCCCTACTTGCACCCTAGTTGCGCTCTAGTTGCGTCGTAGTTGTGCCCTACATTTACCCTAATAGAGCACAAGTTACACCCTAGTTGCGCCCTCGCTGCGCCCTAGTTGCATCCTAGTTGCACCTCAGTTGGGCACTAGCTACGTCCTAGTTGTGCCCTAGTTGCACCCTAGTTTTGCCACACTTGCGCCCTTTTTTGTGTCCTAATTGCGCCCTTGTTGCACCCTACTTGTGCTCTAGTTGCTCCCTACTTGCGTCCTAGTTGCGGCCAAGTTGCGCCCTAGTTGTACCCTAGTTGCATCCTACTTGCGCCCTGGTTGCACCATAATTATCCCCTAGTTGTGCCCAAGTTGCGACCTAGTTGTGCCCTACTTGCCTCCTACTTGCGCCCTACTTGCGCCCTTCTTGCGCTCTAGTTCAATCCTACTTGCACCCTAGTTGCACTTTAGTTGTGCCCTAATTGCACCCTGGTTGTGCCCTAGTTGCACCCTAGTTGCGCCATACTTGTGCCCTACTTGAGCCCTAGTTGTTCCCTAGTTGTGTCTTAGTTGCGCCCTAGTTGCGCCCTAGTTGCGCCCTTCTTGCGCCCTAGTTGCGCACTTCTTGTGCCCTACTTGCGTCCTACTTGTGCCCTACTTGCGCCTGAGTTTCGCCCTAGTTGCGCCCTAATTGCGCCGTAGTTGTACCCTAGTTGCACTCTAGTTGTGACCTTTTTGCACCTTAGATTCAACCTAGTTGCGTCTTAGTTCCACCCTGGTAGCCTACGTGCACCCTACTTGCTCCCAAGTTATGCCCTAGTTGCATCCCAGTTGTGTCCTAGTTGCGGCCTAGTTGCGCCGTACTTGCACCCTACTTGCGCCCTAATTGCACCCTAGTTGTACCCGTGTTGCACCCTTGTTGTGCCCTAGTTGCGCCCTAGTTGTGCCTTAGTTATGTCCTAGTTCCGTCCTACTTGCACCCTACATGCGGCCTCGTTGTGCCCTAGTTGTGCCCTAGTTGTTCCCTAGTTGCGCCCTAGTTGTGCCTTAGTTATGTCCTAGTTCCGTCCTACTTGCACCCTACATGCGGCCTCGTTGTGCCCTAGTTGTGCCCTAGTTGTTCCCTAGTTGCGCCCTAGCTATGCCCTACTTGTTCCCTACTTGCGTCCCAATTACGCTATACATGTATCCTACTTGGACCCTTGTTGTGTCCTAGTTGCGCCCTACTTCTACCCTACTTGCGTCCAGCTTGCGCCTTACTTATGCCCTAGTTTTGCCCTACTTACGACCTAGCTGCACCCTAGTTGTGACCTACTTGCGCCCTAGTTGTACCCTACTTGCACCCTAGTAATGCCCTAGTTGCGCCCTACTTGCATTCTACTTACGTCCTACTTGCGCCCTAGTTGCACACTAGTTTCGTCCTACTTACGTCCTACTTGTGCCCTAGTTGCGCCCTTCTTCCCCCCTCCTTGTACCCTACTTGCGCCCTAGTTGAGCCCTACTTGCACCCTAGTTGCGCCCTACTTTCCCTACTTGCACCCTACTTGCACCCTAGTTGTGCCTTAGTTGCACCCTACTTGTGTCCTACTTTCGCCCTTCTTACACTCTAGTTGCACCCTGGTTAGGCCCTACTTGCGCCCCACTTGAACTCTACTTGCGCCCTACTTGCTCCCTGCTTGCGCCTTAGTTTTGCCCTAGTTGTACCCTGGTTGCTCCCTACTTGCGCCGTAGTTTGGCCCTAGTTATACCCAAGTTACGCCCTAGTTGCGCCTCGGTTGGGCACTAGCTACGTCTTTATTGCGTCCTAGTAACATCCTAGTTGCACCCTACTTGTGCCATAGTTACACCCTAGTTGCGCCCTAGTTGCGCTCTACTTGCACCCTAGTTATGCCTTAGTTGTGCCTCAGTTAGGGACTAGATGCGTCCTTGTTTGGGCGTACTTGTGCCCTAGTTGCTCCCTTGTTGTGTGCGAGTTACTCCCTATTTGTGCCATATTTGCACCCGAGTTGTACCCCGGTTGCGCCCTAGTTGATCCCCCATTGCACCCGAGTTGTACTCTAATTGCGCCGAAATAGCACCCTAGTTGTGCCCTTGTGGCATCTTAGATGCGCCCTAGTTGCATTCTAGTTTCACCCTAGGAGAACCCTAGTTGTGCCCTACTTGCGTCTTACTTACGTCCTATTTGCACCCTACTTGCGCCCTACTTGCACTTGAGTTAGGGCCCACTTGCACCCTACTTATACCCTTCTTGCACCCTAGTTGCGACCTAGATGCACCCTAGTTTTGCCAAAATTGCGCCCCAGAAGCATCCTACTTGTGCCCTACTTGAGCCCTTGTTGCGTTCTAGTTGTGCCCTACCTACGCCCTAGATGCACCCTACTTGTACCCTACTTACGCCATATTTGGACCCTAATTCATTCCTAGGTGCGCCCTGCTTGGGCCCTACTACGTCCTACTTTTGCTCTTCTTGAGCCCTACTTGCATCATAGTTGCGCCCTAGATGCACCCTAGTTGCACCCTTCTTACGCCCTATCTGTGTCTTAGTTGCATCTTACTTGCACCCTAGTTGCGTTCTAGTTGCACCCTACTTGGGCCCTACATACGACCTACTTTTTTCCTAGTTGCGCCCAAGTTGCGTCCTAGTTTCGCCCAAGTTGCGCCTTAGTTGCACCCTAGTTGCACCCTTGTTGCACCCTATTTGTACCCTACTTGCGTCCTAGTTGCACCCTAGTTGAAAATTACTTGTGCCCTAGTTACTTCCTAATTGTGCCATCATTGCGTCCTAGTCATGCCCTAGTTACGCCCTAGTTGTGCCCTACCTATGCCCTAGTTGCGCCCTACTTACACCCTACATGTGCCCTACCTGTGTCCTACTTGTCCCCTAGTTGCGCCCTTGTTGCTCCATAGTTACGCTCTACTTACGCCTTTCTTGCACCCTACTTGCACCCTACTTGCGCCCTAGTTGCACCCTAAATGAACCCTAGTTGCGCCATAGTTGTGCCCTACTTGCGCCCTAGTTGCACCCTAGTTCCATCCTAGTTGCATCCTACTTACGCCCTTCTTGCACGGTACTTGTGCCCTACTTGCACCCTAGTTGCGCCCTGGTTGCACCCTAGTTGCGCCCTAGTTGGACACTACTTGCGCCCTACTTGCGCCCTAGTTGCACCCTGGTTGCACCATAGTTGCCTCCTAGTTGCACCCTCGTTGCACCCTACTTGCGTCCTACTTTCGTCCTACTTGTACCCTATTTACGCCCTACTTGCGCACTACTTCCGTCATGCTTGCGCCCTAGTTGGGCCCTACTTGCGCCCTAGTTGCACCCAAGTTGTGCCCTACTTGCAACCTAGTTGCGCCCTACTTGCACCCGACTTACGTCCTAGTCGTGCCCTAGTTCTACCTTAGTTGCTCCCTAGTTGCACAATAGCTGCGCAATACTTGCGCCCTACTCGCGCCCTAGTTGCGGCCCAATCGCATCCTACTTGCGCCTTAGTTGCACACTAGTTGCACCCTATTTGCGCCCTCATTGTGCCCTAGTTGTGCCATAGTTGTGCCCTAGTTGCGCCCTACTTGCGCCCTATTTGCGTCCTAGTTAAGCCCTAGTTATGACCTAGTTGCGCCTTTGTTGCGCACTACTTGTACCCTACTTGCGCCCTAGTTGGGCCCTAGTTGCCCTCTAGTTACGTCCCAGTGAAGCCCTAGTTACGCCCTACTTGTACCCTACTTACGCCCTACTTGTGGCCTAGTTGCGCCCTAGTTGGACACTACTTGCGCCCTACTTGCGCCCTAGTTGCACCCTGGTTGCACCATAGTTGCCTCCTAGTTGCGCCCTCGTTGCACCCTACTTGCGTCCTACTTTTGTCCTACTTGCACCCTATTTACGCCCTACTTGCGCACTACTTACGTCATACTTGCGCCCTAGTTGGGCCCTACTTGCGCCCTAGTTGCACCCTAGTTGTGCCCTACTTGTAACCTAGTTGCGCCCTACTTGCACCCGACTTACGTCCTAGTCGTGCCCTAGTTCTACCTTAGTTGCTCCCTAGTTGCACAATAGCTGCGCAATACTTGCGCCCTACTCGCGCCCTAGTTGCGGCCCAATCGCATCCTACTTGCGCCTTAGTTGCACACTAGTTGCACCCTATTTGCGCCCTCATTGTGCCCTAGTTGTGCCATAGTTGTGCCCTAGTTGCGCCCTACTTGCGCCCTATTTGCGTCCTAGTTAAGCCCTAGTTATGACCTAGTTGCGCCTTTGTTGCGCACTACTTGTACCCTACTTGCGCCCTAGTTGGGCCCTAGTTGCCCTCTAGTTACGTCCCAGTGAAGCCCTAGTTACGCCCTACTTGTACCCTACTTACGCCCTACTTGTGGCCTAGTTGCGCCCTAGTTGAGCCCTAATTATTCCCTAGATGTGCCCTAGTTACACACTAGTTGTGTCCTAGTTTTCCCCTATTTGCGTCCTGCTTACACCCTACATGCACCCTAGTTGCGCCCAAGTTGCACGCTAATTGCGCCCTACCTGCACCCTTGTTGCGCCCTAGTTGTACCCTACTTGCCCCCTAGTTGTGCCCCACTTGCACCCTAATTGTGCCCTAGTTACGCCCTACTTATGCCCTTCTTGTGTCCTAGTTGTGCCCTAGTTACAACCTAGTTGTACCCTAGTTGCGTCCTAGTTGCGACCTACTTACGCCCTACTTGTGCCCTAGTTTTGCCGTAGTTGCACTCTAGTTTCGCCCTAGTAGTGCCCTAGTTTTGCCCTACTTTATCCATACTTCCGCCCTATTTGCATCCAAGTTGCGTCCTAGTTGTACACTACTTGCACACTACGTGTGCCCTACTTGCACTCTACTTGCATCCTAGTTGTGCCCTAGTTGCACCCTAGTTGCACCCTAGTTGCACCCTAGTTGCACCCTAATTGAGCCCTGGTTGCGCCCTACTTGTGCCCTAGTTCCACCCTAGTTGTCCCCCAGTTGTGCCCTAGTTGCGCCCTAGTTGCGCCCTCATAGCGCCCTTGTTGTACCCTAGTTGGGCTCTATTTGCGCCCTAGTTACACCCTACTTGCACCCTACTTGTTCCCTATTTGCACCCTTGTTGCGGTCTTCTTGTGCCCTAGATACTCCCTAGTTACGTTGTAGTTGTGCCCTTGTTGCGCCCTACTTGCGCCCTACTTGCACCCCACTTATGCCCTACTTGTGCCCTAGTTGCACCCTAGTTGCATCCTAATTACGCCCTAGTTGCGCCCTAGTTGTGCCCTAGTTGCGCCCTAATTACACCGGAGTTATGTTTTAGTTACCTCCTACTTGCGCCTGACTTACGCCCTACTTGCATCCTAGTTGCGCCCAAGTTGCACCCTAGTTGCGTTGTACTTGCTCCTTACTTGTACCCTAGGTGTGCCCTAATTGCACCCTACTTGCACCCTACTTGCACCCTACTTGCACCCTACTTGCACCCTAGTTGCATCCTACTTGTACCCTACTTGCACCCTAGTTATCTCATACTTATAAGCTACTTGCACCCTTCTTTCGTCTTAGTTGCGTCCTACTTGCGCCCTAGTTGTACCCTAGTTACGTCCTAGTTTCGTCCTACTTGCGACCAATATGCACCCTAGTGCACCCTAGTTGTGCTCTAGTTGCGCCCTAGTGGTGCCCTAGTTGCGGCATTTTTACACCATCGTTCCACCCTATTTGCATCTTAGTTGCGTCCTACTTGTGTCCTACTTGCACCCTACTTGCGACCTCCTTGCACTCTACTACGTCCATGTTGCGCCCTAGTTGTGCCCTAGTTACGCCCTACTTGCACACTAGTTGCACCCTAGTTGTGCCCTACTTGCGCCCTACTTGCATTGTAGTTATGCCCTAGTTTCCCCCTACATATACCCTACATGTGCCCGAGTTACGCCCTATTTGTGCCCTACTTGCGCCGTAGTTTCCCCCTTGTTACGCCATACTTGCACCCTTCTTGCGCCTTAGTTACACCTTAGTTGCATCCTAGTTGGGCCCTAGTTGTGCCATACTTGTACCCTACTTGCGCCCTAGTTGTACCCTAGTTGTGCTCTAGTTGCGCTTCAGTTGCGCCCTAGTTACGCCCCAGTTGCGACCTAGTTGCGCCCTGCTTGCACCCTAGCTTCGCCCTAGTTGCAACCTAGTTGCACCCTAGTTGTATTCAGTTATGTCCAAGTTGCATCCTATTAGCGCCCTAGTTGCGCCCTAGTTGTGCCCCGGTTGTGCCCTAGTTGCGCCCAACTTGGGCCCTAGTGGGGTCCTAGTTGTGCCCTAGTTGCGCCCTGTTTGTTCCCTAGTTGTGTTGTAGTTGCATCTTACTTGCACCCTACTTGCGTCCTAATTGCGCCCTTCTTGCACCCTACTTGCATCCTAGTTGTGCCCTCTTGTGCCCTTGTTGCATCCTTGTACCCAATTTGTGCCCTATTTACACCCTACTTGCGCCCTACTTGCACCCTACTTTTGCCCTAGTTGTGCCCTAGTTGCCCCCTGATTGTGCCCTAGTTGTTCCCCACTTCTGCCTTAGTTGTGTCCTAGTTTCCCCCTACTTGTGTCCTACTTACGTCCTACTTGCACCCTACTTGCGTCCTAATTGCGCCCTTCTTGCACCCTACTTGCATCCTAGTTGTGCCCTCTTGTGCCCTTGTTGCATCCTTGTACCCAATTTGTGCCCTATTTACACCCTACTTGCGCCCTACTTGCACCCTACTTTTGCCCTAGTTGTGCCCTAGTTGCCCCCTGATTGTGCCCTAGTTGTTCCCCACTTCTGCCTTAGTTGTGTCCTAGTTTCCCCCTACTTGTGTCCTACTTACGTCCTACTTGCACCCTAGTTGAGCCCGAGTTG
>SZWC01000409.1:337312-353815 GCA_023375785.1 Penium margaritaceum
CTACTTACGCCCTACTTGCAACCTACTTGCACCCTAGTTGGACCCTATTTACACCTTAGTTATGCACTAGTTGCGCCCTAGTTGCACCCTACATGCACCATACTTGCACCCTAGTTGTGTTCTACTTGTGCCCTACTTGTGCCTCTTATAATGCCCTACTTGCACCGTCCTTGCGCCCTTCTTGCATCCTAGTAGCGCCCTCGTTGCGCAATAGTTACGCTCTAGTTGCATCCTAGTTATGTCCTCCTTGCACCCTACTTGTGTTCTAATTGCAGCGTAGTTGCTCTCTAGTTTCGCCATAGTGGTGCCCTACTTGCGCCCTATTTGCACCCTTTCGTCCTATTTGTGCCCTAGTTACGTCCTAGTTATGCCCTACTTGCACCCTACTTTAACCCTCCTTGTGCACTACTTGTGCCCTAGTTGGGCACTAGTTACGGCCTAGTTCTACCCTAGTTGTACCATAATTGCATCTTTGTTATCCCCTACTTGCGCCCTACGTACGCACTGCTTGCACCCTAGTTACGCCAAAGTTGCACCCTAGTTGCGTCCTACTTGCACCCTACTTGGGTCTTAGTTGCGTCCTTGTTGCATCCTTGTGGCACCTTACTTGCACCCTAGTTGCGCCCTACTTGCTCCATACCTGCGCCCTAGTTGGACCCTAGTTACACCCTAGTTGTACCCTTGTTGCACCGTACTTGTGCCCTAGTTTTGCCCTTCTTATGCCCTAGTTACACCCTACGTACACCCTAGTTACGCCCTAGTTGCAACCTAGTTGCGCCCTAGTTGTGTTCTAGTTGCACCCTAGTTGTGCCCTAGTTACGACCTAGTTGCACCCTAGTTGCGCCCTTGTTGCATCCTTGTTGCACCCTACTTGCACCATACTTGTGCCCTACTTCCGCCCTACTTGCGCCCTGGTTGTGCCATAGTTGCACCCTACCTGGGCACTACTTACGCCCTACTCGCGCCCTGGTTGCGTCCTTGTTGTGCCATAGTTGCAACCTAGGTGTGCCCTACTTGCACCCCACTTGCATCCTACGTGCACCCTACTTGCGCCGTACTTGTGCCCTACTTGCGCATTACTTGCCCCCTAGTTGCGCACTACGTCCGCCCTAGTTGCACCCTAGTTACACCCTAGTAGCAACCTAGTTAAGCCCATCTTTGGTCCTAGTTTTTCCCTACTTATGCTTTAGCTACGCCCTAGTTGCGCCCTTTTGCGCCCTACTTAAGCCCTAGTTGTGCCCTAATTGTGCGCTACTTGTGCCCTAGTTGCGCCCTACTTGCGTCCTACTTTGTGTCTAGTTGCCTTAGTTACGCCTTAGTTGCGCCCTAGTTGTGCCCTAGTTGTGCCCTACTTGTACTCTACTTGCGTCCTACTTGCGCCCTAGGTTCGCTCTAGTTACGCCCCAGTTGCATCCTAGTTGTTTCGTACTTGCACCTTAGTTTTGCCCAACTTGCGCCTTAGTTGTGTCCTAGTTGTGCCCTAGTTGCGACCTTGTTGTGCCCTAGTTGCACCCCAGTTGCGCCCTAGTTGCGCTCTACTTACACCCTAGTTGCACCCTACTTGCGCCCCAATTATGCCCTCGTTGCGCCCTACTTGCGCCCTAGTTGCACCCTATTTGTGCCCTAGTTGCACCCTATTTACACCCTAGTAGCATGGTAGTTGCGTACTACTTGCGCCCTACTTCTGTCGTACTTACGCCCTACTTGTGCTCTGCTTGCGCCGTACTTGTGCCCTACTTGCGCCCTAGTTGCGTCCTAGTTGCACCCTCATTGTTCCCTACTTGCACCCTACTTGCGCCCTAATTGTGCCTTATTTGCACCCTAGTTCTCCTATAGTTACGCCCTACTTGTGCCCTACTTTTGCCCTATTTACGTCTTACTTGCGTATAACTTGCGCCCTAGTTGTGTCTTAGTTGCGCCATTGTTGCAGCATACTTGAGCCCTACTTACGTCCTGCTTCTGCCCCACTTGCGCCCTAGTTCCGTCTTAGCTGTGCCCTAGTTGCGCCCTAGTTGTGCCCTGCTTGCCTCCTAGTTGTACCCTTGTTTCGCCCTAGTTGTCCCATGGTTGCACACTAGTTACGTCCTACTTACGCCCTACTTGCGCCCTAGTTGCACCCTAGTTACACCCCACATGCGCCCTATTTACGCCCTACTTACATCCTAGTTACGCCCTAGTTTAGCCCTAGTTGTACCCTACTTTTGCCCTACTTGCGTCTTA
This sequence comes from Penium margaritaceum, assembly GCA_023375785.1. Taxonomy (NCBI): domain Eukaryota; kingdom Viridiplantae; phylum Streptophyta; class Zygnematophyceae; order Desmidiales; family Peniaceae; genus Penium; species Penium margaritaceum. The sequence goes on from SZWC01000409.1 coordinate 339,533, forward strand.
CTTGCGTCCATCTTGCACCCTAGTTGCACCCTTGTTGCGCCCTAGTTGCGCCCTTCTTGCGCCCTAGTTGCACCCTAGTTGCATCATAGTTGCGCCCTAGTTACGCCCTAGTTGCACCCTACATGCGCTTTACTTGAGTCCAACTTGCTTCCTACTTGGGCCTTAGTTACGCCCTAGTTGCGCCCTACTTTTGCCCTACTAGTGCCCTACTTGTGCCCTACTTTCACCCTCGTTACGCACTCATTCCGCCTTAGTTGCACCCTACTTGTGCCCTACTTGCACACATGTTGCACCCTAGTTGCACTCTACTTGTGCCCTACTCGCGCCCTAGTTGCATCTTTCTTGTGCCCTACTTACGTCCTACTTGTGCCCTAGTTGCGCGCTAGTTGCACCCCACTTGCGCCCTAATTGTGTCATAGATGTGCCATACTTGCACCCTTGTTGCGCCCAAGTTGCACCCTAGTTGCGCCCTGATTTTGTCTTGTTTGTGCCCTTCATTCGTCGTATTTGCGCCTTCCTTTTTCCCTAGTTGCACCCTAGTTGTGCCTTAATTGTGCTTTTCTTGTGCCCTACTTACGCCCTAGTTGCACCCAAGTTGTGCCTCAACTGGGCACTTGCTATGCTTTAGTTGCACCCTAGTTGTGTTGTAGTTGCACCCTAGTTGCGCCTTTGTTGCGCTTTTGTTGTGCCCTACTTGTGCCCTTGTTGCGCCCTAGTTGCGCCCTAGTCCGTCCGTGCTTGGGGCCTTGTTGCTATCTAGGTGTGTGCTAGTGGCTCCCTAGTAGCACCCTAGTTGTGCCCCGCAATGCCTTGGTGATGCTTGGCAATTTCTTGCAATGCATCTGCAATGCTTGGGAATGCATGGACAATGTGTGGCAATGCCTTGGGAATGCTTGACAATGGTTGGCAATGCGTGGGCAATACTTGCAATGCCTAGCAATGCCTGGATAGTGCATGTCAATGTCTGACAATGCCTCGGCAATGCCTGTCAACGCCTAGCAATGCTTGGGCAATGCCTGGCAATGTCTGGCAAGGCCTCGGTAATGCCTGGCAATGCTCGGGTAATGCCTGGCAATGCATGGGCAATGCATGGCAATGCCTTGCAATGCCTAGGTAACGCCAAGCAATGCCCGACCAATGTCCGGCAATGTCTGGGCAACGCCTGACAATGCCTAGGCAACGCCTGATAATGCCTGGCAATGCCTGGCAATACATGTGCAATGCCTGGCAATGCTTGGAAATGCATGGGCAATGCCTCGCAATGCCCGGGGAATGCTTCTCAGTACTTCGGCAATGCCTAGGAAATGCTTGGCAATGCCTGGAAATGCATGGCAATGCTTTTGCAATGCCTGGAAATACTTGGCAATGCCTAGGCAATGCATGGCAATGTCGGGCAAGGACATTGCCATCGAGGCCTGATGATTCATACGCAATGAGTGGCAATGCCTAGGCAATTCCTTGCAATTGTAATGAGGTGCCCCTATTTTTCTGGCATACTCGGGGCCTCGGCCGAGTTTCTGGGGGCATCTGGGCCATTTTCCGTTTTTCGGAAATGTGGCTCGCGGTCGAGCTCACCTCCGCTCGACCGCGACTGCGCGGATGCGGGGATGCACGGACGCGAGGAGGAGCGAGCGAGCGAATGGAGCACGGCGTGCTCCACACGCCAGGGGCGTGTTTCGCTCGTCGCTTTGCGGCAGCGTTCCGATCACGCCACGCGAGGGTGGCTTTCACCCTCTCGGCGAGTAGCGTAACGGCGACGCTACTCGCCGAGGGCTTGTTTCGACGGACGGCCCCGGCAACTGCGGCGGTCAACGGCGGCAGTAAAACCGGTGACTGCGACCGTGCGACGGTCGCAAATCTCCAGTGGCGTGCGCAACACGGTGACCGCATCCACCGCCGAGAAGCATACGGGAGCAACGACGCGGCTCGCCGAGAGACAAGATCGACCGTCGATCTCAACGATCGACGGCCGGGGACTTCTCGCACTAGACATTAGGTGCAAGTAGAGCACCAGGTTCAGGTGCAAGCAGAGCACCGAGTTCAGGTGCAAGTAGCTTGTCATAGCAAGCTAGGAAAGCAGTAGGCTGAGACCTGGGCTAGCCAGCCAGACAGTATAAATACCCTGTACTCAGTTCAATCTGATTAACCTGTATTTTCCAGCTCTGGCTTCCTGAAATCTCCAAGTCTATCTTTCCGCTGCGACTGTGCTCTCCACACACCAAGGCTAAATCTCCATAGAGCACCCACTCTCACATCTGGTATCAGAGCCAGAGCCACACGTTGGGCGGAAGCGCTGCCAGAGCTCGTGAAAATTGAAGGAGCGAAGGCACGGACTACGCCGGACAACGTCGAGGCTGATCGAGAGGGAGATTGTTGGACCAGACTTCGAAGCCAACGCACGAGCCAACCTCTGGAAAATTTTCTACATTTCCAGAGCGTCCACACGGCCTACCGTGCGTGCGCGGGAGACGACGGGTGACTCCCACGCACTTCGAAGACCTCAGATTTTCGTCCCGGACTGCCGAATTGCTGCCGGAAAATTTTTCGATTGCTGCCGAAACGCTGCCAAATTTTTTCAAAGGATCTCCAGTGGCTAAAATTCATCTAGAGCCATGGAGCAGGCCCTGCAGCAGATTGTAGAGCAACTGGGAGCCCTCAAGCTGGAGAATGAGCGGCTCAATCGGCAGATGGCTGACCTACGGGACGGGACTGGCGCTGGACAGGTTGGGGTGGCCCAGTCAAGGAGTCCGCCGAGACCAAAGCCAAAGGCTCCGGAAGCGTTTAATCCCTCTGTCAAGGGAGCAAGCGTTCGGACCTGGTTGTTCGCAATGAACAGCTACTTTGGGGCTCTGGGTCACCCTCCAGAGGACGATGCTGTGCGAGTGTCATTCGCGGTGACACTGCTACGCAGAGCAGCATTGGAGTGGTGGAGGCAGCTGAATATGCTGGCCACTCGAGGTGGAGGTGGGAACGCAGCTGTGCAACATGCCGTGTTGTGGCAGCCAGGCGCGGGGCAAGCTGAAGCTCGCGTGCTGACGACATGGGAGCAGTTTGAGCAAGCCATCAAAGATCGATTTGATCTCGTGAACGCCTCCATGGTCGCGCGCAACAAGCTGAAGCAGATCGGCTCGGTGCAGGAGTACACACGCCGTTTCTTGGCGTTGTGTTCGGAGATCGACGACATGAGCGAGCCGGAGATGGCAGACAAGTACCATGACGGTTTGAAGACAGAAATTCAGCGCACGCTGGCACTCAGTGGAATCACGGAGTTCCAGGCGATGGTAGCCACTGCTGAGCGCGTAGACGCGCTACGCTACCATCGAGGGGGTTTCCGTGAGAAGCAAGAGAATTTTCAGCGTCGAGCTCAGCACCCACAAGCTGACCCCATGGAGATCGACGCAGTGCAAGGAGGCCAGCAGCAGAGCAAGCTGCGTGGTGGGAACTGCTGGATCTGCGGGAAGCCTGGGCACCACAAGAAGGACTGCAAGAAGAAGCAGCAGGGAAACGGCAACCAGCAATGAGTGGCGGGCGGCCATCTGCTGGGAAAGCTTCGTCCGCATCAGCGAACACCAGCCCCGAAAGTCCTTCGACAACTAGGGAGCTGCCAAGTGTATTGCTGCGGAGCGAAGGAAGCGGGAGCGTTCCGGGGATCCTCCTGAAAGCCAAAATTTTATCGGCTGGTTCTGCGGACGGCGAGGGGCGCCAGACTCGCCGGCAGATTAAAGCGTTACTGGATTGCGGCGCGTCGCACTCATTCTTCTGCGATGAGCTTGCAAAGAGGTTGGGGCTTGCACGGCTACCCGGGAAGCCGACTACGGCCAAGTTGGTGCAAGGGGAGCTGGAGTGCGGACTGCCTCTAAAGCCTCTAAGGATCCGTCTGGGCAAACTGTCGTGCGATGTGAACTTTCGCACGTGCCCGATGGACACCTACGATGCCATTTTGGGGCGTGACTGGCTGCACCGGTGGAATCCTGCTGTGGATTGGGTGCGCAGCCAGGTGAAAGTGAAGAAATGCGGAGAGCAAATTATTTTGCCGTTGTGGGCAGAGGAGAAGGACCCCAAGGCACGCAAGGTGCCACAGTTGAGTTAGGTGTAGCTGAAGCGCTGTCAGCGCAAGGGGGATGAAGTGTACCTTGTGTGGATGCGGCAAAAGGCAGCAGCTGAAGAGGTGGAAGTGTTGGCAGCGGAGACAAAGCAACCGGAGGGAGAGCAGTAGATAGCACCTGTAGTAGAGCTGTCGGAAGGCGTCAAGGGAGTGTTGGACAGCTACGGTGACGTGTTTCCTGCTGAGCTGCCAAAAGGTTTACCACCGAAGCGGGACATCGACCACAAAATTGATCTGGTTCCGGGAGTAACTCCAACGGTACGAGCTGCTTATCGCATGAGCGATAATGAGCTGGGTGAGCTGAAGAAGCAGTTGGAGGAGCTGACGGAGCAGGGGTTCATCAGAACGTCGGTGTCACCTTACGCTGCACCGGTCCTCTTTGTGAAGAAAAAGACAGGGGAGCTGCGGATGTGCGTGGACTATCGCGCACTAAACAACGTAACGATCAAGAACTGGTACCCGCTGCCAAGGGTCGAGGAGCTGTTTGACCAGCTGAGGGGAGCGTAGTTCTTCAGCAAGATTGACTTGCGCTCGGGGTACCATCAGATCCGGATTGCGGAGCAGTATGTGGAGAAAACGGCATTTCGGACGCGGTACGGTCATTTTGAGTACCTCGTGATGCCGTTTGGGTTGACCAACGCTCCTGCAATGTTCATGAGCCTCATGAACAGGATCTTCCACCCTCACCTGGACCAGTTCGTGGTGGTGTTCCTCGACGACATCCTAATCTACTCCCGAACTCTGGAAGAGCATCAGCAACATCTTCGGCAGGTGTGGGAAATTCTTCGGAGAGAGAAGTTATTTGCAAAGCTCTCCAAGTGTGAGTTCGAGAAAAGGGGGGTGGAGTCCCTTGGGCACATCGTCAGCGGCAAGGGTCTCCGCATGGACCCGAAAAAGGTGGAAGCAGTGAAGCAGTGGCCGAAACCAAAGCGCATGCGTGACATTCACGTATTGTCAACTACTACCGGAAATTCATCCGGGGGTACGCAGAAAAGGGTGCGTCGCTGACTCAGCTGATGAGGAAGGATCACCAATGGGAATGGGGCGATCAGGAGCAGAAGAGCTTCAATGAGCTGAAGGCTGCAATGTGTGACGCTCCGGTCCTGGTGCATCCAGATTCATCCAAGGAGTACGTCATGGCGACGGACGCAAGCGACTATGCCATTGGGGCGGTGCTGATGCAGGATCACGGGAAAGGACCGCAGCCGATTGCGTACGCGTCTCGCAAATTGCGAGGTGCGGAGCTGAACTACGCAATCCATGAAAAGGAGATGCTGGCGGTGATCCATGCGTTCAAGCACTGGAGGTGCTACCTCGAGTCGCGGCGCTGCGTGGTCTTCACGGACCATTACGCTCTGAAGTACCTGAAGACGCAGCCAAACCTCAGTCGCCGACAAACTCGATGGATGGAGTTTCTTGAGGGGAGTTTTGACTACGAGATCCTGTACAAGCCTGGGAAGGTGAACCCGGCAGACCCTCTGTCACGGAGGCCGGACTTGAGCCTCAATGCCATCTCAGTGCTGATAGGATCTCCAGTCATGCATAGCCTGTTCAAGCACGGCTATGGCGTGGACAGTGAGTTCACGGGTGGTGCGCTGAAAGACGCCACGTGGGATGGAGTGTATTGGCGAAGGGGTCAAGAGCGGAGGATTGTCGTGCCGGACTATGCGCCATTGAAGCAGTTGTTGCTGGAGGAGGCGCATGACACCCACTACTCGGGTCATTTCGGCTTCGACAAGATGCTGAAAGCCTTGACACGCCAATACTGGTGGTCGTCAATGGCGACTGATTGCAAGAGGTTTGTGAGCAGCTGCGATGTGTGTCAACGCATCAAGGCGCGGAGGACCAAGCCACCAGGGGAGCTGCAACCATTACCTATACCAGAGAGGCCGTGGACCGACATCTCGCTCGACTTCATTGGCGGGTTGCCTGTGACGCAGCAAGGCAACAACACGGTGTTGGTGGTGGTGGACCGGTTCTCCAAGATGGCACACTTCATCGCATGTCCTGAGAGTATCACAGCTGCCGGGACAGCTCAACTCCTCCTCAGTCATGTCATCAAGCTGCATGGAGTGCCGCAGTCGGTGGTCTCAGATCGCGATCCACGCTTCACTTCGCGATTCTGGAGAGATCTTATGGAGAAGCTGGGCACGCGAGTGCAGCTGACCACAGCATACCACCCACAGACCGATGGGCAGACAGAGCGCACGAACCAGACACTAGAGCAGCTGCTGCGGAGCATGGTCCCACCGGATGGAGAGGGTTGGGAGGAGAAGCTCGAAGTGGCAGAGTTTGCCTACAACTCAGCGGTGTCAGCATCAACAGGAAAGTCACCGTTTGAGGTGGTCTATGGCCACCAGCCACTGAGCCCAGCCGCTCTTGCTACGGCAACATCTCTTCCGGCAGTGCAGCAGATTGCGGAAGGGTTTGCCACCACTTGGGACGTGGTGCGGCAACGGCTGTTGAAGGCACAAAAGCAACAGAAGCGGCAGGCTGATAAGCATCGCTCTGCGGAGGAGTTCCAAGTGGGAGATCAGGTGATGCTGAACTCTGCTAATCTTCAGCTGATGGGAGTTGGGAGTCCAAAACTAAAACCACGATGGGTGGGTCCGTTCCGCATTCTAGAGAAGCGGTCGGCCGTCTCATACAAGCTGGAGCTGCCAGCTCACTACACCATCCATCCGGTGTTCCACATCTCCCTGCTTCGTGCCTATCGCGACCCCAACACCTTCGTCCAGGGTCGCGGGATAGCTCCACCTCCTAATGTCTGGGTCAAAGGAAGTGAGGAGTTTGAGGTGGAGAAGATTCTGGCGGACCGCCAGAGGGGACGACGGCGTGAGTTCTTGGTGCAGTGGAAGGGGTACCCGGCTGAGCACAACTCTTGGGAGCCAGAGATCAACTTCCATGTTGGGGGTACCAACACTGTTCTCCAGGAGTACCTCAGGCGCGCCGACGTCGCGCCTCCGACGGGGGGGGTGAATGTAATGAGGTGCCCCTATTTTTCTGGCATACTCGGGGCCTCGACCGAGTTTCTGGGGGCATCTGGGCCATTTTCCGTTTTTCGAAAATGTGGCTCGCGGTCGAGCTCACCTCCGCTCGACCGCGACTGCGCGGATGCGGGGATGCACGGATGCGAGGAGGAGCGAGCGAGCGAATGGAGCACGGCGTGCTCCACACGCCAGGGGCGTGTTTCGCTCGTCGCTTCGCGGCAGCGTTCCGATCACGCCACGCGAGGGTGGCTTTCACCCTCTCGGCGAGTAGCGTAACGGCGACGCTACCCGCCGAGGGGTTGTTTCGACGGACGGCCCCGGCAACTGCGGCGGTCAACGGCGGCAGTAAAACCGGTGACTGCGACCGTGCGACGGTCGCAGTTCTCCAGTGGCGTGCGCAACACGGTGACCGCATCCACCGCCGAGAAGCATACGGGAGCAACGACGAGGCTCGCCGAGAGACAAGATCGACCGTCGATCTCAACGATCGACGGCCGGGGACTTCTCGCACTAGACATTAGGTGCAAGTAGAGCACCAGGTTCAGGTGCAAGCAGAGCACCGAGTTTAGGTGCAAGTAGCTTGTCATAGCAAGCTAGGAAAGCAGTAGGCTGAGACCTGGGCTAGCCAGCCAGACAGTATAAATACCCTGTACTCAGTTCAATCTGATTAACCTGTATTTTCCAGCTCTGGCTTCCTGAAATCTCCAAGTCTATCTTTCCGCTGCGACTGTGCTCTCCACACACCAAGGCTAAATCTCCATAGAGCACCCACTCTCACAGCAATGCTCGGGCAACGACTGGAAATGTCTGGCAATGCGTGGAATGTCTAGGAAATGCTTGGGCAATGCCTGGCAATGTTCTCTACGTTCGTGAAATTTGATGGATTTTTCAATTTGGTCTTGACAAACTATCTTCAGTATGCTTGTTGCCAGTCAACGTTCAAATTCTCATGTCAACCAAAATCATTGGCTTTACATCCGCGTCATGCTGGCTCGTGAAATGTGAGCAAGTCAATGCGTTAAGCGGAAGTTGGACCACGGTCGACCGGATCTGTCCTTCGATGGTCCATCAGCATAGAACAAAGAGTCGCAATTTTGTGGGACCTATTTGAAACACACCCATAGACCACAGTTACCTGTATCCAGATAGATATTTGATTCAATCCAAACGGACCCTCACATTGAGAACATCGGTTCGAGTCGCACAGCGCCACGACTTCACATCCCATGGCTGAACCACGTGAAAGGGCGTTCACGCGGACGGCAACATCGAGGCTTGGCGGCAGCGAAGAGTGGCAGGGGAAATGTACCTCATGTCCCGGAAAACCCGGGTTGCGGCGAACGATGGCGTCTTTCGTCCACGACATGGCATGGTCGGGCATGGCATGGCATGGCATGGTCGAGGTCGTGACGACCAGCAACATGCCATGGCCATGCTCTTGACTCGTAGCGTTTCACCCGTTGCCACTTTTTGGCTGCGCTGCAAAGACAAAACTCTCCGGCTGCATTGAAAATTTTCCTCGGGAGAGACCAACCGCGCCTTTCGACGACAAAGCAGAAGAGCACTCGTTTTTTNGACGTCTGTCAGATGCTCTTCGGCTTTGTCGCCGCGCAGCCCACTGCTGAAACTTCGTCGCTGTCATCAGCGTTCGTGAAACGTCGTCTTTCAACAGTGATGACTCCTCATCAGAGCCCAGATCTGCTTCAGCCTTTGGCATTCGATTCGAGGGCTTCGATTGATGGCGGCAGCAACGTGCGGTCAGCAGAGGTCATTGACCGCGCGCTTCATCGCTTTTCTGCTTGCAGACATGGCATGAATTCAAAATCAACTCTGCACGTCGGCACGTCATGCGCTTTTTCACGCATGACTGAGCCGTTGAACAGAACTGAAGTGCACGTGGCCTCTTCTTGAGCTTACGCGAGGTGGATCTCTGGCCGCCCAAGCACACTCCACTGTGGATCGAAAGATTTATCAGCCACGTATGAGAGAGGTTGGCGCACAAACGGCTGTCTAGCACGTTCAAGGGCAACTTGCCCTGGGCAAGTCAACGCCCATTTTCGTACATCATTCCCGAAACAGAGGTGCACCGGGACGATTAGTCTTGCCTAAATTTTTCCGATGAAGCAGGAGAAGCAGCAGCAGCATCTGCATTAACAGTGCCTGCGCGCCCACCGCCAGCGTGTCAAGGGTGTGCTTTTCCCCCGCCACATTCAATCGCACTGCCTGCCAGCTGCCAGGTAGCGCACAGGTGGCTCGCACGCTGAAGTGGCGGTGCATGGTCGTATGAAAATCACTGGCGCCCCTCAGCACGGCATCGGCTGGCAAACGTGCGCGCGAGCAGACTGGCACGGCCCGCCAGTAGTGGTGTCGCCACTACTGACGGGCGATTAGTTTTAGGTCGCCGCCGACTCATGTTGCGTTTGCCTGAGACTCTTGGACTGCAAACAATGCGAGAGTTGGTCGTAGCGGCTCCAGCTCTAGTGCGCACCCTAACTTGCTCCTAGTCACGTTGTGAGCACAGAAGGACGCGCCAAGGAGTTTGGAAGACAGTGAAGCACGCGGGAGCATTGCAGTGAGGCGAGGCCCGCATTGGCACGGCTTCTAGATCCTGATTAACGAGAGAGAGGAGCGAGCCAGTTCCTTGTGCGTTGCCTGCAACAACGCTTTTGGACGGACAGTGTCAGTGGCTGTGAATTGCAGTGTGTGACTTCGCAGCTGGAGAGAGGTGTGCAACTTTTTGCATAGCAGCCCAGTCCAGGCGCACCTAGTCATGCAGTCCAGAAGCTTAATAGGACAGGCATTCATAGACTTGCATTCTTCTAAGGCTGCAATGGTGCGTGGACGCGCACGTGCTGCGGAATCCATGGCTCGTGCGGTTGTGACTCTGCCAATGCTGTTGGCGCTGGTGGCGAGCAGCATACCTCGTGCGTTGGCAACCTCCAGGAGCCTTCTCCAGGTCCCCACAGCACCTGTGGGCCCCATTGAAGCCATTTTCATTTTCGGAGACTCTGATGCAGATGCAGGAAACCCGCCCTTCCTGGGGATTTCAACGGCCGATTATCCCCCGTACGGCATCAACTACATCCCCTCGTCTGGCCGGTTCTCTGATGGGCCCCTTATCATGGACTACATTGGTAAGTACCATGCTCTCGTGCACATCCCCTGTGGAAGAATATGCATTGTTAAGTAGTCTGCGCTGGTCTCTCCCTTACTGGGTTGCAGCATGGGGTGGTTGGGTGCTCTGATGGGAGTGCCACTGGCAGTAAGGCTGCACACCAAATCCGGTTCACGAATCTGAAGCTGGATTCGGATTCAAGAGCCCAAATACTACTGGATCCAGATTCACGAGTCCGAATCCAAGATTCGTGAATCCTTGTGGATTCACGAATCTTGGCGAATCCTTGGTCGTGGTCTTTGTCTTGACTGTAGCCAAGACAATACATGGCTGCTTGAGAAACAAAACAGATGACATCTGGTTCAACTCCCGTTTTTGCGTGTGCGATGTGGCAGTGTCCCTATCGCTACGGAAGCCAAGCCTGCCGGTCAGGTCGGACCCCTGATTGGCTCGACGCCAGGCTTTCATGACCTGGCTTGTCACAAGGACCACAGTCAGGTTACTGCACGGCCACCAAATATGCCGCAAGACACAGAATGAATCGCCGCTCGCTCGTGGAAAACGTGCGAGCGAATGGCCAATGCCATATCGCCTGTTTCGTGCATATGCCAGGCAGTTGACCTGGCACATGCACGATCTGCGCTAATTGGCGTGGCCGTCAGCTTGCGAAGTTTTGAAACTTTGGAAGTTGAACCTACAAGCGTCTTTGCTCAACAGTCAGATGTGAGCGGGACTATCTCGATGCTTTTCTCTCTCCCTCAATCTCTTTTCCTTCCTGGATTTGTTGGTGGATTCCCGAATCCCCAAATGAGACCCGACCCTAGATCCAGATTTGTGAATCCGGATCCGGATTCGGGATTCGTGAAACGGATTCACGAATCCAAGTATTCGTGTGCAGCCTTAACCTGCAGTAGCTCTCTCATCTGGGCAGTTGCCCACAGCCCAGACCATTTGGTGAGTCACCAGGGTGTCTCACCAGTGGTGAGACACCCTCAGCATGAGTGCGCCTGGTCCAAAAACGCATCAGACGGCACACATCATTGTGGCGTGTCCACCGTGCTTTCCAGATTGACACGCCTATGTGTGCGAGCCTGATTGCGTACTTCTGTGTGCATGCGTACACAGCTGCCTACATGAAGATGCCGCCACAGCCGCCAAGTCAGTCGCCGATGGCAAAGACGTTGGAGGGAGCACGGTATGGCGTCAACTTTGCCTATGCCGGTGGGGGGACGCTCAACACCACTTCCCTGTTCAATGTGAGCGACACTGTTCTGTGTGATAGACACTGTTGAATGTGAGGGACACTGTCAAATGTGAGAGGAAATTCTTTCCCAATATCATGAGGGACACCTTGTGAGCTTGGGTTCTTGCAATGCATGTGCATTGCCCTTTCAGACTTGGACATTACTGCGCATTCAAACGATGCACGTGGATGGGCAAGCGTGCAAGCACGTAGATTAGAGCACTGCTCAGCCAAAACTGTGATGTAAGCAGTGTTGGGGCTCAACAGCAGCAGGTGATGAGTTGCAACTAAGCCATCTGCTGGTGTGGGAGGAAGAGCATGGAGGTGTTTGCCGTTGCTCCACAAAGCAGCTCTGCATCTGCACACTCCACAGGCCACAGGTCCGCGCACTCAAGCTTTTCACAACCATGCACCATGCTAGGCCACGCAGAAAAAGATAGCAGTCGAGCCGTCCACTTCCACTTGTCCAAGAGTAGATGCAGAATTCAGTCTTACAACAGGTCATCGATACAAGTCCCCATGAAACAATCCGGATCAGTTTTACTCAAAAATCTGTTTTATTTCATGTATTTTCTCATCTTCCCTCCGTGCATGAACTTTCTCCAAAGGTTAAGACGAATGCGACTTAGCACATCCTCCTATGTCAGCCTCTAGCACAGAAAACATTTTGACATTTGTTTACACTGAATCTTTCCAATGGTTGGCCGTGCAGCTGTTTTTGGGATGTTGAGCGGTTCACTGGCTCCACCTACACTGGCTGCCATGCTGCTTCCGCACGTGTGGAGCTTGCCTTCTCCTCTCTCCTCACCCATGATGTGTTCAATAGCACGAGCAACTGTTGATCCACAGTTATTGATGCACGACAATTGGTGCAAAGTGGCCGCTGCACCTCAACTCTTTTCACCTTGCTCTATCCATTTTAACTCTATTCATCTCACTTCATTCACCTCACTCTCTTCACCTCGTTTGACACACCTTGCTCCATACACCCACATCATGCAAAGTGGTTTACCTTCACTCCTTGTTTTGTAGCCTCATTCTAGGTGCGGACTCTTCCTTGCATTGTCTCTCTTTTCCCTTACACACTGCAGACGTTCACGCTAACGTACCAGCTCGGTGAGTTCCAGGCGCTGAGAGCCAGAGTGCTACGGCAGCCGCGTAGCTCTGTCTTCCCTCCTGAGGTGCGGATCTGGGCTGCAAGGTGACTCGGGTTTTTTATTCTTGGGCTGGGATGTGCTGTGTTGTTCTGTTGTGGTGCACTGCATGGCACAGTCTGTGCAAAAGGCATGAACGGTGTGCCATTTCATCTCCCTGCCAGCTTGTACGTTTTCCATTTCAGTTTGCATAGGACACCCCACGAAAGGGAGGCTGCTCAGTCTAGCATTCAAGAAGAAGGGAGTTGGATCGGGAGAGGTAGGTAGATGAAACGAAGCCACGTGATTGGAACATGAAAGGGCAAAGGATGACAATGACAGATTGACTAGTTTTTGTAGCTTCCTGGCTGTGCATTTTTCCCTTACTCCTCTCCCCATCTGAATGTTTCTCCATAGGCAGCAAGGGGATGGTGCAGATCATGAGTTGGATTGAATGTGCAGGTGATGTGTATTTCTGCTCTGAGCCACAACAACACTTAACAGCATACAAGTTTCCGCAGTCATTAAGAACATGGAAATCTTGGAAGAGGGTAAACCCTGGATCCTGCACGAGCCTTTGTCCTGTCTTCTTCTCTCCGCGCACAAATTGTAGTTGACCATTCACTGCATAGACTTCCCTACCCCCCCCCCCCCCCTTCCCCCACCCACCTTCACCCTCACGGACACAATGCAGAGGTTCAGCAAGGCACTGTACGTGCTGAGCTTTGGCGGCGTGGACTACCTCAACGTGCTGCAGCCAAACCTGCAGGAGGTGCAGGAGCTGCTGGGCGGCCCCCGCTTCAACATCACACGGGGGCAGGGCGGCTTCAGCAGGAGCAGGAATGGCGGCCCGAGCGGCGGCGCTGCTGCCTCTGTTCTCCCTCCGCCCGCTGATGTGGATATGACAGCAGGCGTGAATGCGTCGGCTTCGGCGTTGGACACTGTGGTCAGCAGCGCTGGCGTTGCGTTTACTGTGGTGAGGGACATCTGGGTGGCCGTGCAGAACGTGGTGGCAGCCCTCGTAGGAGCCATGCGGGTGAGTGTGCCGTTGAATGCAATGTGGTGTGCTGTCTGAGTTGGCTGCACGTTAAACTTGAACCTTCCCTCTTGCAGTACCCATGGATATTCTCGTGTCAATTGCACGTTCAGTTTTTTTTTAAACCTCTTTTCTTCACGTTGCCTTTGTTTTGGGTGCATGGACAAAACATGAGGCAAGAGAGGGGTTGATTTTCTTTGTTTCCAATGGCCTAATCTACCCAACATGCGTTGCATGTTGGGTAGATACATTTCACCATATTATTTAGGCCCTTGCGTTCATCTCTAAGGATTGAGATCTGTACCACACCCTGGCCATTGGCCCAATTCTTTTTCCCTCAATCTCATGCACTTTCTGGAACAACTTTTTTCTGTCCTTGCTTTGTCTCCTTGACTTTTCCCACCTTGTAAATTGTGCCTTCTTCCCCCATATCAGATTCTCCATTCCCTCGGAGCGCGGCACTTCTTGGTGTTTGGGATGCCGGCAACGGGTTGCCTTCCGGCAGCAGTGGCCGCAGTTAATGGGTCTGAGTGTGTCGGCGTTCTCAACATCATTGCGCAGCTGCACCAGTTTGAGCTCTCCAATGCACTTGACACACTGCGTTCCGAGTTGCCCAACGCCGACTTCCTCTTTGCCAACACGTTCCAAGTCATGTCTTCCG
>SZWC01000409.1:364466-383381 GCA_023375785.1 Penium margaritaceum
GGGGGGGGTCTGGCAAGATCAGAAAATACATAGTGTACATTTCTCCAGATCTCCACGATACACTACCTCATACATTCACCAGATACACTCCGGGGGGGGGAGTCGATTTCGAGCGAATCTCGGAAGTGGGACTAGCAAACAATAACCAAAGTCACCGCATGTCCATCTGTGTTCGTAAGAATGGTGTATCCGCTCCGTGTTCTTTTTGGAAAATACTGTGTCGAACAGAAATGTTCTTCACGAATGTGGACAGAAGTAGGCAAGTGAAAACCAACGGATTTCATTCTGAACTTTTTGTAGTATTAATTTTTAGGAATTACGGTTGGGGATTTTAAACCCCCTCTGAATGTAACATTGAATTTGTTCACAAAGACATTGGTTATTTAACAAGTGTATACATGTATATAAACTTCCAGGAAATGAAGATATGAGAAGAGTAGTATACATAGGTTAGGGAGTGTATAAAAGTGGGACGATTAACCATAACTCAAGACCTCTGAAAAACTCCGTTTAATCCCGTACAACTCATTATCATTCACCAAAACTTCACACCATACTGCACAACGCCATACCACTCCTTAAATCTCTATAAAAATCCAAAGAACTCCGTACAAGTTCATACAAACTAGTACAACCCCGTGCAGTTATGTACAAATTTGTACACCTCTGTACATTTGCGTGCAACTCCGTACAACTCTGTATAGATCCTAAAATCTCTGTGCAACTCCATGCCGTTGTGTAAAACTCTGAATGAATTTGTACAAATTTGTACAACTCCATACAGTTCCATACAAATATGTACAAATTTGTAGAATTTTGTACAACTCCTTACAATTCCGCACAATCCCGTACAACTCTGAATAGCTCTGTACAGCTATGTACAACTCCATACAACTTCGTACAACCCCGTAAAACTCCGTACAACTGTGTAAAAATCTGTACAACTCCAAAACACTCCTAACAAACCCACACAAGTGCGTACTACTCTACACAACTCTGTACAACTCTGTAGAACTCCGTACAACTCCGTACAACTCCATATAGCAATGTTTAACTCTCTACAAATCCATACAACACTGTACAACCTCGTACAAGTGTGTACACCTCTGTAAAACTCCGTGCAATTCTTTACAACTTTGTGCAACTTCATGCACCTCCGTACAACTTTGTACAACTCTATACAACCATGTACAGCTCTGTACAATTCTGTACAACTCCGTGTAACTCCTTTCAACTCTACACAATTGTGTACAATTTTACACCACTCTATATAGTTTTGTACACATCTGTACAATAACAGACAACCCCGTACAACTTTGTACCATTATGTACAACTTTGTATGACTATGTACAACTCGGTACAAATCTGTACATCTTAGTAGAACCCTGTACACCCTAGTAAAACTAAGTACAAATCTGTACAACTCCGTAAAGCTCTATACAACAGGATAAATCCCATAAAACTCTTCACAACTTTTTACAGCTCCATACAACCCTTTCCCACTCTGTACAACTTCTTACAAATCTGAAAAACCCCATACAACTTCGTACAACTCTATACAAATCCATACAACTCCGTACAACTTCGTACACATCCGTACAACTCAATACAACTGTGTACAGCTCCATAATAGTCTGCACAATTCTATACAAATGTGTACAACTCCGTAGAAATCCATACAACTCTGTACAATCTTGTACATCTACGTACAACTCCACACTGATATTCACACCTCTGTAGAAGTCCGTACAATTCCATACACCTCCATACAACTGTGTACAACTTTGTAAGACCCCAATCAACTTTGCACAACTTTGTACAATTCCGTTCAAATCTATACAACTCCGTAAAAGTTTGTACAACTCCATACCACTCCATACAACTCTGTGCAACTTGGTAAAACTCTGTACAGCTCCGCACAACCCCGTACAGCACCGTACAAACTTGAACAGCTCCGTAAAGCTCCCTAAATCTCCACCCAACTCCGTGTTACTCCATACAACAAAGTACAACTCTGTAAAACTCCGTGCAACTTAGTATAGATCCTTACAGCTTTGTACAACTCTGTTCAACACAGTACAATTATGTTCAACTATGTAGAACTTGGTACAACTCTATAAAACTCAGTACAACTCCATTAAATTCCATGAAACTCTTTTCAAACCAATAAAAACACCGTGAAACACCATACAATTCTGTATAATCTGGACCAAACCTGTACAACACCATAAAAGTCCGTAGAACAATGTACCATTCAGTACAACTCAATAAGAGCTCCGTAGAACTCCGTACAACTACGCACAAATCCGCACAATGAAGAAAAGCTCCATACAATTCTGTACAACTCAGTACAACCCCATGAAAGGCCAAACAACACTATACAGATCCAAAACAAATCGTAAAACTCCGTATAACTCTGTTCAGCTCCTGAAAACTCCATACAACCAGGTAAAACTTCATACAACCCTATACAACCTATACAACTCCGTGCAACTCCGTACATTCCTGCAGAACTCTGTGAAACTCAGTACAACTCCGTACACCTCCTTACAACTCTGTGAAACACTGTATAACCCCATCCCATGAAACGCTTTCACTTCTAAGCAACTCCGTACAACTCAGTCCGAGTCCGTTTAATGCTGATAAACTCGCACAACCCTGGAACAACTCCGTACATCTCTATATAGCTCCCTATATATCTACACAACTCTGTGTGAATTTGTACAAATTTGTACAACTCCGTACAACTCCAAAACCTCTCTACAACTCCGTACAACTAGGTACAACTCCGTTCAGCTCCGGAAAACACCATAAAACTTGGTAAAACTCCATGCATTCATGTACATGTTGTTTTCAACTCCATTCAACTCTGTACAAACCCAGAGAACTTTGTCCAAGTCTGTACAACTCTGGACAACTCCATGAACCTCATTAAAACTCTGAACGACTCTTTACAACTATGTACAGTCCTTAAAAAAATTGTACTGCTCAATAAAGATCTGTACAGCTCTGTACACGTCTGTTCAACACCCAAAAAGTCCATACAAGTCTGTACAACTCCATACAACTCTGTACAAATCCGTAAATCTCGGTACAAATCTGTACAACACCTTACAACTCCGTCGACTTTTGTACAACTCCGTTCAACACTGTATAACACTGTAAATGTATGTACAAATACAAACTACTCTGTAAAATGCCTAACAACTCCGAACAGCTGTGTAAATCCGTACAACTACGGGGAAAAAAGTACAACATCCTACAACTCCAAACAACTCTAAACAACTCCGTACAACTCCAAACAACTTCTTGAAACTCAAATGAAATCTGTACAACTTTCTACAACTTTGTAGAACTCCAAGAACTTACATACAACCCCGCACAATTCCATACAAATCCGTAAAAATCCGTACAAATCTAAAGAAATCCGTACATCTCCACACACCTCCGTACAAATCTAGAATACTCAGTAAATCTCCTTACAACACCGTACAATTCTGTACAACTTTGTACAACTCCTTACAACTCCGAAAAAATCCGTACAACTATGTGCAACTCTGTACAACTCTGTAAACCACTTTATAATTCCGTACGGCTCCCTATAACTCCGTAAAACCTTGAAAAATGTGTACATTTCCATGCAACTCTGTACAACTCCTTACAAGTCCGTTCAACACAGTTCAACTTTGTAGAACTCCGTACAAATTTGTACAACAGCATACAACTCCGTACTGCTCCGCAAAACTCATCAAAAAATCCGAAAAAAGAAAACTCTATACAATACTAAAGAACTCAATACAAATCTATGCCATTCCATATGACTCCGTACAACTCCACACAACTCCGTGCAACTCCATACAACTCTGAAAAACTCTTTATAATTCTGTACAGCCCCGTACAACTCCGTTCAGCTTTGGAAACATGCGTACAATCATTCAAAACTCCATACAGTTTCATGAAACTCTGTTCAAATCCATACAGCTTTGTACAACTCTTTCCAACTCCACAAATATACTTACAACTCTGTACGGCTGTATAAAGGCTTTCACAATCCCGTAAACCTTTATACTACTCCGTGGAACTCAGTACAGCTCAGTACAATTCTGTTCACAATCGTAAAACTCTGTACAATGCGTAAAATTCCTTACAACTTTGTACAACTCTGTAAAACTCCGTATAGCTCTTGATGACACTATACAACTCTGCACAAACTTTTACAACTTTGTATAGCCATGTACAACTCCATACCACTCTGTAAAAAAATGTGCAACTCCTTACAACAATGTACATTTCAATAAAACTCCGTACACAACTATACAGATCCATACAATTCCGCAAAAATCTGAAAAACTCTATACAAATATGTACAACTTTGTTCCAAGTCCGTGCACTTCTTTGCACCTTCGTAAAGCACCATACAACAATACACAGATGTGTACAACTCCATGCATATCCGTACGACTCTATAAAACTTCGTACAAGTTTGTACAACTGTATACATCTCTCTACACTTACATACAAGTGCGTATAGCTCAGTACAAATCCATACAACTCTGTACACCTCTGTACAACATTTTCCAACTCCCTACAACTCAAATCCACGTCTTACAACTCCATACAACTCCCTAAAACTTCCTATAATCCATGCAACTCTGTTTAGCTCCGGAAAACTCCGTAAAACTCTCGACATCCCCGCACAACTCCAAACAACTCCGTAGAAATTTTTATAACTCTATCAAACTGTGTATAACTCCATAAAACTCTGCACAGTTCATTGCAATGCTGTGCAACTCTGCAAAACTCAGAACATCTCTATTAAACTTTGCATAATTGCGTACAACTGCGTCTAGCCCAGAAAACTCTGTGCAACTCTGTAGAACTTCATACATCTCTGTACGACTCCGTACAACTCCGTAGAACCTTGTACAACTCTGTACAACTCTGCACACCTCTGTACAACTACACAAAACTCCGTACAACTTCACACAACCCCATAAAACTGTGTACAACTCTGTACAACATTGTGTAGTCCCATACAACAGTGTTCAACTCCGTACAAGTCTGTACAAGTCCATTCAACTCCGTACGACTCCATGTTTATTCATTCTAAACATCACCATTTTTCCTCAGATGATGATGAGGATTGATTGTTTTCTTCTCCCTATGTCCATTTCAAGAATTATGGTATGAACAAAAATTGATGGCATACTTTGGACTCTCTAACTTCCACTATTTGAAATGAAGTAATTTCCTGAGAGAAAAAAAAGACAGTCCACCCGTGCATCCCAAAATGATTAGAGAAGGATCATCTCTTGGAGATTACCTGAGGTATGATAAAAATCTTGAGGTACATTGCACATTCACTCGTGATAAATTTTGTATTACATATCCTCGTTGTACTACTACTAGATGGATCCTTTAAAAACAATGCCAATATGCAGATAAGTGAAGGCCTCTGTGTTATACTCTTTCCATCTTCTTGCCACAACTTTGCTTAACGCATCCTGAATTGCCACTGTGCACAATGGGACGATCACACTCCACTCAATGAGGAGGTTCACCTAACTTAGCTTTGAAGAATACATGGTTTTGGAAATGAATACTACATCCTTGACGTACAAGAATCCCTAAAAACCCCATTTGGGTATTTCTGTAATTACATTTGGGGCCCATCACACATCGACCTCATGATTTTCACGGCATTCGACCAAGAACATATTCGCAACTTGCCCCGAACTCATGTGTGCCGTTCACAAGTTTTCTCCCACATTCAACCACTTTCTTTCACGAAATGTATCAACATCACAAATTTTCTCCCACAGTCAACTTCTCAATAATGGTATAAATTTATAAGGACATGACTTGATATTCTCAAAATCCCCTAAGTGCTCAGTGGATTTTCTTGAAGTGACCGTTCACGGAGCGGCGTGGCACACGTCGCTCAACTCGAGCGTCCAAAACCAGATATATGCTTCATATTATTTCTACCTATTGTATACATGGGCTTGACATGTCTCATACTTGCCATTGTAGTGCAATTACTACTAAATGCAAGCTACCAAGTTTTCCCGATGCCTTGAATCAACTTCTGCTCTGTACCTCATCCCTATGAACCATCCACGTTCCGCTCTGCTTAACACTTGGTATCGGAGGATATTGGCACAAGAGGGGCAGCCAACGCATTAATAACATGGTGACACCATCGCATGAGAGTTGAACACATCTCCACCATCCAGAATCTTTCAGAATTGCGACGAAGATGACGTACAAAGCAAGTACACCTGGCAATGAGCAGTAGGAAATGGCAACGACTCCTGTGATAGAAGATCAGCAGCTCACAGGCAACAACACTTTCCATGCAAAACCAGAGAGCAGCAACAACCTTTGCGGAAAATGGCACATCACCAAAGACCTCAATGGCCAATCCAGTGACGGACCCCTCAAGCTTGAAAAACCCTTCAACTTCGTTGTTTTCTGCCAAGGTGACACCTGGCATGATGGGAGGCACTGACCAACAAGCTCACATTAATGCGGATATGTATCGCAAGGTGTCACAACCCAAGATCATCAACTCCCATCTACTCCAAAAACTCACAGTAGGAGGTGGAGCAGCAAGATACGCGTGAGTGGGAAGTAGTTGTCACCGTGAGGAATAACCAACCCTCGGATGAACCCGCAACTTGGCCAGCACTTCCTGCACCATTGGATCTTACAAAATCCAAAGCACGAATGTTTTGGATGTGGCTGATGATTTTATAGGTGTACTACACCAATGTTGGGGTCAACAAAAAAAAGAACAGCATTGACCTCAGGGCCTCGCTTTGGTGTAGTACAACTTTGAGTTGGTAGTCCAACCTACAGACAATGCAACGGCAGCAAGAAACTGACAAAGCTAGATCAACGGCTCATGCGATACCTCTCACATCGTTGAATATATATGTTCTACCTCTCAAGAAGATCAACTTTATTTGGTAAATCTTTCTGACTCCACCAAGAAGCTGGAAGACTTTGCACGCGCCATACTTGTACATTTTGGGGAAATGAACAAGATTCGGACGCAAAATAGAATTTCCAATGTTTACGTCAGCATTCCAGCCTGACAGAGTACACACAATGATTTTTCAATACAATTATTGGCAGCACCTTGCCTTCAAGAGACTTTGTTTCTGCTTCAATAACGGTCTCAAGGCAGAAATCACTGAAGCAATTGCAACACTTGACATCAAAGATGGACTTCCGCAAATGATTGTAGTAGCTAATCGCATCAATAGCACCAACTACAATACTTGGATGCATGAATCCAATGGCTAGCAACCCTAAGGCCACAATCCATATCAAGGCAGAAAAAAATTGCAGTCAATGCAAACCTCATATCTGATGGAGATTGACACCGCCAACTAATGCAATCAACGGTTGTGCTTGACTTGTGAAAATCCGAGGCACATCTCCACGGACTTCTGGAATAAGTAGCAGCTGGCCAAAGGGGAGGAATTCATTGAGAAAAAGATAGGATTTGGAAAACAACAAAGGAAAGGAATAGACGGTGAACCTCTTTCCCGGTTGGAACAATCGGCGTTGATCCATCGCCCATCTAGACGGCCCGATTTATTGCAAACATGGGTTCTTGCTATCGCAAAATTTAAACACGAATTCAAGAACGTCCAATGGAAGATACTACTTTGAGTAAAACCAAGGTGTTGTAAAAATCTGAGAATGGTACCGGAATTATTAGATGGAGGAGCTTCTCAAACTTCTTTCAACAACGACATGGTTTGGAAGTTGGGTTTACACATCAAACCCGGGTTGTTTGAAGGAAACACCATCAACAAAGGATTGTAGGTCCGTGCACATCACGAATCCCCTCAACTGCAAATTGAAGATTTATAAGACGTAACAACCTCAAAAACTTGCCAAATGAGAAACCACAAAATCATCACTCTGCGAGATTACCTGTACTAGCATATTCTACAAGTAGATGGGAGCAATAATGATAACAGCTACTTGCCTCTGATTGAGCAGCCCACAATGTATTGGTGGTTATGGGCAACAACAGAGCAGGATGTTTCAGAGGAAGATGCAGGTTGTCGCAAAATGACGCAAACAGCTGATATCGTTATATGTAGCAAATTTGTGTCTACAATACGGAGCGCAAGCGTGGCTAGTTTGATTAGAGCCAAGATCAGCAGAGGAGATCATAGTAGCGGATGCAAAAACATCAGCCTTAATGCCTGCAAAGTTTCCAGTCATTCCATAGGAATTTACATCCCTTGTTGAAGAGTTTGAAGGGGTTTTTCCCGGCGAATTGCCTCCACAGTTACCTCCACAGCAAAGCCTCAATCATTGGATAAACCTGAAGTGGGGTTGCGGACCGGCGGTAGAGGGGACATACCAGATGAGCACCCACGAATTGAACGAGCTCAAGTAATGGTTGGATGAGATGCTCGGTGAGGAGTTCATGAGAATGTGTATGGATTACATCCACATTTCCCTATGTTGCATGTATAATCTTCGTGAAAACAAAAACTAGTGAGATGTAGACGTGTGTGGATTACATTATATTGAATGAAATCATTATGAAGAACTACTGCACCCTTTGCGAGCATATGAATTTTGTGATCAACCGCACATTACAAGAATTTCCATCATTGATTAAATACAATGCGGCTATCATCTGATCTGCTTATCTGATAATGAAGCTGAGAGAGTGGTGTTATGCACCAGATACTGGAACTTTGAGTTCACAATTATGCCATCCGGACTCACGAGCATCCTCAAGTAATCAGAGCCATTATCCTCTAATACTACAGCAGTGGAGAACCACAAGTCTTGTACATGTAGAAAAACCTATGCATACTAGAACCTAATGTTGAAATGCACGAGAAGGAAATGTTGGCGTCCATGCACGCATCTAAAATGTGACGATGTATTGTCAGCACCGGCCACCATGCACTCGAATACCTCAAGACTCAACCAAATCTGAAGTGTCAACAAACTAGATGGATGGAGTTCCTTAGGTCCAAATTCAACTACGAGATCATGTGCTTCTCTAGAAAACAAATTGAGCGAATGCTTTCAATCGAAGACCGGACTTTATGGCTGAGATCAATACGTTTCATGTTAAATGTGAATCTTACCTAGCGAGGTTATTCACAAAGGGTTACAAGGAGTTCATCAGGTACAACAAAGCCAAATTCTGGTTCCACAACTCCTACATGTAAAACCAATTCACTCGCCAAGTTGGCGTACCACCATATGAGCAGATGCAAAGGATGTTATTGGAGGAGTGCAACGACATTGGTCCAGGTGGAAACTTTGGCAAGGAGACAACGCTAAAAGAGCTGGCAAAGTACTACGGGCGGGACCGTATGCAGGCTAACGTGGCAGCCTTGTAAAAATCGTGCAACACCTGTCAGTAGCAAAAACCTCGTCGCACGAGGCAACCGGGATGAGTCCAACCTCTCCCTGTTTCAACATAGACATGCCTCGTCGTCAGCATGGACTTCATAAAGCGGCTCCCCGATGCTCCGGAGGAGTATCGCACCATCTCTCTTGTGGTGGAAAGATTCTCCCGAATATCCCACCTCACCCCGACAATGACCACCGTCACCACCAAAGGAACGACGATGTTTTTAGATCACATGGTACGGTTGTGCATGATCTCACGTACCATCGTCAGCGTCAGAGACGGCCGCTTAAATCGCCATTTTTACCACTGGTTAATGGCACATTGTAGCAGTTAGAATGAGCTTTCAAAGGCATTTATCCTCAAACCCACAAACGAGCGGATCAATCCGACGCTCTAAAAATTTATGTGCACTTTCTGCAAACCCCATAGAACTGATTGGACAGCAAAACTATCAACTCTTGAATTTGCATATAACTCTGCAACTTCCACCGCAACCAGTGAAAGTTACTTTGTCATGGTCTATGACAAATTCTCACCACACCGACTAGAATAGAGAGCCAAAGTTTCATTCCCGAGATTGACATCCATATCTGCGGCTTCTCCAACGTCTATAAGGGAACACAAATAACCCTCACAAAGACATATGTTGTAATGAAGAAAGTAGCACAGTGACATCACAACTGATTCTTCTTCAATGCTGGTGATTGTGTCGTACTTAGCTCAACAAAATATCAACCTTTGCTGACAAGACACCGCAAAGTTTATGCCCTGATGGTTGGGACCATTTGACATGGATCGAATACATCCCAAGTTGTCACTCGACTTTGCCTACCAGAAAGTATGGCAATACACCTGGTTTTTCACGGTTGCAAACACAAGCAATACCGGAACCCCTGGACAAATTCCACGGCAAGATGTCGCCCCTCCGCTTCTGCTTCGAGTGGACGGGGACATCGAGATAGAGGATATCCTCGGATATCGACGTTGAGGGAAAAAAACAATGTATCTCTTCAAGTGGCACGTGTACAAGAATAGACGGGATTCCTGTGATGAACTTTGCAATGTCGATCATCTGATGAATGGCTACTACAGGTGTCATTGGCCTACTTAGACTAATGCGCCAAGACGTCGCAGCTACAAGGGGCGACAGGGAGTGTTGCACCTAGACATACACAAGTCCCTCAAACCGACGAATGAAAAAAATTGCCATTACATTTGTGGCCCACATCACGTTGATCTTAGGATATGTACGCTGTTCCGAGGAGGGCATTTTTCCCACCTGCCCCGACCTCCAATGTTCCTTTTCCGAAGGTTCTGACACATTTGACCAATTTCTATAATGATCAAAAACATTGTGGAGAAATGTAGCAATGCTTTGATATCGTGAGGTTACTTCTCAATGGCGCTAGAATTTTAGAAAGACGTACCTCAGTATCTTTGGAACCCCCAAAACTATCACCGGGATTTCTCGAAGTGACCGCTCACGATGTAGCGATGCAGTCGTCGCTTGACTCGAGTGCCCAGACCCATGATACATTTCATCATGTTTCTGTCTATTACATGTATGCGCTCAATATTTCTCACACTTGCCATCAGGTTAAACTTATTTGTAAAAAACAATTTCCCAGCTCCTCAAATCAGCTTGTGCTTCACACCCAATCCTTGTGATCCATCCACTAATTTCTTGATGTAACAATGGAGTCATGTTCATTGAAAAGGGAATTATGAACCCAAACCTTCTAGTAAACTGAATTGTTCTAGGTCATCATGAAAAACGAAAGTGACACTTCTTAGGATGAACGAGTGCAACATAAAGGAGAACTTGAAAGTTTAGAAACAGAAGGCATAGAAAAACATAAATCTAGATCCCACAGCCTACTTTCGTGCTCACCTCACAGGCCTTCCCACCTCGGTTCACCCTAAGACCCTAATAGGATTCGTAGATGACCTGACACTCATTCTTACATCCCCACGCAAAGTTTACATCTCCGCTCAGCTCCTACGCACTACCGCTCGGTATAGCGGACTCCGTACAGCTATCGGAAGACCCACCTGATTCGCATTGGATATCATACCCCGATAAGTACCATCCTTCCCGTACTCTTTTCCTACATAACCGGTCTGGATTCTAGGCCACATGTTCTGCCCATCTCTTGATCCCAACCACACATGGGGGGCTGTAGTCCGACGACTACAGACTGCTGTAGCTATATGGGCCAAGGCCCGTGTCCTAGTTCATACTAAAGTCACCGTCATCAACTCACACCTCAATCCCAAATTCCTCTACTACTCTTACATTAGTCCCCCCCTCCCCTGCTCACTTGCAACTAAGGGTGCACACCGGTTCGGAATCGCGATTCTCGGGATAGAGTCGGAACCGCGATTCCGATTCTGGACCCAGAATCGGAACCTCGATTCCTGTCCCAGAATCGCGGTTCCAATTGGAATTGCGATTCTTCACGGTTCTCATGAACATTGTGGGGTTCACCAGCAAAATGAATGCTAGCATGTACATTTCACAAATGAACTTTACAGACATGTTTTTTGCACATGCCATTTTCGGTACACCAAATGTTAGTCTATCTCCAACTACAGTCACACGAATATGAGGGGACATGTGCATTCTCAAGTCAGACAACTGCCTCACTGGATGGCTAAAGCATAATGTACATGTGCAATGCAAAGTTCGCTTACTTCATGTCAAGCCAAACATTTCATTCGTCAACAGAAGTTTCTAACGGCATGTACTGTGGTCCGTTTCATTGTATACCATGAACATGTATTGAACATGATCACCACAACGTTGCCAATCAACACGTTCACATGCAAATGTGGAACATGAGCAATGAATGACATTGAAGCCAAGTCTGAAGCACAACATTTCAAAGGAAAGCAGCTGAGTTTGAAACAGAACATAGCAAAGCATGACAACCATCAAAGTGCTATGCTAGGCTATCAGTCGTCACCATCGTCCTCATCATAGGCGTCGTCACCATGGCCCCCTGTACCGATCCCCTCATCCTCCTCCCCCGTGTCGAACAGACGCAACCCCTCCAACTCCTCAGCAGCCTCTCCCACCAATCTGCTTGTCTCCTTCCGGCGCAGCTCATTGACTCGGTCCTCCTCCTCTTTCAGTTCGGGGGCGACATTGCCATGGCGGTCTATGGGGAACTCGAGGAGGCTCCTCTCGTTGATCCACAACCTCATCGTGAGGAGGTTCTCCACGGTCAAGTGGTCCAGCGAATGACGGAAGTCCGTGATGACGTGGCGGCCCAACGAAAACAGCCGCTCCGACGGTGTTGACGTCGCCGGGACTGCGAACAAGTCCATGGCTGCAAGGAAGAGGGTGGGGAAGGTATTCTGCTTCCTCTTGTAGTGCTGGAGGATGTTACAATCCGGCTCCTTGACCAGGAGCTTTGCCCACCTCTCCACCTCTCCCTCTGAAGTGCTTGATGGTGCCTCTTCACGTGCTGCCGCTGGCACACGTGGAGCAAAAATGTCCCCCGCCGGATCAGCCAAGGCTGCTTCTACAAGTTCTTCATCCTCCTGTTGCTGCTGCAGCACGCAGGGACGAAGCTGGCGCGGTGCAGCTGCTGATGCAGCTGATGCTGCATTCTGGCTGCCCTGGCTGCCCTCGGCAGGTGCACCGTCTTCAGCTCCTGCACCTGCTTCTGCTGCTGCTGCAGCTTCAGCTGCCTCTCGTGCTGCAACCACCTTCGCATGGTACGGGCGCAACAACTCCAGCACCTTCACCTGCAGCTCGGCCTCTGACCCAATTCCCATCAGCCGATGGGTTTTCTCGAAGTAGTGGAGCCGGAACCGAGGTTCTACTGCTGTTGCCAGCACGTGACGGTCCGTGAGCAGCGCGGCGTACTTCTCCAACTTCGCCATGACGGCCTCGAGGCCCGCGCGCATGTCGGCCAGCAGCTACTCCTTCATGTTCAGCCGGCCCTGTGCACCGCGCCGCTTCCCCTTCTTCTCTGCGTTGATGGAATCCACCTGCCAACCGTGTGTCTTTGTCAGCATGCTCTAAAAAAACGGAATGACAAGGATGAGAGTCGGGTACTTGGACCCGCTGATGTCATCAGTGTAGGATTTGAAGGGCTTGAGAATGAGGGTGAGCAACGCAATGGTCCCCCACTCCTCATCGGAGGGAGTCAGCAAGGTGCCGCCTCAGCCGTAACCAGCAAGCCATGGCACAAGGACTCCGCGGAGGAACAACACTCGACTACACATGTCGAGCGTTGAGTTCCACTGAGTCTCTGTGTCGAGGTGCAAGGATTGGTACTTCACTCCTGCAGTGCCGCATGCAGTGATGAGGGATTGCTCCCTCGGTGTGCTGCGAGTTGCAAAAGTTGCAATCTGCCGGGCTTTGGTGATGACGACGGACACGGCGGGGAGGGACAGCAAGTCGGTGACAGCTAGATTCATGATGTGGCCGAGGCAGCGAATGTGCCTGGCCTTGTCAAAACCGCAACCTGATGGAATGATGTGGCGGTCAATCATGGCGTCATTCGTGCTTTCGTTGTCCACAGTGATGCAGAACATGCGGTCCTACAGCCCCCACCCCTTCAAGGCTTCCGAAAACACCTCAAACACGGTCAATGCTGTGGGTGAATCTGGGACGGCGGGGAAGGACAGCACCATGCTCTTTACCTTGAATTCGGCCACCCAGTGGGCCGTGATCCCGACGTACTTCATGTTTGCGTCAGATTTCCAGCCGTTGGTGGTGAAGCTGATGGCTGAGGTTACTTCGGCAAGCATCCGCCGGAGCCTCTTCCGGAAAGCCATAGCTCCAGAAATGATGCCGCACGCGATGGTCATGCGCCCGGGCAGCTTCGCGAACGGGTTGCAGTGCTGGAAGGCCGTGTCAAGCCAGTAGGACTCCGTTGACAAAAAACTCACGTTTTTCTCAATGACATGCTTCCATATGCAGCACACGAAGTACCGCTTGTTGAACGTGCAGCCTACCCCTGCGACCGCCCGCTCAATGACCGTCGTACCAGCTGCAGGGTCTGCTCGAACGGCTTCGACTGCTGCAATTACGGTGTTCGCAGTTGCGGCTTGAAGCGTGGCGGCCACCTCCATCTCCTGCAACTGCTCAAAGAGTTTCCAGTGGGTCTTGCGAAGGTGTTTGCGCATGGCGGAGGTGTTGCCCTGCTTGCAGTTGTAGTCCTTGCCGCATGTTTGGCAGTCTGCTCGGTCAGGATCCGCCAGCTGCTATTTGAAAAACTTCCAGATTACAGCCTTGTATCGCTTCCTCTTGTCGCCTGCGGCGTCACCGTCCTCGCCTTCCGACTTGTCATCGTCTGAATTACCGCGTGGAGTAGGACGTCGTGTCTCGTCCTCGTCAGCCATGGCGGCTGCGGGACAGTGCCCCGCATGAGCAGCGAGGCGGCGGGTGGCCACCGGGACTTAGCGTGTAACAATGGCCGTGCGGAGTGTGCTCGTCGTCGATCGACGACGAGCAGCTCGGAGTAGCGTTACTACGCAGCCCGGAGATGAGCGATGGAGAAGCCTTCGGCAGGTTGTCCGTCAAGTCTTGTCTTACATGTATCGAAAAAGGAACACGTGCATGTCCATGCTATCCGGTCGGCACTAACCAATGTCATGTGGACAACGATTGCCACGTCAACGTAAACATAGACGTCATCATAGGAAGGTACACGAGTGCAAAAACGAAGCATCCTCCATGAGGATGCTTCATGAACTTTTAAGCGCAGCTTCCTCCAAGAGGAAGTTGCGCTTCCACTTGGAGGAAGCTGCGCTTAGAAGTCCTACCATATCCCATGACGTGGCAGTAATATGCGAACTATGACAGAGGTTCAACGACTGAAAAGGTGTGTAAACCGTTTAGAACCCTTTGTGGCTTGTGTTTGATGCGTGTTCCATGCATGTTTGCACATCGTACAGCACGCATGAGGCATGTGCCTCATGGAGCATGTGCATCAAGTGAGGTGTCCATAGTTTTGTTTGTTCAACAATTCAAAAAAATAGCGCATGGCAGATTCGACCCGGTCCGCACAGCATTTCATCCCCCCCCCCCTAGCCCCAGAACGAGGGCTGAGAACCGCGATTCGTTTGCGGTTCGGAAATCGGAGGATCGAAATCGCGATTCCGATCCAAGAACCGGAATCGCGATTCCGGAACCCCGATCCCTGGAACCTGTGTGCACCCTTACTTGCAACGCATTAACACTATGCTACTCAAC
Source organism: Penium margaritaceum (assembly GCA_023375785.1). Lineage (NCBI taxonomy): Eukaryota > Viridiplantae > Streptophyta > Zygnematophyceae > Desmidiales > Peniaceae > Penium > Penium margaritaceum. The sequence goes on from SZWC01000409.1 coordinate 380,085, forward strand.
TTCCTATCCTCGAACAATTGTCGCGAAGATTTCTCAACAGGGCTTCGTTTGTTCTCTCAAGAAACTGCATGTGCCTCCAAACCTTCAGGGGGCCTCGGGGTTCTTGAGCCACCCACTCTCATTGTCGCGCAAGAAGCCAAATGGGGCTACTCCTTTCTCTCTCCAAGGGAACATCAATGGAAACACACAGCCCTCTTTTTCCAACAATTCCCCAAGCAAGGCCACTTCTTCTTATCCCACCCATCTCTCACTCGCCTTAAACTCCCTTCCTTACATCCGCGCTGGAGGTTACCTAGTGTAATTTGTTCATTCAGGAGCCAACGTTCGGAGGGTGTGATGCCAAACGAGACCGACGGGTGTTTGAAGATGAAACGGTTGTATGCAACATAATCTTGAGAGGGTTCTTCAAAGAGTAGGCACGGAGAAGGGATGTGCGGAGATGATAGAACAAATTGTTTGAGAATAAAGCGCCAGCCTGGCGCTTCATCTTCAAACAATTTGTTCTATCATCTCTGCACATCCCTCCTCCGCGCCTCTACTTTGAAGAACACTCTCAAGAATATGTTGCATACAACCGTTTCATCTTCAAACACTCGCCAGTCCCGTTTGGCATTACACCCTCCGGACGCTGGCTTTTCACTGAACAAATTACACCAGGCAGCCTTTTCTTCCAACCCCTACGCTCCTCCCGAGCACAACAACGCATACTCCAAGACGTCCTTGAATCCCTCCCTCTATCCAGGGTTCCAATCCTCCACGCCAGTACATCAATTCCCAAGTCCCTAAGTTTCTCAACTATCCAGGACATCACACGACTTCCCATCTCAATTGTATTCCACCTCCCTCCGGACTCTTCGGTCTCACAATGGGCCTTTCTCGTCCTCCCCAACCTTGAGCTCCACCCGCATCCTTGGGCACGCCCTCACATGATCCAGGGTAAAATCCTCTCTACAGTATTTGTCTCTGAAAACAAATTGGTCATAAGTCTTCCTACACGACCACAGGTCCCATCCTCCCGCTTTCCCCCCACCCCGCCGGCCCTCAAATTCTACTAGAGCCTTTTATCTTCTAACGCTCTTACCCGATCCTATGAAGAAAACTGGCGGGAAAAGTACCCACGTAAGGACTTCCATTAGCCCTCCCTCTGCAAGAAATTCGCACATCTCCCTCTTGAACACCGCATGGGAAAAACCGTGACTAACATCCTTTTCCGATCAGTACCCGTAGCCAATCGTATGCGCTTCATGAACTATGATTGACAAGGACTCTGTCCTTGTTACTGAAACGACGAGTTAATTGAACATTGTTTCCTGATATGCCCTCGGTTACACGGACTAATCGAACGACTTTGCTACCTTCATCAACACTTCTTTTCCAATCTTCCATCAAAACCCATCGACCTCCTCCTTCGGCCCTTTGAACTGATCACATAAAACGCCTGTCATACAAGCTACACTTTTTCACCTTATCTGGCAAGAAAGATGGGCGCAACCTTCCCTCTCACTGGCCCCCAAATTGTTAGCCATATTTCCAGTTGCTTTGCAACAACACATATGGCTTACATCCTCCCTCTTTACGAAAAAGCGCGGCAAAAAACATGAGATCCGCCGCAAGTCTTTTGAATCCGATTTCTTCCGACCCTTCGGGATTTGCAATTTCCTCATCAAGGAACCTCGCTGTCGATTAAAAATCTCCTCAGCGTTCACCCTTTGGTTGAGACATCCGATCCCCTACTCATTCCCACCTTAATGGTATCTGTGGGTGGCCGGGTTCAACCCCCGGGCTTGCTTTGGTGCTGAGGTAGCCCCCCCCGCCTAAGTCTGTTACGACCAGGGGCCCAAAAAAGATATCTAGACCCCAGGTTCATCATGGTCTGAACTTTGATTTCTTTCGGCGCGCCAAACATTGAATCGGCGGGAGTAACGATGAGTGGCTGCGACGAATCATTGTGTAACGATGAATCGTTCTTGAGCAGTAGCATTGCTTGAACTGCAGGGCAGCAGCTTTTTCTGGCCGTGCTTCACAGCCCGACCCAAGTGACAGCGCATACCAGCAAGCCCGTGCGCAATGGAAAATGTCGATGGACGAACCAAGCAGGATGTTGGAGCAACCCCTTCACATCCACCGAGCTTCCGCTAATACACTACCGCCTTGGTCGAAGTAGTCTGCTCGAGTGCTGACTCCTAGCCTTTGCTGCCGTGGTACTGCAGTACCTGAGGTCGTCGCGAAGAGCGATCGCTCGCACGACCGTCCACACGTGTCTTCTTCCCTGGCCCACTCGCGCTGTGTGCAGTGCCTCGCGGTGGGAAAGCTGACCGTTGCAGGTTGGCAGGGCCGGAGGCCTCCGGTCAAGGACTACCAGGAGATGAAACTGTACCATTCGACGGTCCCGAGGGACGTCGCTGTCACTACTGCACTACGGCCAATGATTTCCTTCCTATGACAAGCTCTGAGCTCCAACTTACACCTTGCTTTGTGCGAGACTGGCGCAGAGGCTGAGCAGGCTGCCCTGTGAACGCTTTGGCAACCTCTTGTTTGCACGGGACGCCCTCCTTGCTCTTTCGCAGCTGACAGCCAGTGAGCTGTTCGGCAAGACGGCAATCCAAGATGGGAACTTTACGGGATGTGACATCATAACTGGCCGCTGATGCACCTTTCGTTCGATCAGCTTTTGGATGACAGCTGGCTTCTTGCACCGCGCCTGCGAACTTGAAACCGCCTCCTCTCTTGCCCTTGTGGACGTCGACTTTGGAGGTTCAAGTCCTCTTGTGACCCGTCGAGCTAGGATCCATCCTTTGGCACAAGTTCTCCCATCCGCATCGCAAGCAGAGCGGAGTACTTTGGCACATTCTGCAGTCGCCTTCTGTCACCATAGGCACATTCATTTCGCCCATCAAACTCGCTGGCAGAACATTGAGCCTGAGGCAGAGAGCAGCAAGCCGCGAGAAGGGGAGACGCAGGCGGCAGACAGGCTGCGGAGATGGGCGTGGAGAACTACCACGTGATCGAGCTGGTGGGGGAGGGGTCGTTCGGCAAGGTGTACAAGGGCAGGCGGAAGTACACTGGACAGGTACTGGAGACTGAGAAAATCTCTGGGCTGCTGCTCTGCGTGGAAAAGATGGCTCTGGAGGAGACGAAGGCAGTTGTTGAGGGACAGAACAGAAAGGAGGGATGGCGGACAGAGGCAGATGCGGAACTGGAGCTTGCTCATGGCCAGGAGTGGAAAGACTCCGTTTTGTGTGTGTGTATGTGTGTGTGTGTGCGTGCGTGCGTGCGTGCGTGCGTGCGTGCGTGCGT